>PVHT021183699.1:55976627-56005380 GCA_004024745.2 Catagonus wagneri | reverse complement strand
CTGAGTGACGGGATTACAGATAATAGCTATTTTTGTGTACATTTTCCAAATGCTGTTATAATCGGAAATAGGCATATATTTATATTTATATAGAGAGATAAAGGAAATTTCAGGCAGAAGACTGAGTTTTCCAGTTTCCTGGGCAAAGCCAACCATAGGCCTTTGGAAGATGATAAGAAGAGGCTAAGCCCACCTCGGGCCTATGGACTCACTTCACTCCCCTCTGAGGTACCCATGCCCTACTCCCCAGGCAGCCTTCCAGGTAAGGCCGGGCTTCCCACATAGTTCTGTCCAGAGGGAGAAAAGCCAGCAATATCCAGGCTTCAGCATTTTGATCCCTATGGTACTCAGACTTTTCACCAGACATGAATAAATAGTCTGGTCTGGGGCACTGGTCATAGGAGTCTGGCCAGCCTGAGTCCTTTCCTGAAAGATGGTCACAGTCATGATAGTATGGACAGCCTGAGGCCACATGGCCAAGGGCCAGACTCTGAACCAAAGAGAGTTACTATATTTGCCCTAATTAAGTCTCTAAATGGACACTTCTCATCCATCAGGCTTTCCACAGTGACAGCTTCTCACGAATTGTCTGCCAAATGCTGATGCATTTCCTTCTCTCATTTCTAAAACTAAACCATTCAAGAGTTTCCAATTCTGGTCTCAGGCTAGGGTACCCAAGCCCATGAGATCATACTTTAAATCCACCTTCATTCAGTCTTCCATGATCCAAAATCAAAAATACTAAACATGGGAGAGAAAAAATATTACACACGACATTTCCCAACACATCGTCACGTGATAAAGATGAGCTGAGTCTTACAACAAGCCTATTCAGCCAGGAGGCAGGTATCATCCTCCCACTTGATGGATGAAGACACTGAGGTTTGGAGAGGTGGCTGGTCCAACGCCACACAGCTTGCAGATGGCCTCTGTCCTAATGAATCACTCCACCGAAGAGAACCAACTACCAGTGCCCCTAGCCCTCGTTCTCTTAGCTCTTAACACTTCCCCATCCTCAACCATCCATCTCTGTCCCCCTCACCCCCAACTCTGACAATAGCTCTTTGAAGACATGACATGAACACTAACTCTTTGACGACATGATATATAAAGAGCCCAGGAGCTGCAAACTAAATTACCTGAGTGACACACACAGGTGATGTAAATAAATGAAGCAGCCAGCCCAAGGGAGCAGAGCCGTCTCTGGGAAACTGAAGGGGGTGGAGTAGGGGCGGCTGCCTCTATGGTGACATCTGTCTCTAAATCTGTATCAGGAGTTCCCGTCGTGGCTTAGAGGTAATGAACCCAACTAGTATCCATGAGGACATGTGTTTGATCCTGGCCTCGCTCAGTTGATCAAGGGTCTAGTGTTGCCATGAGCTGTGGCGTAGGTTGCAGATATGGCTTGGATCTGGCATTGCTGTGGATATGGTGTAGGCCAGCAGCTTCAGCTCTGATTCGACCCCTAGCCTGGGAACCTCTATAGGCTGTGTGTGGGCCTAAAAAGACAAATCAATCAATCAATAAATCTACTGTATCAGAAGTCAGCCAACTGGAGCTCAAGGGCCAAATCCAACACACCACCTATTTTTATATGGCTTATGAACCAAGAAAAGTTTTTACATCTTTAAATGGTTATATAAGTACCTGCATAGTATCCTTGATTTTGCCTCTTGACCCACAAAGCCTTAAAATAGCTATTGTCTAGTCCTTGACAGAAAGTTTGCCAACTCCTGCTTCATGGTGTCACGGTTGTTCCAGGATCCAGAACAACCAGACACACATCCTCCTGTGGAACAGAGGCAAATAAACCTCTTTGTTTATTAAATGTCTCCATATCAGGCATTGAGGATGTGGTGATCGAGCTGAAAACGCTGCCTACTCCGTGATCCTAGCTACATGACATTCTGGAAAGGAGGTAGTATGAAGCACTGAGCCAGTGGATTTCTTTTAAATCCTTTTCTTTTCTTCCTGTGATTTCCAGACACTGAAGCTGCCTCAAGGAAAGCCGGATGGGCACCAGGCACCATGATTATCATCGTTCTGTAACGACTTCTGGCCTCTCCAAGTCAGGACAAAATAAAAGAATCCAAACGCATTTCCATCTTTGGCTAGCTTTCAGCTTTCCAATTCTTCTTCCACCCTTCCACTCCCCCGTGACAACCCTCTTCCCTCCAAATCTCGCACAAACCCAATATGCCTTCACACTCCCTCAGCTGCACACTTTATTATTATCTCAAGGTCAATACCTTTATAAATGTGCCTTTGACAGGCTTCTCTTAGATAACTTGAGGGCACTTCTTTGCAAGCAATAAAAATATCCTTGCCCGGGATGTTATTAGGATGAAAGTAATTACAAAGTCCTGGACTGGGCTGCCTGGGAAACCCAGCATCGCTTATTATTGTTTAATTCTTAGAACAAGGAGTTCCTGGCTCATGCCTGTCTCATTTCAAAGGGCCTCTCCCTTAAAACATACAAAGAAAGTATATATTTGTTTTTGCCAGTAATTCTTCAGTGCATGTGAATATTTTTCCATGGCATCTTAGGGGACTTCCTGCACCTCCGTGAGTATCTTACTGCTCTTCCCTTTGTAAGTAATGCTGAAACCTTAATTTCCTACACAGTGTCCTTTTTTTAGTCCCCCAAACCTTACCTGCAACTAGATCTCAAGTTAATTTGCTGCTAAAGGCTATTCCAACAGCGCCAACAATTTCAAACATTATGAAAGAAGCAAAGAATGCAATGAAAAGAAGTCTATCCTATCTTTTGGGCATCTCCTCCATCCAGATTTCCCTGAATCACTCGTCCATAGAGAAGAGGCTATAGCGCCACTCCAGCAGAGAGCAGTAAGAGTGTCAGCGAGTCTTAGGACAATGTTAGAAGCTGAGATCCTACATTTTCAGAAAAAGACAAGCACTAAAGGGGCCACCCAGGTGGTAAACCTGCTTGCTTTGACCCTATAGGATGAACTTATTAATCTTTTGGGAACTACCACTCTTTTTCAGCTGTGTGATCTTAGGCAAGTTCATGAAATTCTTTGAGCCAAGGGTATTTTATCTCAACTTGGGGATAAGGAGGAGTGGCTGTGGGACTAAATAGATAGGACATTTCAAATACTTGCATTCCTCAGCCACAGAGCAGACAGGGCTTCCTACCCCTACCCAGATCCCTTGTAAAGCAAAAGCCTGAGACCTGGTGACCTTCAGGCTTCATCAGCTCCAACATTCTGTGGTCCAATTATCAGAACAGAGAGCCAGGGAACCCAGAGAAAATAGCTAACTCTGAGTCCAGGGGGTGTGGGTTCCAAACCAAGACCAGTTCACTCACTGTGGCAAGTGACTCCAACCAAGGGACCCCAGGACACTTCTAGAGCACTCTCTCCTCTCTTAGGCGGGTACCTCCAGTGCCAGAGACCAAGCACTTAACATGTTCACTCATTTACTCCCCTCAGTAACCTGATAGCATCGCCATTTTACAGATGAGGAAACAGAAGCAAAATGAGAATGACTTTGCAGAATTTTTTTTAAAGAAAGGGGTGAACAGTAAGGAGGAAACACTGTGTGTGCCATGAGAAACAGGTAAACAATGAGGTCCTGCTGTACAGCACAGAGAACTATACCCAGTCTCTTAGGAGAGACCGAAATGGGAGATAATATAAGCAAGAGAATGTGTATATATATATATATATATATATAGACACACATTTATGTATTTATATATACACATACATATACATACATGTATACACATATATTTATACTTATACACATATGTTTACATGTGTGTGTGTGTATATATATATATATATATATATATATATATATGTCACGTTGGTGTACAGCAGAAATTGGCACAACATTGTAAATCAACCACATGCTAATACAAAAATAAAAATAAAACACATGCACAAAAAGAAGTAGGAGAATAACAGATAGGCCAGAACAGCCAAACACCTTTAGACTGGGTGTTTAAGGCAAGTCTTCCTAAAGAGGGTCATCAGAGCTGGATCTGGAGGATAGACAGGGCCAGGCAAGCAAGGATCTCCTGGTCTTGGGAAAAGATATGACAACGTGAAGGTCCCAAAACACAGCGGAGGTGGGTCTGAGACAGTGTTTCTCTAACTTTCTCTGTATCACCTGGAGGGCCCCACCCCCCAGAGTCTGATTCAATGAGTCTGGGGTAGGGCCTGAGGATTTTCAGGTGTACCATGTCACCAGCCAGTGCTGATGCTGCTGAGCTGAAATCCACACTTTGAGAACCACACTCTGGAAGAGAAGTCTGCGAACACGTTATGTCAAGGGGTAGACGGTAAATACATTTTCACCTTGCAGGCTATCAGGCCTCTGTTGCAACTATGCAACTCTGCTTTCGCATCAGGAATGCAGCCACAGACAATATGTAGAGAAATGAGCATGCTATATTCCAATGAAATGTTATTTCCAAAAATAAATGGTAGGCTGCATTAGATCTCATGGGGCACAGTTTGCCTACCATTGGTCTAGGAGAACCAGGAGCCTTCTAGGACAGAAGGCAAAGCTAGACCATCTCCCCCTACTAGAAACAACATTTTGCCTTCATTTTTAATCATGCTTTTATGTCTTGGCTTAAAAGCCACACCCCCAGGAAGACTTTCCTGACTCCTCCAGGCTGGATGTCCGTCCCTTCTCTAGATGGATCTGGACCCATTCATGGGTCCTGTCAGGGCTCCAAGTTCAGGGTGATGTAAATGACTTGTGGCTGTCATCTAAGAGGAGGAGACCACATCTGTCCCCTGGAAATGCCTGTCCAGTGCCCAGTATAGGGCCTGCCATCCAACAGGCCACCAAGGGTTCTACTTACTGAACAACCATGTTTTTCACTTTCCCCTTTTCAAGAGCAATTCTAGGGGCCTCAGGCTGCCCTTTTCACATTTTAATGCATATGGTTCACTTAGGGATATTGTTAGAAAGCAGATTCCGGCTCAGTCTGGGGTGAGACTCAGCCTTTCTAACAAGTTCCTAGATGTTGAGGCTGCTGGCCCATGGACCACACTTCAGATGATGGTGAGGATTTAGAAAAACACAGACTAAAGCAATCTCACTAAATCTACACTATAAACAGGGACCCTTGAATCACTTTCACAAATATTATTGATATAGAAACCCAGGACACCGGCTCCAGCTCGCTGACTAATGTTGAAAGAAACCACACTTAACAACCAACAAGGGAATGGTACTTTACAAACCTCATTATATTTCCTGTTATTTTAACTATCACTGTAATTAAACTCAAAGATTTACCACACACAGCTCAGGCTGGCAAGCTGGGCATGCTTTGATGTTCAGTGAATTCAACCTACTTCCATGCCCTTGAAATTCATTTGTCAAAGAAAGGGATGTCACAGGCTGTAAATTACAAGAGCCCTTTATTAGGCAAAGCTCCCAATCGCCTGTACCAGGTACTGTTAAGAAATGGACCACTTTCAATATATTTTAAAAGTATGTTGTTCCTAGACTTCTCATCGATGGCCTCTCTAATACAGAAGACCCTTAAAATCCACATAGAATCATAGTGCCTCAGAACTGGCAAACCTGTCAACTGACAGATGAAGAAGCTGAACTCAGAGAGTTTAAGTGACTTTCCTAGGGCCAGAGAGCAAAACAGGAACTGACAAGAATGACTGATTCCTGAAATCTCATTTTTGGTAATGATTCTCAAAGTGTGGTTCATGGTCCATGAACTATTTGTTATCTACCTGCAATGATATAAGTACAGAAAATGAGGCTAAACACTGAAAAACTTTATGACAAGATGATAAGCTGGCATCTAAGCACAGACCCACAGCCCAGTCTCTCTGAATTCCAGGTCTTTCCAACTCCCTAGCAAATTGTATGTGGCCCAACTGCCATCTCGTCCATGCATGGTGGAGCCAAAACAGATTGGAAAGTTGTTTAAAGCCTAGTCCTTCACCATGGCTACTAGTTTGAGAAGCACTGATGTTACCATTAAATCTATCCCACCAATCACAACAGGCCTAGTCTAATTGAAAAGCATGTAACTATGTTACTTATCAGATGGAAATCTCTAAGAAATGTCACTGTGGGCGCCTCCCTGTATAAATCTTCAAACTGGTAGGGTGAAAAATACAAGTACTGGTAGCTAAGAACTTGGGCTCTGGGGAGAGCCAACCTATAGTCCACCCTGATTTCACCACTTTCCTTCCTATGTGACTTGGGTCCCCCTCCCTAAAATCTATAAGCCTCAGTTTGCTCATCTGTAAACTGGGGGCAAAAGTAATACCCATAGCCTCTAAGACTGCTGTGAAATTTTTTAAAATAATAATAAAAGAAGAATCCTCCTAAAATGCCTGGCACAGTGCCTGGCACATATGTTCACCCCTGTAAACATGCCAAGTACAGTGGAGAGGAATGTAGACTATCTTGGACAGCAATCCCAGCTTTATCACCTACTAAGTGGGTAACATGAGGCAAGTCCCCCACCCTCTCTACCCTTAAAACTGCTTCATCTGCAAATGGAAATAAAAATGTCACTGTCTCTAGGAGGATGTTGTAAGGATGAAACGCAATAACCCATATGCAACATGGAGCACAAGCTGACACTCAGCAAAAACACAGGACAGCCTAAGAGTGCTGTCCTTCAGTGTCCCAGCTATTTGGGAAAGAATTTGCCTTTGAGGAAAATCATATATAACAGTTTACCTGTGTAAATTCTGGGTCTTTTCTTTAATCAGTGGAATTAAAAGTTATGATTAAATACTAAAGGCAAAAAGACAAAAAAAAAAAATAGTAAAGGCGAAGACAGACCCCAGGGGACCATGTCAGTGAACTCTTATATGAACAGCAAATGTCAAGGCTTTTTTATCACCTCGTGCTGCCTTATTTCTAAAAGTTTTGAAATGAGCTTATCTATTTACAGATGAGATTATCAGGAGCTTGGGCTTGTCAAGAATTAAAGTGAGAAGATACAGTAGGACATGAATTTCTCTCCTGATGGGGGTGGGAGTAGGCTCTGGGGCATCTTCGCATCCCCCAAGAACTATCTGGCAGCTGTTGCCTTGGGTGGTTTGGCCGCCAGGGCTAGGCTGAGCACATGGAATCATACTTTGCAGGGGACCAGGGCAGTTCTCCATCATGGAGGTCCTAAGCTCAGGCCTGCAGTGAATTTCACTGGATCACGATCCCATGACCAGACAAACATTAACAGGAGGTGTTACAAGCCAAGCATTTGAAGAGTAAGAAAAGGAAACCCTGGATTCTTTTTTTTTCTTTTTAAGTATTCATAGGTAAATATTTTATTATAACTGTTAAAATCTTTTTTATAATGATTTTTATTTTTTCCATTCTAGCTGATTTACAGTGTTCTGTCAGTTTTCTCCTGCATAGCAAGGTGATCCAGTCACACATACATGTATACATTCTTTTCTCTCACATTATCATGCTCCATCACAAGTGACCAGATATAGTTCCCAGTGCTATACATCTGGATCCCATTGCTTAACCATTCCAAAGGCTACAGTTTGCATCTATTAACCCCGAATTCCCAGTCCCTCCCACTCCCTCCCCCGCTCTTGGCAAACACAAGTCTATTCTCCATGTCCATGATTTTCTTTTCCCACCTCACACCAGTTAGAATGGCCATCATTAATAAGTCCGCAAATAACAAATGCTGGAGAGGATGTGGAGAAAAGCGAACCCTCCTGCACTGTTGTTGGGAATGTAAATTGGTACAACCACTCTGGAAAACAGTATGGAGGTACCTTAGAAAACTATGATCCAGCAATACCACTCCTGGGCATATACCTGGGACAAAACTTGCCTTGAAAAAGACACATGCACCCGCGTGCTCATTGCAGCACTATTCACAATAGCCAAGACATGGAAACAACCTTAACGTCCACCGATAGACGACTGGATAAAGAAGATGTGATATATATACACAATGGAATACCACTCAGCCATAAAAAAGAACAAAATAATGCCATTTGCAGCAACATGGATAGAATTAGACTCTCATTCTAAATGAAGTAAGTCAAAAAGAGAAACGCAAACACCATATGATTTCACTTAAATCTGGAATCTAATATATGGCACAAATGAACCTTTCCACGGAAAAGAAACCCTGGATTCTGAGCTATGAAAGACATCACCTGCGAAGCGGCAGTGGGAAGCAAAGAACCAGTTTATCATTTTTCAAACCAATACAAGCTAGTAGCATAAGCAGCAGAAACAAGACTCTTCCAGGGCTTCTATATCCCCTGGGAAATAGGTCTAAAAATAGCAGGGTAGGAGAGGCAGCAACCTTGGACAAAACAGAAAAGAAAATGGACAGTGATTTGGCACACAACCTAAATCTCCTTTAACAGAAGGAGTATCCTCAGATCCCAGAGGGAAGGCTACTGAGGGACACTGGAGGAAAAGGAGATTGTCCCCCCAATATCACCAACTGGCCGTTGTCCCACCACATCCCTCTGCCCTCCCACGATGACCTGAAGAGTACACTAAACAAGCTCCCAGGTGATGCTGTACGGTGCTGCCCTGATCTGTTCATGGTAAGTTCAGAGCTGCCCCCACCAGCACCGGGCACCAGCCACAGTGGCTATTTAAATTTACATTGATCCAAACTGAACTAAAATTCACTTCCTTCATTTCACTAGTCACACCTCAAGGGCTCAACAATCCCATGATATTAGCAGCTACCATACTAAACGGTGCTGATACAAAACATTTCCAGCATCTCAGAAAGTTCTATTAAAAAGCACCAGCCTAGAGATAACACAGTAGGTTGTTTCCAAAAGCCAGTTGAGTTAGGAGGAAAAAAAAAAAAAAACACTCAAAGCTGGTGTGACAAAATGGCACTGTTCCACTCTGCTGCTGAGAGCATAAATTTGGTACAACATTTCTAGAGCTCGAGAGGACAGTCTTATCAAGGACTTTAAAAACAATCGATATGCTTCAGCCCAGTGTTTCCGGTGGTAAGACTCTATCCAAAGGAAGTAATCAAAGAAGTAGTCCCGAAATTTCTGTTTTTCATTCAAAATATTTGATAAACAATTACTTGTCAGAGAATAAAGTTAGAAGTCATGTAAATAAATAATAGCAGAAGAATAAAAATATTTTTCATCCTCTGATGGAATATAATGCTAATTTTAAAAATTAACACCACTGAAATGGGGGAAATAACTGTGACATATAAAAAAAACAGAGCAAAATGTCCATGTGTCATTCTGTACTCTTTAAAATTACGTATGAAAATATTAATGACAGAAAATACACTAAAATTTTAATGGTGGGTATCTCCAGATGATGGAATCATGAACTTTTAAGAAAATTTCTTCATATTTCCCTGAAAAATAATTCTATATTTAGCATGCACCAAGTGCTATTTGTTGGAGACAGTTCACAATGTCCTATAGGGTGGATTCTATGCCCGTTTCAGGGGCAGGAGACAGAAACAAAGAGGTGAACAACGTTCCCCAAGGTCGCATGGCGATGGGGTGCCCGAGCCAGGATTTGAGGGCAGGCACCTGGCTTCAGCTTACAGAGTCTTAAACTGTAATAATCCATTCAACTTAAAGAAGAGGATACTGGAGAAGAGGATACTGAAGACTTCCTGTTGTGATTCAGGGGGTTACAAACCCGACAAACTAGAATGTGGGTTCTCTCCCTGGCCTCAGTCAGTGGGTTTAAGGTGTTGCCATGAGATGTAGCTCGGATCTAGAATTGCTGTGGCTGTGGCGTAGGCTGGCAGCCGCAGCTCTGATTCAACCCCTAGCCTAGGAACTTCATAGGCCTCGGGTGTGCCCCCAGAAAGCAGAAAAAAAAAAAAAAAAAAAGAGGATACTGAAGCATACCTATTCACCAGCAGCGTCAAAATGTGAGCAGAGACTCACAGTTTGGTTAAGTATTATCCACTTTGAAAAAAAGAGTCCAGGAGTTCCCACCGTGGTGCAGCAGAAACGAATCCAACTAGGAACCATGAGGTTGCGGGTTCGATCCCTGCTCTTGCTCAGTGGGTTAAGGATCCGGAATTGCCGTGAACTGTGGTATAGGTCGCAGACAAGGTTCGTATCTGCTATTGCTATGGCTGTAGTGTAGGCCGGCAGCTGTAGTTCCAGTTAGAAACCTAGCCTGGGAACCTCCATATAACACGAGTGCAGTCCTAAAAAGCAAAAAAAAAAAAAAAAGAGTCCAAATCAATAATTCAATTGAAATATAGAACACAAGCTACTTTTCATTGCTAGCCCCACAGAATGTACAAGAGTCACAAACACACTGCATGCAGACTCAGTGTGCACTGAGTACATATCATGGAGGCAACCTCTGACAAAGAGCTTCTCATTTAAGCCTCAGAACCTTCTTCGGAAACAGTGGCCCTTATTCCACCCAGTTTTGACATAAGGTCATCAAAGCTTCAAAACCTAAGCACCCAAGGCCACATAGCTAGGAATAGGAAAACCCAGGAATGACATTTTGGCTGTGAACTCCAGCGCCTTCATTCTTTATGGGGTCATAAAATGACCATCTAATTTATATTCCAACAGGAACTTTTCAGAGTGAAAGGGGAAGCTATTACTAATTATTCTAGAATGACAGGTGTAAATGTCCCTCCTCCACTGGGACAGGCAGCCTCTCTGGAATGTTCTCTAGCAGGAAGGTCCACTGGGTGGAGGGGGGGGGGCCTTTCCAGCCCTCTCAGGATGGGCTGGAAGGACCATGCTGTTTTAAATTCCCGGGTGTCTGTTATAGGATAAATCACAGATGTTTGCTTCCTGGTGTTCACAGCATGTGGCTGCCCAAACTAGCACTGTGTGCTGATTTGAGTCCCCCAGAACAGAATGAATAAGGCAGACCCAGACCCTTCTGATTCCACGGGATGGGGAAGGAGTTTCCACATTCAACAGCCAGGATTCGTTGTTATTCTTGTCAATGAGAACAAAGACAGGACCCGGTCGATTTCGCTCACTTCCAGCCCTGGTGACAGCCATCATTCATCATCGCACGGCTTCCTGCTCAGTTCCTCACACATTACTTAGAGGAGGCAGCCAGCAGTGAGAGGAGAGAGCCTGCTAATCTGCAGATCCGATTTGTGGCACTGCCCCAGGGGCCGTACCCTGCAGAACACACTCACTGCTGGGGGGAGCCCCACGCCCATCCATCAGTGCCTCACAGAGGTCAGTGAGGAGGGGGTGACCCAGAACTGAACTGGCCCCGCCATCCATTAAATAGCCACCTCGAAACCCACTGTGCTGGCTAGCTAATGGGGCTTGGGGCCATCATCAGTTCACTGGAAAATGACATCTTCCTGGAGGCTGAAATTGGCTTCTCCATCATCCCCAGAACAGAAGGCTTGAAGGAGGGCCAGGCGCCGGGGCCTGGAGGCACCTGTCCTGCCATGCCACATCACGGAGCAGTGTTCACTGGCGTGACAGATGAGGAAAACCCAGGCAGAATGCCAAGCTCACGCATCATCTTTCTGTGTGTCCTAGGGAAGTTCTCTTAAGCTCTTTCAGTCTCAGTTTCCTCATCTATGAACTGGGTAAAATGATAAAACTCACCAACAGGATTTTGCGAGAATCAAATCACTTCTTACATGAAAAGTGCTTAGCACATTATCTGGCTCATAGGAAACTCAATAAATGTTAGCAGTGACAAAAAAATTATTATTGTATCAACAGTAACAAAAAATTTTAACAATTAACATATGCTAATATAACTACTATGGAATATATTCTTAAAGGTATAACAATAATGATTATTGTTATTATTATGTATTTTTATTATTATTTCACATCTCAAATGAGAGCTGCTTGCTAAATAGGTCATCTAAAATCAAGGAGATAGAATGGAATAAAACAGAGGAGAATTATAGTAAATAAAACACCCAGAATTAAACTGTGGATTTTCAGGTCAAAGATCAAGGTCAAGACATCACTCATGAGAAAAAAACTTCAGATTTTAAGATTAGCAAGAATGTCACTGTTCACATCAGCCAAGTTTAGGGGTGAGGCTCAGTGAGGAGTGGAATTGGGCTCCAGGGTCATGTCTGGATGAATGCCTTCTTTGGATCCCAAGTCCCAGCTGAGAATTAAGAGGCAGAAAAGCATCTAAGTACCAAGTACCACTGATGGACAAAATTAGCTCTGTCTCATTGAAAGCCCTTGACTACGGTCTTCATAAACATTTCATTCTTCTTTTCTCTGGGACTAAGCTTTGGGAAAGTTTTTCAGCAAAAACAAAAGGGGTGGGGGGATTGGCTTGGACACTGTTAATAAGACATAGAGATAACCACAGTCCAAATATTTCCCTTCCCCGCTCTTCTTCTCAGGGCATGCTACCGAGTTCAAGGGCGAGAATTCCAGGTAGAATTGTTCTCTTCAGCCCCTGACAGATTCCAAATGTCACCTTATTCCCGGCCTTAATGATTTTACCTTGTATTTGGTGATATTCCTCTATTCCTTCTCTCTCCCCCAAATCCCAAGCAATCATTTGCAATCGCGAGATTGCCTGCTGGGTTGTCACTAGACCAGGGCAAATCACACACATGACTCTTGAAAATCTGGAGCTGGGGGCGGAAAAGGGAGGGGAGCGTCCCATGAATCACTGCCCAGCCACACAAAATCAATACCGCGGAGGCGGTAACACAGCATGGTGAGCCATTTCCCCTTCTGAGAAGGAAGCAGCCAATACCGTTGCAGCTAATAGAACATGTGAATGACAACTTAGTAAAATCCAGAGACCAGATGACTTCCAGCCATCATTCAAGGACTGGGGCTGTAATTCACCATGTGACTGCCCACAGTTCAAGATGTAGTTACAAGTTCTTATCTGTCCTTCCACATCTGCCTCCTCCAGTCGGCCCCTGCCCTGCATTCAGCAAGTCTCTTGGAGTTCCCTTCGTGGCTCAGTGGTTAACGAATCCGACTAGGAACCATAAGGTTGCGGGTTCAATACTGGCCTTGCTCAGTGGGTTAAGGATCCGACGTTGCCGTGAGCTGTGGTGTAGGTTGCAGACGCGGCTTGGATCCCGCGTTGCTGTGGCTGTGGCGAAGGCCGGCGGCTACAGCTCCTGTTAGACCCCTAGCCTGGGAACCTCCATATGCCGCGGGTGCGGCCCTAGATAAAGTAAAAAGACAAAAAAGAAAAAAATCTCTTACTCTGTTTCTAAATTGCTTTTTTTAATGGAAGGGATGGAGCCTGCTAAGTAACGTGCACCTCTATTCTGGCCACAATAGACAATTCCAGGGCTCCTGAAGGGCACACCTTTTCTTCCTTCTTTGCCTTCAAATCCATCTAAAAATAAGCAATGTCTCACTTTCCCTAGAGCTGGGTGGTAAACTCAGACCCCAACCAGTGCAGGCAGACAACTCATGTGGGTGAAGCGAGCCAGGGGAGGCTTGGAGAAACCCCTCAGAAGCCCTGATTTGTCATTCTCTTCTACACAGTGAGCCTCCAGCCTCTGGAGCAGCTCTGAGCACAGGCGCCTTCAGTCTGGGAGTCTGTGTCCTCGGCTTCCTCCCCTGGTTTCACATGTTATTATCACAGAAAACAGCTCAATTGAGACTATTTTCAGGTCGCCCAAAGAGCAAGTGATTGGGACTTACTGTGAAACCTCTAAACTTCAAAAACCAGGGATTTGCCAGCCCCTACAATTAGAGGAGCTGAGATTTGAATAGCAGCCAGTAAATTTTCCTGTATTATTGATTTTTGCTAAGTGTGTGACACATTGTATTTTCTCTAGTAGAGTGGAGATACTTGTTTTCTTAGCCGAGGCTCAATCGATGTCTCTTCCCCATCACTCAAAGGGCGGTGGGGAATCTGTGCTGTAAGGGACAAAACCCATTCAACAAAAATGTCCAGAGTTTTCAGTCCCTGGTTCCAGCTTTGAGAAAGCCAATATACTGACTCCACCTAAAGAAATTCCAAAGTACATTTCCTCCCACCTGGAGATCATCTCTTTTCTTATTCTTTTAAGCCTACTCTCTACCAAAAAGATTAAGCATTGTTCATAGACTATTTCACCACCTTAAAGGGAAGACGATCACAGAGTGAAAGTCTGAGGAGTGGATTTAATTATGACTTACTTGTCCTTTTTGATTCACTGCCTATTAACTCTCTCCAGAAATGGCAAGAATTCCTTGGAATTAGAAAACCCAGAAGAGATGACACACTCATGTGGAGAAGCCAATCAACCTCAGATGGAGCAGGTATGTTGACAAGAGGCACATCCTGGGGTGATACAAATACACTGAGAAATAGCTAGGAACTGGGAAACTGAAAAACATCACTAACCGCTGATTGCTGCCCCATCCCCACCCCCCGTCCCAACTCACCCAAATCCTCTAGGATGGGATGATCCTTTGTGAAAACAGGCTGTTTCAGTCCCAAGTTTCAGAAAGGATTCCTTCACAGAGAGCTGTCCAAAGAACTTTCTGTCCTGAGTGAATATTCTGTGATTGTGTTATCCAATAGGATATCTAATATGATTCGGAATGTGGCTAGTGCTTAGGAGAATTTCAAGCTAAACTTTGACTCTTACACTTAAAGTGAAATTAAAATTTTATTTCACTTTGAGATTTAAGTGGCCCCAGTGGCTAATGGTTACCATACTGGACAGCGCAGATCAACAATAACCAAGGGCCTGTATATTTAGAAATTCTCCAACCCAAGTCTCCTTTCCATTAGAGTGAAACTATCAAGAGAGATGAGCTAAGAGCTATTATCGGCCCCTACTAGCAGTGGTTGACAGTGGAAGACCCACGTTTTCATCATCTGGAAATACTACCATGCTAAATCCATTGCTCTAGGTCGTTCCCACACGACAGGCAATCGCTGGTATCTCAGTGTGGCCAGCGGTACAAACTGTTCCCTCTCTAGTAACTGAGTTAGGAAGAGACCCAAGTCTGCTAAACCTTGCCCAACTTTGTCTTGCTGCTATAAGGGTCAAGGGTTGCCAGAAAAGACTGATGAGTTCTTGAGTCCTAAGCCAGTGCAGGGTTTTTTGAGGAAGCTAGCATCATCTGGTGGCAGTGTCCATCTTCCACTCACAAAAAAACCAACCTTGATTTGGCTAATCCAACCAAATCTAATCTTCTGACTCACCTCTCCCTGGACCCATGGTGGGAAACCTCTGGTTCACGCAACCAATATACAGGTGGTCAAAGGCACTGGTTAATCTTGCTCTTTTCCTCAAGGATGCTGAAGATGTTGACCAAAGTCAATTCTTCTCATATTTTGCATCCATTAAATAAAGAAAAAATTGCTGGAGTTCCCGCTGTGGCTCAGTGGTTAACGAGCCCGACTAGTATCCAAGGATGCTATTTGGATCCCTGGCCTCGCTCAGCGAGTTAAGGATCCAGCATTGCCGTGAGCCGTGGTATAGGTCACAGACTTGGCTCGGACCCTGCATTTGCTGTGGCTGTGACCAAGGCCGGCAGCTACATCTCCGATTAGACTTCTAACCTGGGAACCTCCATATGTCGAGGGTGCGATCCTAAAAAGACAACAGACAAAAGACAAAAATGAAAAAAAAAGAAAAAAAGATTGCTTAATCATTTGCTCAGGTCTGGGTACTCTAGTCCTTATAGCCAGGAGTTCTCAAATCCCAAATAATTTGCTTTATCTCCTTACTTCCTGATAGTCCCTTAAGTGTTTTCTTTAAAATCAACTACTTTTTCAACTAAATTTATTTGTACGCAAGGCTTTACACCACAATACAAAGGAAAGTACACAGGTACAAAGCCCTAGTTAGAGATCTTTTCCTATACCATTAAATTGTTTAATGGTAAATACATACATACCCACGCCTAATACACTCTCAATGATTTAAAAAAAAAAAAAAGTAAGGGGTGGGGGCAACATTTTGAACTGTCCTGCCAATTAGCCTGGAGTTCAAGGATAATTATTCAAGAAGCAAAATATTTTTTCTCCACCTCACTTCAGTTTCACATAGAAATGAGCACAGAGCTTCACTCTGTATGATAAGGAGAAAATACTGCAACTGTAAAGAGCTGTACTGATTGTGATAAACTTCTTTGTGCCTAAAGAAAAAAGCCCACAACTTAGAAAAAGACCTGATTGCTCTGATCACCCAATTTTCCATCTGACCCTTCCCTACCTCCCTGCTCCACAGTGCAGGCTCTACCTTCTCAGCTTTTTTCTTATGCAGGAGGCTGAATAGCTTAGGGTGCCATTTAAACTGCCAGGAAGATTTCTCTCCTGCTCTGGATTTTTTGGGCGCTGGTGCCCTTCACGGAGAGCCCACTCTGACCTCCATGATGCTAATAGCTTGTCTGTGCCACCGCCCCTCACAGGCCATCATCGCGGATGGCCTCCTTGCCTGATTTTACTACTCTTTCAGAAACAATTAATTGCGATGAGCCTATAAACTGTCCATATAAAATAGGCAATTATCGATTTCTGACACTTTCATGGCTCCACCCCTCTGTGAAGGAATCATGTTGTAAAAGATTCTGGGATCCCTTAATCACCCCTGTCAAATCTCCCTGCCACGGCCTCTCCCACCACTGTCTGCCCTGAGCCGTGCTGGGCAGGCAGGGAAAAGTCAACCCAGCTCAAGAGACAACACAATGGGTACATGGCCTCCAGTGTGGCCAACAGTAGCTTGATGATCTTGAAGAATCTCTTGTTGCATTTGCCTGAAGTTGATGGTGTCTTCCAATAACTGTCGAGAACAGAGTAGTTTTCATAGACCGCAGTTTGTAGGGTTCATTAATTCATGCACACATTCAATAAGTGTATCTATGGCCCTTGTACCTGGCAGACACATGGAACAGTGGTAAGCAAGATGGACAAGATCTCTGCCCTCGTGACAACAATATCTAGAGACAGACGATATACAAGCAATCTCATAAATAAATAAGATACTAAAATTTGGAGTTCCTGTCGTGGCACCGCGGAAACAAATCCAACCAGGAACCATGAAGTTGCAGGTTCGATCCCTGGCTTCACTCATTGGGTTAAGGATCTGGCGTTGCCGTGAGCTGTGGTGTAGGTGGCAGATGCGGCTGGGATCTGGTGTTGCTGTGGCGCAGGCCAGCAGCTGTAGCTCCAATTCAACCCCTAGCCTGGGAACCTGCATATGCTGCAGGTGAGGCCCTTAAAAAAAAGCAAAAAAGATATTAAATTTGATCAGGCACATATGAGCACAAGAACTGGGAGATGGGAAAGTCCTTGTTTGTAGCAGCACCACCATTAGTCATTAACAGGAGGTCCAGGGCAGGGCTCTGTGCAGAAGGGACACCAGAGCTGAGGTCAAGGGATGGAAGGAAACAGCAGCGTCGGGTGTTGGGGTGGAGCATCCCAGCCAGAGGACAGGAGCAAGGCCCTCGGACAGGGCAGGGCTAGGTCTGTGGGAGGAAAGAAAGGAACCCCAGATGCTGGCACAGAGGTGAGCTGTGGAGTTGGCAGAATGAGGATCTGGGGTCAGGATGGAGCAGGTCTGGCAGGAGTTTGGTACAGAGCTAGGACTTTCCCCTAAGCATGGTGGAAAGTAAATAAGGGGTTTTAAGCAGAGAAAGGCCATGAAATAATCTGTTTCGTATTTTTAAAAGAGGCTCTGTTGCCCAGTGGAGAATGGGTTATAGCAAAAGACAGAAAGTAGGGAAACCCGATTTCACCTCTGGTTGCAAATGAGAATGACCCTGAGCATTTTGTACATAATGATGCCCTGGCTCCACCCACAGAGACCAAGTCAGATGCTGTAGGGTGAGGCCCCAGATCACCATTTTTAAAAGCTCCTGGGGTAAGTGTAATGCACAGTTAGGGATAAGAATCATGGCCCCAGAGGAAATGCTGTGACACTAGAAAAAGTCTGCCTGGTGGTTCTCCAAGTGTGCTCTCTGAACTGAAGCACCACCTGGCAGCTTGTTAAAGTGCAAGTTCATGGACCCCACTCCGACCTACTGAATCCAAAACTTTGAAGGTGAGGCAATCTGTCTTAACAAACCTTCCAGGTGATTCTGATGCCTCTAAGGTTTAAGAACCTCTAGTTCTTAAAAAAAAAAAAAAAAAGGGTAAATACTCCAAGGCCAGAATTCTCAGTACTGGGAAAAATGGATAATTCTGCCATAGTGAATAGCCCGTGTGTGTGTGTGTGTGTGTGTGTGTGTGTGTGTGTGTTACCACTTTGTATTTATTACGGTAACTATTAAGAAAAAAATAGAAAATAATAAAAAGGGGGATAATGTGGAGAAGTGAGAAGTTCATAGCTAGTGGCATTGTAAAATTGTGCAACCACTGTGGGAAAGTTTGACGTTTCATCGACTGTTAAATATAAAATGACCATACTATTCATCAATTCCACTCCTAAGCATAAATTCAAATTGAAAGCAAGTACTTAAATGACTGTTTGCACGCCCGTGATCACAGCAGCACCATTCACAACAAATACTGGAAACAACCCAAGCATCCATCAACAGTGTATACATCACATCTTATTTATCCATTTATCTGTTGACATATCATTATAAGGTATAAGATTATGATACGTATTACAGCATGGATAAACCTTGAAAATATTTGGCTAAGTGATACAAACAAATGGAAAAGGACAAACATCACCTGATTCACCCACATGCAGTACAAAGGAAGGGGAAGCTCATACAAACAGAAGGTAAAATAGAAGTACCAGGGACCTAGGAGACAGGGACGTGTAGTGTCATTTTCTATGCAGAGAGTTTCTGTTTGGGGTGATGAAGTTCTGGAGATGCATAATAGAGATGTCTCAAATGTGAATATTCTTAAACACTGAAATATACACTTTGATGGAAATGGTAAAGATCTGTTAAGAGTATTTTAACACAACAACAAAAAAATGGGGAGTAGCACTCTTACAGAGGATCACAGAATTAAAGCCCAGTGATATAGTTGCTCCCCATGAGCAAAAATAAGACCTCAAGTTCTCACCAGCAGAATGTGTGCCTGGAATGGCTTTTCCAACAGTGGTAAAGAATTGTCTTTGAACTACTCTTACCCACCACAAGAAGTCGAAGCCCCACACCTGCAAGATGGCTGGATAAGGGTCGCATACCAAGGTGTTGCTTTCCTCTTTAAAAATGCTTTCACATTCGGCACCGAACTATGTGGCAACCACTCCACGAGGTAGATTCTAGTCCCATTTTATAGGTAGGGAAACTGAGAGTCAGATCATTTGAGTCACTTGTTGAGAATGGCACAGCTAGAAATGGATTCTGCGGTAATTTAAGGCTTCTCTCTCACACCTCTTTCCCATCTATGTGACCTGAGCCAACAGCTTCAGATCAGATTTATCTGACCCAAACAAAACTAGTATCTGAAATGACCACTTAAAAAAGTTTAAGGAGTTCTCACAGTGGTGCAGTAGGTTAAGGATTCAACATTGTCTCTGTGGCGGTGACTGTTCCATCCCTGGCCCGACACAGTGGCTTAAGAATTCGACGTTGCTGCAGCTGTGGCATAGGTCACAGCTGGGACTCAGGTTTGATCTCTGGCCTGGGAATTTCCATAGGCCAATGTGTGGCCAAAACAAGGGAAAAAAATGTTTAAGACGAAACTGAAATCCAAAGTCTGGCTTCCCGATAAACAGAGGGAAGGGCACACTGCCAGGACCATCAAAGGACAGACATTTATTGTGCGGGAGGACAGAGTCTTGGCAGGCATCCGAGGCTGGGAAGGGAGACAAGGGCATGGACAGCAAGAATAGTCCAGCCCACAGTGCAGTCAGATTCTTCCCTGCTTCCTGGAGAGCAGTGGTTCTCAGCCCTGGTATCACTTGAGAGTCACTGGGAACCTTACAAACCACAACACCCACCCTAGGAGATGCTAATTTCCAAGCTCTGGGCTGGATCTGGACAAGACTGTCTACAATAAGCTGCCTGTGCCACGCCAGTGTGCAGCCATATGTGTGAACCTGGGCTGTGGAGCAAGGGGCAGCAGGGAAGAAATGCAGGGGCTGTTTTCTAAAAGATACACATAAAGCTAAAATTGTATTTCGGCTCATGTACTTTTACTTCTCAATAAAGCATATTCAATGTAAAAAAATAAATAAATAAAATAAAAGAAACTCTAGCCACATACAAGGTCACTCTGCAGGGGAATTAGAGAGGGAGCCCTTGGACCCTACTCCAGCCTGACCTTGGGACCCTGTGGACTTAGGTGGGCAGCACTGGCACATCAATGTGCAAGGAAGCAGCAGAGAGTCACCAGTGCACAGAGGAGAAGCTCTGAGAGGCAGCAGAGCCTGTTCGGCAGGACCATGCTGGTGCGGTGGTTGCGCTGCCATGTGGCTTGAGGGCAGTGGAACACGGTGAGAAGGCTGGCATCATAAAAAGAGGAGATGGGCTTTGAACCCTCAGAAGACAGCCCCAGGGTCTCCTGGAATTAACTGATGGGGGCGGAGGTGCTTGTGCTGGAGGGAGCCCACAGCTGAAGGTCACTGACTTTCGGTTTGCAATGGTGTTCTGTTATGCAAATACTAAGAAAGCACTCCAAGCTGCATTTCTACAAATCCTGTCCAATGGCTGGGCTTGCTTCTTCCTTCAATAATTCCTAATCTCCACCTCTAACTGCAGGACAAGAAGAACATACAAATCCCTGAAAACAGCTAGGTAATCAGTCCCCCGGTGCATGGCCTGTGGGGGTGGCTGAGAACCAGACATCCTGGTAAGACCTGCCTCAAAACAGAAATAGCAACAGAAATCCCACTGCAAGCCACAGCCCTCCACCAGTTCCTCCACTTGGAAACCTGTTTTTCTTAATTGCAGAGGGAGGCCATCAGGAGAGGCATTCCTGGTGCTAAATACCTTGGCTGGCAAGAACAGCCATGATCCACTGAGGGATTAGACGAACGAGTGTGACTCCAGATGAAATCAGAGGTGCTAATGAGAAACCTTTGGCTAAGGCAGGTTGCCCTGGCATCAGGGAATAGATGCTGCCTTTATCATGGTTACTTGCAGGAAAAGAAACCCAGGGCACCATTTCTGCATGTAATTATGTTCTCATCCAAAACCCTGCTACAAAGGGAACATAAACTTGACAGTGGTGCTCAACAGTGGTTTTCCTTTCAGTGCACAAGCTAACTCATATTCCAGGTTATGGGTTACGTATTCCAGGTTGAAAGATTTCAGGTTCAAGGCTGTCAGACAGGTCCACTTATGAATTTAGTGAGGCTCCTAAATCATGACTGAGCCGCAGCTTCCAATATCGCTCCCCTCATTTTCAGGCTTTCTAATACTTCCCCTGCTCTTTGGTTATCTGGGAGCAATCACGCTAATAGGAACAATTTAATGGAGTCCTCAGGAGGCAGGGGTTTGGAGCATTACATTTCAACACCCTTCCTTAATAGATGCCCTGAATTCCAGACTCGCTCATTTTGCTCTCAGCAGAACCAGGTGCACCTGATCAGGACTAAAGCATTGGAAATTTGGCTACTGCTCCTTCTTTAATCTCAGCTCTAGTCAAGGATGAGCCAAGGGCAGGATAAATGCTAATCAAATATTAGGAGTGAACATCAACATACCAATACTAAAGAATCATTCTTCTCAATGCTCAGAAGTCCAATCTAAATCACAGCTCTCATCCACCAAGTAAACTCAGCTAGAGGCCTTGGGGTTTTACCCAGACTCCTCCATCTTCCACAACTCCCCCTACCCATCTAGCCAATGAGCAAGTTCCCTGAAAGCTCTGAGAATTGTCTTAAATGCACCCTATTCTTTCCACCCTCAGTGCCTGTGCCCTGGATTAGATCCTCAGCATCTCCTGGCTGTATTTATTTGTTTAACAAGTATTTAAGGAGCTGCAACTATGTACCAGGCTTAAATGCTACAACCACAGGTTTCATGTGCTTTCATGGAAAAGAAATGTTAAATAAGTATACACGTAGCTACCCAAAAGGTGCTATTTAAGTGAATGATGAGTGTAATTGCCTTTGACGTACAGTTGTTGAAACATAAATTATTATTACATCTTTCAAATACCCAGAAGTCCAGCTTCTGGTATAGCTAAGGAGGTGCCTACAGAACCCAGGGGTCCTGAACATAATAGCTGTAAACTCTGGACAAAACACATACACACACACACACACACACACACACAAAGACCTGAAGGTACTAAAGCATGAACAAAAGAACACATTATGGAGGGTGGTCAAAATTTGGAAAACAGGCAAAAAGCTGCCTGTCTCTATAGCTTTAAGCCTGAGGAGAGGCTGAAGTCAGCTCCATCTGGAATGGCTAAAAGTTTGAAAAAAATACCCCCAACTTTCTGACCTGAAGAATTAGAGGACATAGGCTGGGTCAACTACTGCCACTAGAAAGTAAGGAGAGAAAGGAGAAAGTCCACGTGGGAAAACATTTCTACACATAATTTCTGCCCAAACATCTGGGTGACCCTTAACTAGGTAGATTTCAAAGCAGTTAAGCTAAAGATAAAAGAATTAAACAGTGATTTGAGCTGCTGCTCAAAAGTCCAGAGTTTACCATTTGAGTTCAATGAAGTTAATTGCTTGATAAAACAAAAATATCAATACTCTTCAGAGAAATATCACAGAATCCACAGTTTCTACAATACAAGATCACAATATTGGCAATACAATCCAAAATTATTCAGTATTCAAAAAACCAAAAGCTGTGACCCAACTGTAAGAGTAGACACAATCAATAGAAACAAATCCTGAAATGTTGCCAATGTGGGTATTTGAAACAGTTGTTCTAATGTTTAATAAAGGAAGTTACAATTTTTCTCATGTTGAATAAGAAGAGAAATAGAAACTATGAAAAAAGACCCCAGTGGAAATTCTCAAAATTTAAAAGTTAAAAATTTAAGTCAGTGTATGAGCTTAACAGAAGACTGGAGACAACAGAAGAAAAGAGTTCATAAAACTGAAGCTAGATCAAAAGACATTACTAATCTAAGTCAAACAGAGAAAATGGATTGAGAAAAATATACACAGTCTCAGAGAAATTTGCAATAATATCATATGGAAGAGCTTTTATATAACTGTTGTCCTACAAGGAAGAAAGAACAGCAGAAAAATATTTGAACATAAAAAATCCAGAATTTTTCCAATTTGCAAAAGATCATACATTTATAGATTTATGAAACTCACCAAACTTCAAGCAGGATTAAAGGCAAAGAAAACCATGCCTAGCAAACTACAGACAAATGGCTGAGAGCCAAAATACACAGAAAATCTTAAAGCCACCCAGAGAAAAATGACATTAAATACAGAGAAGCAACAATGTAATACATCACAGACTTCTCATCAGAAACTGTGGAGACCAGAAGACAGTGGAATAACTTGAAGAAAAACATAATGTCAAAAGGGAATTCTATACCCAGCTAAAATCTCCTTAAGAAAGAAGGCAAAATTAAAACATTTTCAAATGAAAAAACAAAAACAAATTCAAAGAAGTTTCTGCTATCAGAGCTGAACTCCAAGAAATGTTAAAATGAGGTCTTTCAGGCTGAAGAGAAATAATGTGTCCAAGTCAAAGGAAAATTTTTAATCCTAATACTGTCAATGATTTGAATACTATTTAAAAACTACATTAAAGGAGGTGTAAGATATTAATGTTTATCAAAAGGAGACTTTAAATGGTTGAAAAACACCACTCTAAATAAAATTTATCAGGCGAGAGTGAAATAGTTCAGTTTGGTATGCTCTAGATATATAACTGCATATTATGCAGAGAGTAAAATGGTCCTTATGAACAGTTTTTAGTAACTTAGAAAAGTGCATCCGTTATAAGTTAGCCAAAAGTGTATCTACAAAGCCCAAAAATATTCCTAGTCTTTGACTTAATTATTCGTCTCCCAGGAATGCATCTTGAGGGAAAAGAAAATCACACCAAGAATAATATAAAAAGATATTTGTCAGAGTTCCCATTGTGGCTCAGTGGGTTAAGAACCTGACTAGTATCCAGGAGGATATGGGTTTGATCCCCAGCCTCACTCAGTGGGTTAAAGGATCTGGCATCGCCATGAGCTGTGGTATTGGTCACAAATGTAGCTCAGATCCCATGTTGCTTTGGCTGTGGCATGGGCCAGCTGCAGCTCCAGCTCAGCCCCGGCCTGTGAACTTCTATATGCCACAGGTGCAGTCCTAAAAAAAAAAAAAGTTCATCGATGTGATTTTTCTGTAAAAAATGAAAATTCGATGTACTCTTTTTCAATAAAAGACCTGTTGGAGTTCCCTTCGTGGCTCCGCGGTTAACGAATCTGACTAAGAACCATGAGGTTGCAGGTTCCATCCCTGGCTTTGCTCAGTGGGTTAAGGATCCAGCGTTGCCATGAGCTGTGGTGTAGGTTGCAGACGCGGCTCAGATCCCACACTGCTATGGCTGTGGCGAAGGCCAGCAGCTACAGCTCCTGTTAGACCACTAGCCTGGGAACTTCCATATGCCACGGGTGTGGCCCTAGATAAAAGGCAAAAAGACAAAAAAAAAAAAAAACCTGTTGAATATACTCTTTGCAATTCCTTGTGACTCAAGCAGTAAAAAATATGGTTTTAAAAACTATTAATGTCAAAAATACTTTTCATTGTAAAAAGGATTTTTAGTATGTATATAGCTATACTTCCACTCAAAAAATCTACCAAACAAAGAGGAACTCATGCCCATCCTCCTTAAACTTTTCCAAAAGGTTGAAGAAGGAACACTTATGAAGACATTCTATGAGGTAACATCACCTTAATTCCAAAACCAGACAAAGACAACACGAAATAAGAGAACTATAGGCCAGTATCTTTGATGATTATAGATGCAAAAATTCTCAACAAAATTTTAGCCAACCAAATCCAACAACATATAAAAAAGATCATACACCACGACCAGGTGGGATTCATCCCAGGTGCACAAGGATGGTTCAACGTACACAAATCAATCCATGTCATACACCACTTTAACAAAAGAAAAGTCAAAAACCATGTGATCATTTCAATAGATGCAGAAAAAGCATTTGACAAAGTCCAACATCCATTCATGATCAAAACTCTTACCAAAGTGGGGATAGAGGGAACATTCCTTAACATAATAAAAGCCATTTATGACAAACCCAGAGCATATATAATACTCAAAGGAGAAAAGCTGAAAGCTTTCCCACTAAAATCCGGAACAAGACAAGGATGCCCACTATCACCACTGTTATTCAACATAGTATTGGAAGTCCTAGCTACAGCAATCAGACAAACAAAAGAAATAAAAGGCATCCAAATAGGGAGAGAAGAGGTAAAACTGTCACTCTATGCAGATGACATGATATTATATATAGAAAACCCCAAGGACTCAACCCCGAAATTACTTGAACTGATCAACTAATTCAGCAAAGTAGCAGGATATAAGGTTAACATTCAGAAATCAATCGCATTTCTGTATATTAAAAATGAAATATTAGAAAAAGAATACCAAAACACTTTACTTTTTAAAATAGCACCCCAAAAAATCAAGTACCTTTGGGAATAAACCTGACCAAGGAGGTAAAAGACTTATATGCCGAGAACTATAAAATGTTAATCAAAGAGATGAAAGAAGATACAAAGAAATGGAAAGATATTCAATGCTCATGGGTCAGAAAAATTAATATTGTAAAAATGGCCATACTACCCAAAGCAATCTACAGATTCAATGCAATCTCTATCAAATTACCCATGACATTCTTCACAGAACTAGAACAAACAATCCAAAAATTTACATGGAACCACAAAAGACCCAGAATTGCGAAAGCAATTCTGAGGAACAAAAACCAAGTAGGAAGCTTAACTCTCCCAGACTTCAGGCAATATTATAGGGCCATAGTAATCAAGATAGTGTGGTACTCATACCAAAACAGACATACGGACCAATGGAACAGAATAGAGAACCCAAAAATAATAAACCCAGACGCCTATGGTCAATTAATCTTTGACAAAGGAAGCAAGAACCTAAAATGGGACAAAGACAGTCTTTTCAGTAAGTATTGCTGGGAAACCTGGACCGCTGCATGCAAATCAATGAAACTAGAACATACTCTCACACCATGCACAAAAATAAACTCTAAATGGCTTAAAGACTTAAATATAAGACAAGACACCATTAAACTCCTGGAAGAAAATGTTGGCAAAACATTCTCTGACATCAACCTTACAAATGTTTTCTCAGGGCAGTCTCCCAAAGCAACAGAAATAAAAGTAAAGATAAAACAATGAGACCTAATCAAGCTGACGAGCTTTTGCACAGCAAAGGAAACTAAAAAGAAAACTAAAAGACAACTTACAGAATGGGTGAAAACAGTGTCAAATGATGCAACTGACAAGAGCTTAATCTCTAAAATATATAAACAACTTATACAACTCAACAGAAAAAAAACCAACAACCCCATTGAAAAATAGGCAAAGGACCTGAATAGACATTTCTCCAAAGAAGAGATGCAGATGGCCAACAAGCACATGAAAAAATGCTCAACATCACTGATGATTAGAGAAATGCAAATCAAAACTACCACCAGATGCCACCGCACACCAGTCAGAATGGCCATCATTAACAAGTCCACAAACAACAAATGCTGGAGGGGGTATGGAGAAAAGGGAACCCTCCTGCACTCTTGGTGGGAATGTAAGCCACTACAACCACTCTGGAAAACAGTATGGAGGTACCTTAGAAAACTATACATAGAACTACCACATGACTTAGCAATCCCACTCTTGGGCATATATCTGGACAAAACTTTCCTGGAAAAAGACACATGCACTCACATGTTCATTGCAGCACTATTCACAATAGCCAAGACATACATGGAAACAACCCAAATGTCCATCGACAGATGATTGGATTAGGAAGATGTGGTATATATACACGATGGAACACTATTCAGCCATAAAAAAGAATAAAATAATGCCATTTGCAGAAACATGGCTGGAATTAGAGACCCTCATACTGAATGAAGTAAGTCAGAAAGAAAAAGATAGGGGATTGGATTAAGATGGCGGAATAGAAGGACTGGAGCTCAACTTCTCTCCCAAATAACAGCAAAAATACAACCAAATGCCGAGCAACCATCAACCAAATGGACTGTAAACTTCCAAAAAAAGATACTCTGCTCCAGAAGACACAGCAGAGACCACATCAAGAGGTAGGAGGGGCGATTACATGATAGAAGCAACCCCATACCTCCCGGGTGGGAAGCCCCACAGACTGGAAAGTAACTGCATCACAGAGACTCAGCTACAGGACTGAGAGTTCTGAGCCTCACGTCAAATCCCCACGCCGGGGGATCGGGCACAGGGAGAACGAGCCCCCGGAGCATCTGGCATTGAAGGCCAGCGGGGCTTGTGTGCAGGAGCTCCACAGGACTGGGGGAAACAGAGACCCCACTCTTGAAAGGCACACACAGACTTTCACGTGCACCGGGTCCCAGGGCAAAGCAGTCTCCAGAGGATTCTGGGTGGAACCTGACTGCAATTCCTGGAGGATCTCCTGGGAAAACAGGGGTGACTATGCCTTGTTGTGGGGGAAGGACATTGGAGGTGGAGCTCTCGGGAACATTCATCAGCCTGCATTTCTCTGGAGGTGGCCATTTCTGGGAAAATCTGGTCCCTCCCATCAGGGCTGAGAAGCCCCAGGCAAAACAATTCAGGTGGGATCTCAGCCACACCCATCAGTAAACAGGCTGCCTAAAGACCCCTCAGGCACACAGCCAGCCTCTAATCTCATCCAGAGACAAAGCCCCATCCATCAGAGGGAGAGGAATCAACCCTACCTACCAGTGAGCAGGTATCACTCCCTCCTAGCAGGAAGCCTACAGCAAGACCCCTCCATACCAGCTTTAACCACAGGGGAGGTAAACACCTGAACTAAGAGAGGCTACAACTCTATTGTCGACATAAAGGTCACCACACCAAAAACCTATAAAAATGAAAAGACAGAAAACTCTAACTCAGATAAGGGAGAAAGAGAAAAGCCCAGAAAAACATCTCAGTGATGAGGAGATTATCAGCCTCCCAGAAAGAGACTTTAGACTGTTGATGCTGAAGATGATGCAAGGCATTGGAAATAAACTGGAGGCAAAGATTGATAATATACAGGAAACACTGAGCAAAGAAATACAAGCTGTAAAAATTAAACAAGAAGAAATGCAAAATACAATAACTGAAATAAACAATTCCTTAGAAGCAGCCAACAGTAGAATACAGGAGGCAGAAGAACGAATCAGTGAGGTGGAGGACAGATTAGTGGAAATCACTAACGCAGAAGAGAAAAGAGATAAAAGATTGAAAGGCAATGAACAGAGTCTCAGAGAACTCTGGGATAATGTTAAACGCACCAACATCCGTATTATAGGGGTGTCAGAGGAAGAAGAGAGAGAGAAGGGGACAGAAAAAATATTCGAGGAGATTATACCCGAAAACTTTCCTAATATGGGAAAGGAACCACTCACTCAAATCCAGGAAGCGCAACGAGTACCATATAAAATAAATCCAAGGAGGAACACCCCCAGACACATATTAATCAAAATGACCAAAATTAAAGGAAAAGAGAAAATACTGAAAGCAGCTAGGGAAAAGAAACAAATGACATACAAGGGAAACCCAATAAGGTTATCAGCAGATTTTTCAGCTGAAACCCTACAGGCCAGAAGGGAGTGGCATGATATACTAAATGTGATGAAAGGGAAAAACTTCCAACCAAGATTACTTTATCCAGCAAGGCTCTCATTCAGATTTGAAGGAGAGATCAAAACCTTTACAGATAAGCAAAAGCTAAGAGATTTCTGCAACACTAAACCA
>PVHT021183699.1:55957923-55975627 GCA_004024745.2 Catagonus wagneri | reverse complement strand
CGAAAAGACACCTGTACTCCAGTGTTCATTGCAGCACTCTATGCAATAGCCAGGTCATGGAAACAACCTAAATGCCCATCCACAGAAGAGTGGATAGGGAAGATATGGTACATACACACAATGGAATGTTACTCAGCCATTAAAAGGAACGAATTACCAACATTTATAGCAACATGGATGGACTTAGAAATTATCATGCTAAGTGAAACCAGTCAGACAATTAGACAGCAACACCCAATGCTACCGCTTACATATGGAAACTAAAAAGACACAATGAACCTTCTTACAGAACAGACAATGACTCACAGACTTTGGAAAACCTTGGTTTTCCAAATAAGACAATCTGGGGGGGTGGGGGGATGCACTGGGGGTTTGGGATACAAAATCTGTAAAATTGACTTGTGATGATTTATGCACACATATAATTGAAATAAAATCCATTGAGGGGAAAAATAAATAAATAAATAAAAAGAAAGAAAAAGATAAATACCATATGATATCACTTATATCTGGAATCTAATAGACTGCATAAAAGAACTTCTCTACAGAAAAGAAAATCACGGACTTGGAGAACAGATCTGTGGTTGCCAGAAGGGTAGAAGAGGGAGTGGGATGGGATAGGAGTTGGGGTTAATAGTTGTAGACTACTGCCTTTGGGATGGAAAAGCAAGGAGATCCTGCTGTATAGCACCAGGAGCTATGTCTAATCACTTGTGATGAATCTATATATGTATATGTAACCGGGTCACCATGCTGTGCAGCTGGAAAATTGACAAAAAACTGTAAACCAGCTATAATGGAAAAAAAATATCCTGTATAGCCTACAGCACATCAGTGATGATATCTGCATGAGCTGTCATTGGCAAATTTAATATTTCTTCTATATCTTTTGTGTTCTAAATTACTTTTAATAAAAAAGCAATTACTGAATAAATTTATATGTAGGGTATGATTTAAATTTCACTTTGATGTGCATTTTAAAAGATGGCTAGAACAAAATTGCTAGTATTGGAATCATCCATTGAGATACTCTTTGTAATGTAATCTGACAGTTGTATAACAAATTTCTGGCCTGTGATACTTCCTTGCTTTCCTGAAGGAAAGAGGAAGAACAGCAAAACTTGATGGTTAAGGAACAGGACCTGGAGTCAGAATGCCCGGGTTGGAATTCCAGCCCTGGCACTTTAGGTTATCTCTCTCTGCCTCACCTATGATACGATGGTATTAATAATCTATAATAAATGCAGAGGGAGTTCTCATTGTGGTGCAGCAGAAACAAATCTGACCAGTAACCAAGATGTTGCAGGTTCGATCTCTGGCCTGGCTCAGTGGGTTAAAGATCCAGCGTTGCCATGAGCTGTGGTGTAGGTCGCAGTTGAGGCTCGGATCCAGCATTGCTATGGCTGTGGCTGTGGTGTAGGCTGGCAGTAGCAGCTCCCATTAGACCCCTAGCCTGGGAACCTCCACATGCGGTGGATGTGGCCCTAAAAAGCAAAAAAAAAGAAAAAGATATATAATAAATGCTGAATCCTAGGGTTCGTAAGAGAATTGAGTTAATTTCTATAAAATATCTGGAATAGTATCAGGCATATAGTGTTAACAGTGTGTTAAACAAAAATTAAGTATAAAATTATCCTAAGCAGATAATTAGATAAAAATATTCATTGCAACAATGTTGTCATAGGAAAAAAATGAAAGTAAATTGCCAGCAAGAGGTTAATTAGAACAGCAGCATAGTTAAGAGCACCACCAGCTTAGGGTTCAAATCCCAGCCCTGCCGCTCACTAGCCGGATGAGTTTGGAGCAGTGGTTTAATTTCTCTACACTTCACTTTTCCCATCAATAAAATGGAGAAAAGTAACAGTACCTACTGCATAGTTGTTTAACTGTTAAATGGGGTGATATTTGTAAAACTCAGTGCCGGAACACAGCAGGCACCATACTTAGTGTTCTCACTTACAGAGAGGCTGTTGATGTGTGGAGGGGTGTGGTACCTCCATATGTAATACTACATGTCCTCCACATATTGCTGAGTGAAAGAATCAAGGATTTCCACCTATGTTTAAGCACTTTGAGCCCTCTCCATACTTGAAGGGACAAATGGGAGCTGTATGCATCAGGAAGGGAGTACCTTCCACAATCTGCACTAAAGCACTTTGTTAGGTGAAAGCTGGCTCTCTACAGTATCATGTAAAACTGAATGAATGAACGTATATGTACTTTTAAATGTCAGTCCACATTAATGGATGCTGAGCTGGGGATGTTACTACTCTTTTCTGAACCTTTCTGTAGATGTCCTTTCTTCCTATCCCCTAGAACTTATCTTTTTGTATAAACACAATAAAGCCAGAGTTCCCATGGTGGCTCAGCAGAAACAATCGGACTAGCATCCATGAGGACGCAGGTTCAATCCCTGGCCTCGTTCAGTGGGTTAAGGATCCAGCGTACCCGTGAGCTGTGGTATAGGTTGCAGACGCAGCTCGGATCTGATGTTGCTGTGACTGTGGCACAGGCCAGCAGCTATAGCTCCCATTCGACCCCTAGCCTGCAAACTTCCATATGCCACAGGTGAGGCCCTAAAAAGACAAAAAAAAAAAAAAAAAAGAAAGAAAGAAAATAAAGCTTTGTGTACAGCATAGACCTGGCTACTAACTTAGAAAGATGCCCACGGGTGGGTAACGTTCCATCTATGTACGTATGTGGGTTCAAGTGCAAGAGTTTTAGGGCGGAAGAAAGTGGAACGTTTACCTACAAAAATGAACAGCTATCTCTGAGCCCAGGCATTACAGGCTACTTCCCCAGCTTTGTGCATTAATAAGAATTTTTTATTAGAAAAAAATTGCTTTTGAGATTTCAATATACGAGGAGGAAATATACTGAGCAGCTGCCTTCTGGTGGCAGTACAGAAATTCTCATTTTCCTTTTTCTTTTTCTATAATATATGCATGTAACTTTTATACAGAGAACATGTATTTTAACTATACGTGGTTTGTCTACATGTTCAATTACACTCAAGAGTAACTTGGAGGATAAAAAGTTACATTTATAAAAAGACTTCACAGGTAGAAAGGGGAGTTTTGTATAGTCTTTCCCCTCCCACTTCCCAAAACCAATGAAACAAGTGAAAACGTTGTTTCCAGCAGGCAACTCTATTTTATCAGTTAGCAAGGAACGTGTCTCCAGCATACACATTGCAATAAGCTGCTGCCGTGGGATCAAGTTTAGGAAACCTCATTTCCAAGTTCCTGGTAAGTCACGTTCCCAGCTTCCCCTAGGAGGGCACCAGGAGGCGACTGTCTTATTTACAGATTCTTTTTATTCCTTATTTTTCCAGCTGTACCATCCTCAAACATTTTCATAGCTAGGGCAGAGCAGTGAATCCACAAGTAGACATGCTCAAACACACACACACACACACACACACACACACACACAAAACACACACACACAAGCCAAAGAAAAGAAATGCAAACGAGATATTAAATACAGAGCATACCCTCCAGACTGTCAGGCAGAAGAAAGACGAGTACACGTGCAGCAGTTCACACTCTCCAACGTGTTAAAAGAATTTAATTGGGTATTTCATGGCACATTTTGCATTATTATGGCTCCCTTTGGATGCAACAAATGATTTGGTTCAGTAATAGAGTCCCAAGTAGTGGCATTATGTGATTAAGTAAGTGAGAACATCAACCATTAAATTCAGTTCAGTCATGCTTACATCCATCTTATTTCTTTTTTATTATTTAAATTTTCCTGCCAGTATATATTCACCTGAGACCATTTTTAAGTAATCTGTTTATGAGCGTTTCTCTTATTTTTCATCCAATTACTGCTGCATTTAGAGTTTCAGAACTGCAATTCGATTCTCCTTTGTTAAGTGGATTGACCATTATGAGGCAAAAGAATATTCTCGATTTCCATATTTATAGTGGCTCTCCAAAATATTTCAAATGGCTTGTTTTGTGGGCCTCATAGCAATTCTAGTTTATTAGACTTTAATACTTTATCAGAACTCACATAGTCATTAAGTGGTGGTCTTAATTAGCCTCTCGACCTATTAAGTTCAATGATGTATAGGAGATTAAAAGAACAAGATGAAAAGTTTAGAAACAGCTTAAAAATTCTAGAGCAATGGTTCTGAACTTTGCTGGACTGTTGGCCCCACTGGGGACATCTAAGAGGTGCAAATCTTCTGCCCAAAACACTGTGCAAATACATAACAAATTTTTCGTGTTATTTATGGACTTACACACACACACACACACACACACACACACACACAGTATGTAGTAGTTCACAGAACTCAACTTTAGAATCTCTTCTCCATACCAGTAGTTCTCAGCCAGGGGCAAGTTTGCTCTCTAGGGGACTCTGGGCCATGTCCAGAGACACCGGTGGTTGTCACAAATGAAGGAGGTGGGATGCTACAGTGATCTAGGGGGCAAGGCCTGGGATGCTGTTAAACATCCTATAAAACCTAGTACCATTTCCTACAGTGAAGAATTATCTGGCCCACAGTGTCAGCTGTGCCAAGGCTGAGGAATCCCACCCCAGGGAGTATGCTAAAAATTCTTAGTGAATACCCAGACCCAGCTCCATATGCAGTTACCCTGAAGTTTTGATATAGGAGTCTATATGTAAATGTGATTGTTTTAAGTTGTTGGTTTCTTAATTGCAAGTGCGTCTCCAGTGTCTTGCATTTGTGCTCTCTTTTCACTTTTTCTGATTTTGGTAGCACAACTGTGCCTGGATGATTTAGTATCTTTACTGTATATATTACTTTACTGGTGAGCCTTGTCATTTGTGGTGGTTTTGTTTCTGGTTGTGGCCTTTTCTTTTCTGCCTAGAGAAGTTCCTTTAGGATTAGTTGTAAAGCTGGTTTAGTGTTGCAGAAATCTCTTAGCTTTTGCTTCTCTGTAAAGGTTTTGATCTCTCCTTCAAATCTGAATGAGAACCTTGCAGGGTAAAGCAATCTTGGTTGGAAGTTTTTTCCTTTCATCACGTTAAGTATATCATGCCACTCCCTTCTGGCCTGCAGAGTTTCAGCTGAAAACTGAAACTAACCTTATTGCAGTTCCCTTGTATGTCATTTGTTTCTTTTCCCCAGCTGCTTTCAATATTTTCTCTTAGTCTTTAATTTTGGTCATTTTGATTCATATGTGTCTGGGGGTGTTCCTCCTTGGGTTTATTTTATATGGTACTTGTTGTGCTTCCTGGATTTGAGTGAGTGGTTCCTTTCCCATATTAGGAAAGTTTTCGGCTATTATCTCTTCAAATACTTTTTCTGTCCCCTTCTCTCTCTCTTCTCCCTCTGGCACCCCTATAATACGGATGTTGGTGCATTTAACATTATCCCAGAGTTCTCTGAGACTCTGCTCACTTCCTTTCAATCTTTTATCTCTTTTCTCTTCTGCATTAGTGATTTCCACTAATCTGTCCTCCACCTCGCTGATTTGTTCTTCTTCCTCCCGTATTCAACTGTTGGCTATTTCTAATGAATTTTTTATTTCAGTTATTGTATTTTGCATCTCTTCTTGTTCAATTTTTACATCTTGTATTTCTTTGCTCAGTGTTTCCTATAAATTATCAGTCTTTGCCTCCAGTTTATTTCCAATGCCTTGCATCATCTTCAGCATCAACAGTCTAAAGTCTCTTTCTGGGAGACTGATAATCTCATCACTGAGCTGTTTTTCTGGGCTTTTTTCTTTCTCCCTTATCTGAGTTAGAGTTTTCTGTCTTTTCATTTTTATAGGTTTTTGGTGTGGTGATCTTTTTGCAGACAATAGAGTTGTAGCCTCTCTTAGTTCTGGTGTTTGCCTCCCCTGTGACTAAAGTTGGTATGGGGCAGGGAGCTTGCTGTAGGCTTCCCAATAGGAGGGACTGGTGCCTTCCCACTGGTAGGTGGGGCTGATTCCTATCCCTCTGGTGGTGGGACTTTGTCTCTGGGTGAGATTAGAGGCTGGCTGTGTGTGTGAGGGGTCTTTAGGCAGCCTGTTCACTGATGGGTGTGGCTGTGATCCCATCTGGATTATTGTTTGGTCTGGGGCATCTCAGCACTGATGGGAGGGACCATATTTTCCCCAAAATAGCCACCTCTAGAGAAATGTAGGCTGAATGTTCCCAAGAGCTTCACCTCCAATGCCCTTCCCCCTCAACAAGCTACAGTCACCCCTGTTTTCCCAGGAGATCCTCTAAGAATTGCAGTCAGGTTCCACCTGGATTCCTATGGAGACTTTGCTTCGCCCTGGGACCCAGTGCACGTGCAAGTCTGTGTGCACCTTTCAAGAATGGGGTCTCCTCTTTCCCCCAGTCCTGTGGAGCTCCTGCACACAAGCCCCACTGGCCTAAAATGCCAGATGCTCTGGGGGCTCTTTCTCCCCGTGCCAGATCCCCAGGTGTGGAGATTTGATGTGGGGCTCAGAACTCTCAGTCTTATAGGTGAGTCTCTGTGATACAGTTACTTTCCCGTCTGTGGGGTTTCCCACCCTGGAGGTATGGGGTTGCTTCTATGCCATAATCACCCCTCCTACCTCTTGATGTGGTCTCCTCTTTGTATTTTGGAGTAGAATATCTTTTTGAAAGTTTACAGTCCATTTGGTTGAAGGTTGCTCAGCATTTGGTTGTAGTGTTGTTGTTTTGGGGAGAGAAGTTGAGATCCAGTCCTTCTGTCACCATCTTAATCCTATATGACCCAGCTCTGTATGACCCAAAGAGCATAAACATACATCATGGGGAAAATCCATACTTTTCATCTGAACTCATTCATCCAACCCAATATCTACTTGACAGACTTTGACCAAATACCTACACTGTGTCAAGTGTCATTACCAAGTCACTGGGAATACAGACATGAACAAGATAGGGTCCCTGACTTCTATAGAAGTTTGTCCTTGGAAATAAAGCCAGTTAAGTAATTAACCCATTAAAAAATTGTGCTGTCAGTTAGGAAAATGAGATCAGTTGTATGTAATACTTGAATCAAAGAGGAGTTTGACTAAGCCAGATACGTTTTCATGTGAAAAGGTACCTAGTATCAAGTAGATGTAAGGCAGTGAAAAAAAGTCACAGACAACATCCACTTTCATTCATTTTCTTTCTCTGCCATCCTTAATATCTTGCCTTGTTCCTGTTCTCACAAGAAGCCTGATACTCCTCAAGGCTCAAAGCTGAATTCAAAATGGACAAAGGAGACCCAGCAAAGGACAAGAGCAAAGTAATGTACAGACTGGTTAAGCTGACTTCCCTTTTAAATGGGAATGATTGTCCTGAAAGTTTTACCCAGTAGTCCTATCCTTCCATCTCATTGGTTACTACTGGGTCACATGTCCACACATATCTACAAGGGAGTATGGAAAGGTAAGTATTCTTAACTGGGCACACTGTTAGTCTGAAAAAAAATCAGGATTCTGATAATGAAAAAGGTAGAATGGATCCCGGGATGATAATTAGCAGTGCTTCTCATAGGGCAGTAAGTACAAGAAATCAAGACTCAGGAAATGCTAAGGGAACACTTAGGAGAGGCATGCCAACCACCCTTGAGCAGTAAGGGGAGAGTGGAGTCTCCCAGAAGTGTAAACAGAGACTGAAAGTGAAAATAAGGAAGAATCACCATGTATTTACTTAAGATCAGTGGGATGTGTGTGGCATCAGGATGAAAATGTTCCAAGCAGAAGAAAACACATGCCCAAAGGTTAGAATGGGGGAGCAGGAGTAGAGAAGGATGAGGTAGGTTGCTGCAGTTCATGTCATTCATACTTGATATCCTATGGGTAATGGGGAACCTTCGGTAGGTTTAAAACAGGGAAATGACACTAACAGAACATTTTCAAGTATCACCCAACTGCAACGCGGAGCATCTTTGTAGCGAGGGGACAAGACTTGACACAAGGAAGCCAAGACAGCATCACTGAGGATGGAAAGATGAGATAGTTATCTCTGTACAATACTAGCAGATTACCCCACAGATTAACCAGGGGTGGGTGCTGGAAAGCTTTGTTAGAAATACGGACACCACCTGATTCTGTGCTATACATAGCTGTCAAAGAAAATCCCTATGGAGATGAGTTTCTGAAACACAAAAAGATTTTCATTTTGTTCAGTCCTTGAAGATGTGACAACCTTGGACTAGAAAGGTTTTTTCTGTTTATCCTAAGTAATCATTTATTATTTTTAAAATGAGATAGAATTGATATATAATGTTATATATATATATATATATATATATATATATACATATATATATATATACATACATGTATGTGTGTATATATATATATATATATATCCTTGTAGCTTATTTATTTTATACAGAATAGTTTATACCTCTTATTCTCCTATATCTATCTTGCCCCTCCCCTTCCTTCCTCCTCCCCCCTGCTAATTACTAGTTTATTCTCTATACCTGTGAGTCTGTTTGCTTTGCGTTACATTCACTTGTTCTATTTTTTAGTTTTCATATATGTCATGTCATACAGTATCTGTCTTTCTGACTTATTTCATTTAGCAATAATATCCTCCAAGTCCATCCATGTTGCTACACATGACAAAATTTCATTCTTTTTTATAACCAAGGAGTAGTCCATTGAATACATTGAATTAAGGGAGCATGATGCCACATCTTCTTTATCCATTCATCTGCTGATGGACACCTAGGTTGTTTCCATAGCTTGTCAGTTGTAAATATTGCTACTGTGAACATGAGGTGCATGAATCTTTTAAAATTAGTGGGGTTTTTTTTTTTCAGTTATATACCTAGAAGTGGAAATTCTGGATCATGTAGTTGTTCTATTTTTACTTTTTTGGGAAACCACCATACTGTTTTCCACAGTGGCTGCACCAATTCAATTTACATTCTTACCAACAATGTATGATATGGTTCCCTTTTTTCCACATCTTTGACAATTCTATTTGTGATCTTTTCAATGACAGCCTTTCTGACAGGTGTAAGGTAATATCTCACTGTGTTTTAATTTGTATTCTTCTGATGATTAATAATGTTAAGCATCTTTTCATGTGCCTATTGACTGTGTGCCTTCTTTGGAAAACGTTTATTGAATGTACCATGCACTTTTTAACCGGGTTGCTTTTTTGTTGTTGTTGAGTTGTATGAGCAGTACACATATTGGATATTATCACCTTGTTAGTCATATAATTTGCAAATACCTTCTCCCATTCAGTACATTGCATTTTTGTCTTATTGATGATTTCCTTTGTTGTGCAAAAGCTTTCAAGTTTGACTAGGTCCCATTTGTTCATTTTATTTCCTTTTCTTTAGGAAATAGATCTAATTGTATTGTTACAATTTATGTCAAAGAATGTTCAGCCTATGTTTTCTTTGAGGATTTTTATGGTTTCCAGTCTTATACTTAGCTCTTTAATTCATTTTGAGTTTATTTTTATATATTGGGTGAGAAATGTTCTACTTTTACTCTTTACATGTACCTGTGCAGTTTTCCAAGCACCATTTATCAAAGAGACTGCCTTTTCTCCATTGTATATTGCTTCCCTTGTCACAGATTAATTAACCATAAATGTGTATTTATTTCTGAACTCCCCACTCTCTATCATTGGTCTGTGTCTGCTTCTGTGCCAGCACCACATTGTTTTGCCCGTAGCTTTGTAGTACAGCCTGAGGTCAGGGAGCATGATTCCTCCAGCTCCAACCTTCTTTCTCAAGACAGTTAGACTATTTAGGGTCTTCTGGGTTTCCATAAAATTTTTTAAATTATTTGTTCTAGTTCTCTGAAAAAAAATGCCATTGGTATTTTTATAAGGATTGCATTGAATCTATAGACTGCCTTGGGTAGTATAGTCATTTTAACTGTACTGACTCTTCCAATCCATGAATATAGTATACTTTCCATCTGTTTGCATTATCGTCAGTTTCTTTCATTGGTGTCTTATAGTTTTCCAAGTATAGGTCTTTTACCTCCTTAGGTAGGTTTTTTCCAAGGAATATTATTCTTTTTGATGTAATAATAGGACTGTTTTCTTAATTTCCCTTTCTGATAGTCTATTGTTAGTGTATATGCAACAGATTTTTATGTATTAATTTTGTATCCTGCAACTTTACCAAATTAATTAATGACCTCTATTAGTTTTCTGTGGTGTCTTTAGGATTTTTCTATGTATAAAAACCCCATCATCTGAAAACACTGACAGTTGTACTTCTTCCTTTCAATTTTGGATTCCTTTTATTTCTTTGTCTTATCTGACTGCTGTTGCTAGGACTTCCAATAATATATTGAATAAAAGTGGCAAGAGTGGGCATCTTTATCTTGTTTAAGATCTTAGAAGAAAGGCTTTCAGCTGTTCACCATTGAGTGTGATGTTAGCTGTGGGTTTGTCATATATACCCTTTATTATGTTGAGATACATACATGTGTGCCCACTTTATGAGGAGTTCTTATCATAAATGGATGATGAATTTTGTCAAAAGCTTTTTCTACATCTATTGAAATGATAACATGGTTTTATTCTTCAATTGGTTAATATGGTATATCACAGTGATTGACTTGTGGATACTGAAAAAAATCCTTACACCCCCTGGGATAAATCCCACTTGATCCTGGTCTATGATCCTTTAATATATTGTTGGATTTAATTTTCTAGTATTTTATTGAGGATTTTTGCATCTATGTTCATCAGTGATATTAGCCTGTAATTTTCTTTTTGTGTGTCTGATATCTTTAGTTTTGATATCAGGGTGAGAGTGGCCTCAGAGAATGTATTCAGAAATATTGTTCCTCTGCAGTTTTTTGGAATAGTTAGGGAACAATAGGTGTTAACTCTTCTCTAAATGTTTGGTAGAATTCACCTCTGAAGTCATCTGGTCCTGGGCTCTTGTTTGTTGGGAGATTTAAAATTATTGATTCACAGACTCCCAGACTTCATACTAAACTACAAAGTTACACTCATCAAAACAGTATGGTCTAGGCACAAAAAACAGTTAAGATGAGTGGAACAAGATAAAAAAACCCAGTCAATGAGGATTAAGATGGCGGAACTGAAGGACTGGAGCTCAACTTCTCTCCTGAAAAACAGCAGAACTATAAACAAATGCTGAGCAGCCTTCAACCAAATGGACTGTAAACTTCCAAAAAAGATATTCTACTCCAGAAGACAAAGAGGAGACCACATCAAGAGGTAGGAGGGGTGATTATGTGATAGAAGCAACCCCATACCTCCCGGGTGGGAAGCCCCACAGACTGGAAAGTAACTGCATCACAGAGACTCAGCTACAGGACTGAGAGTTCTGAGGCCACGTCAAAACCCCACACCTGGGGATCAGGCACAGGGAGAAAGAGCCCCCGGAGCATCTGGCATTGAAGGCCAGCAGGGCTCATGTGCAGGAGCTCTGCAGGACTGGGGGAAACAGAGACCCCATTCTTGAAAGGCACACACAGACTTTCACGTGCACTGGGTCCCAGGGCAAAGCAGTCCCCATAGGAATTCGGGTGGAACCTTACTGCAATTTCTTGGAGGATCTCCTGGGAAAATAGTGGTGACTGTGCCTTGTTGTGGAGGAAAGGCATTGGAGGCAAAGCTCTCGGCAACATTCACCAGCCTGTATTTCTCTGGAGGGGGCCATTTCTGGGAAAATCTGGTCCCCCCACCCATCAGCGCTGAGAAGCCCCAGGCCAAACAATAATCCAGGTGGGATCAAAGCCCCACCCATCAGTAAACAGGCTGCCTAAAGACCCCTCATGCACACAGCCAGCCTCTAATCTCATCCAGAGAAAAAGCCCCACCCATCAGAGGGATAGAAATAAACCCCACCTACCAGTGGGCAGGCATCAGTCCCTCCCATCGGAGAGCCGACATCAAGTCCCACCCATACCAACTTTAGTCACAGGGGAGGCAAATGCCAGAACTAAGAGAGGCTACAACTCTATTGTATACAAAAAGGTCACCACACCAAAAACCTATAAAAATGAAAAGACAGAAAACTATAACACATATAAGGGAGAAAGAGAAAAGCTCAGAAAAACAGCTCAGTGATCAGGAGATTATCAGCCTCTCAGAAAGAGACTTTAGACTGTTGATGCTGAAGATGATGCAAGACACTGGAAATAAACTGGAGGCAAAGATTGATAATTCACAGGAAACACTGAGCAGAGAAATACAAGATGTAAAAATTAAACAAGAAGAGATGCAAAATACAATCACTGAAATAAAAAATCATTAGAAACAGCCAACAGTAGAATACGGGAGGCAGAAGAATGAATCAGTGAGGTGGAGGACAGATTAGTGGAAATCACTAATGCAGAAGAGAAAAGAGATAAAAGATTGAAAGGAAATGAGCAGAGTCTCAGAGAACTCTGGGATAATGTTAAACGCACCAACATCCATATTATAGGGGTGCCAGAGGGAGAAGAGAGAGAGAAGGGGACAGAAAAAATATTTGAAGAGATAATAGCTGAAAACTTCCCTAATATGGGAAAGGAACCACTCAGTCAAATTCAGGAAGCACAACGAGTTCCATATAAAATAAACCCAAGGAGGAACACCCCCAGACACATATGAATCAAAATGACCAAAATTAAAGACTAAGAGAAAATATTGAAAGCAGCTAGGGAAAAGAAACAAATGACATACAAGGGAACCCCAATAAGGTTATCAGCAGATTTTTCAGCTGAAACTCTGCAGGCCAGAAGGGAGTGGCATGATATACTTAACGTGATGAAAGGAAAAAACTTCCAACCAAGATTGCTTTACCCTGCAAGGTTCTCATTCAGATTTGAAGGAGAGATCAAAACCTTTACAGAGAAGCAAAAGCTAAGAGATTTCTGCAACACTAAACCAGCTTTACAACTAATCCTAAAGGAACTTCTCTAGGCAGAAAAGAAAAGGCCACAACCAGAAACAAAACCACCACAAATGACAAGGCTCACCAGTAAAGTAATATATACAGTAAAGATACTAAATCATCCAGGCACAGTTGTGCTACCAAAATCAGAAAAAGTGAAAAGAGAGCACAAATGCAAGACACTGGAGACGCACTTGCAATTAAGAAACCAACAACTTAAAACAATCACATTTACATATAGACTCCTATATCAAAACTTCAGGGTAACTGCATATGGAGCTGGGTCTGGGTATTCACTAAGAATTTTTAGCATACTCCCTGGGGTGGGATTCCTCAGCCTTGGCACAGCTGACACTGTGGGCCAGATAATTCTTCACTGTAGGAAATGGTACTAGGTTTTATAGGATGTTTAACAGCATCCCAGGCCTTGCCCCCTAGATCACTGTAGCATCCCACCTCCTTCATTTGTGACAACCACCGGTGTCTCTGGACATGGCCCAGAGTCCCCTAGAGAGCAAACTTGCCCCTGGCTGAGAACTACTGGTATGGAGAAGAGATTCTAAAGTTGAGTTCTGTGAACTACTACATACTGTGTGTGTGTGTGTGTGTGTGTGTGTGTGTGTGTAAGTCCATAAATAACACGAAAAATTTGTTATGTATTTGCACAGTGTTTTGGGCAGAAGATTTGCACCTCTTAGATGTCCCCAGTGGGGCCAACAGTCCAGCAAAGTTCAGAACCATTGCTCTAGAATTTTTAAGCTGTTTCTAAACTTTTCATCTTGTTCTTTTAATCTCCTATACATCATTGAACTTAATAGGTCGAGAGGCTAATTAAGACCACCACTTAATGACTATGTGAGTTCTGATAAAGTATTAAAGTCTAATAAACTAGAATTGCTATGAGGCCCACAAAACAAGCCATTTGAAATATTTTGGAGAGCCACTATAAATATGGAAATCGAGAATATTCTTTTGCCTCATAATGGTCAATCCACTTAACAAAGGAGAATCGAATTGCAGTTCTGAAACTCTAAATGCAGCAGTAATTGGATGAAAAATAAGAGAAACGCTCATAAACAGATTACTTAAAAATGGTCTCAGGTGAATATATACTGGCAGGAAAATTTAAATAATAAAAAAGAAATAAGATGGATGTAAGCATGACTGAACTGAATTTAATGGTTGATGTTCTCACTTACTTAATCACATAATGCCACTACTTGGGACTCTATTACTGAACCAAATCATTTGTTGCATCCAAAGGGAGCCATAATAATGCAAAATGTGCCATGAAATACCCAATTAAATTCTTTTAACACGTTGGAGAGTGTGAACTGCTGCACGTGTACTCGTCTTTCTTCTGCCTGACAGTCTGGAGGGTATGCTCTGTATTTAATATCTCGTTTGCATTTCTTTTCTTTGGCTTGTGTGTGTGTGTTTTGTGTGTGTGTGTGTGTGTGTGTGTGTGTGTGTGTGTGTGTGTGTGTGTGTGTTTGAGCATGTCTACTTGTGGATTCACTGCTCTGCCCTAGCTATGAAAATGTTTGAGGATGGTACAGCTGGAAAAATAAGGAATAAAAAGAATCTGTAAATAAGACAGTCGCCTCCTGGTGCCCTCCTAGGGGAAGCTGGGAACGTGACTTACCAGGAACTTGGAAATGAGGTTTCCTAAACTTGATCCCACGGCAGCAGCTTATTGCAATGTGTATGCTGGAGACACGTTCCTTGCTAACTGATAAAATAGAGTTGCCTGCTGGAAACAACGTTTTCACTTGTTTCATTGGTTTTGGGAAGTGGGAGGGGAAAGACTATACAAAACTCCCCTTTCTACCTGTGAAGTCTTTTTATAAATGTAACTTTTTATCCTCCAAGTTACTCTTGAGTGTAATTGAACATGTAGACAAACCACGTATAGTTAAAATACATGTTCTCTGTATAAAAGTTACATGCATATATTATAGAAAAAGAAAAAGGAAAATGAGAATTTCTGTACTGCCACCAGAAGGCAGCTGCTCAGTATATTTCCTCCTCGTATATTGAAATCTCAAAAGCAATTTTTTTCTAATAAAAAATTCTTATTAATGCACAAAGCTGGGGAAGTAGCCTGTAATGCCTGGGCTCAGAGATAGCTGTTCATTTTTGTAGGTAAACGTTCCACTTTCTTCCGCCCTAAAACTCTTGCACTTGAACCCACATACGTACATAGATGGAACGTTACCCACCCGTGGGCATCTTTCTAAGTTAGTAGCCAGGTCTATGCTGTACACAAAGCTTTATTTTCTTTCTTTCTTTTTTTTTTTTTTTTTTGTCTTTTTAGGGCCTCACCTGTGGCATATGGAAGTTTGCAGGCTAGGGGTCGAATGGGAGCTATAGCTGCTGGCCTGTGCCACAGTCACAGCAACATCAGATCCGAGCTGCGTCTGCAACCTATACCACAGCTCACGGGTACGCTGGATCCTTAACCCACTGAACGAGGCCAGGGATTGAACCTGCGTCCTCATGGATGCTAGTCCGATTGTTTCTGCTGAGCCACCATGGGAACTCTGGCTTTATTGTGTTTATACAAAAAGATAAGTTCTAGGGGATAGGAAGAAAGGACATCTACAGAAAGGTTCAGAAAAGAGTAGTAACATCCCCAGCTCAGCATCCATTAATGTGGACTGACATTTAAAAGTACATATACGTTCATTCATTCAGTTTTACATGATACTGTAGAGAGCCAGCTTTCACCTAACAAAGTGCTTTAGTGCAGATTGTGGAAGGTACTCCCTTCCTGATGCATACAGCTCCCATTTGTCCCTTCAAGTATGGAGAGGGCTCAAAGTGCTTAAACATAGGTGGAAATCCTTGATTCTTTCACTCAGCAATATGTGGAGGACATGTAGTATTACATATGGAGGTACCACACCCCTCCACACATCAACAGCCTCTCTGTAAGTGAGAACACTAAGTATGGTGCCTGCTGTGTTCCGGCACTGAGTTTTACAAATATCACCCCATTTAACAGTTAAACAACTATGCAGTAGGTACTGTTACTTTTCTCCATTTTATTGATGGGAAAAGTGAAGTGTAGAGAAATTAAACCACTGCTCCAAACTCATCCGGCTAGTGAGCGGCAGGGCTGGGATTTGAACCCTAAGCTGGTGGTGCTCTTAACTATGCTGCTGTTCTAATTAACCTCTTGCTGGCAATTTACTTTCATTTTTTTCCTATGACAACATTGTTGCAATGAATATTTTTATCTAATTATCTGCTTAGGATAATTTTATACTTAATTTTTGTTTAACACACTGTTAACACTATATGCCTGATACTATTCCAGATATTTTATAGAAATTAACTCAATTCTCTTACGAACCCTAGGATTCAGCATTTATTATATATCTTTTTCTTTTTTTTTGCTTTTTAGGGCCACATCCACCGCATGTGGAGGTTCCCAGGCTAGGGGTCTAATGGGAGCTGCTACTGCCAGCCTACACCACAGCCACAGCCATAGCAATGCTGGATCCGAGCCTCAACTGCGACCTACACCACAGCTCATGGCAACGCTGGATCTTTAACCCACTGAGCCAGGCCAGAGATCGAACCTGCAACATCTTGGTTACTGGTCAGATTTGTTTCTGCTGCACCACAATGAGAACTCCCTCTGCATTTATTATAGATTATTAATACCATCGTATCATAGGTGAGGCAGAGAGAGATAACCTAAAGTGCCAGGGCTGGAATTCCAACCCGGGCATTCTGACTCCAGGTCCTGTTCCTTAACCATCAAGTTTTGCTGTTCTTCCTCTTTCCTTCAGGAAAGCAAGGAAGTATCACAGGCCAGAAATTTGTTATACAACTGTCAGATTACATTACAAAGAGTATCTCAATGGATGATTCCAATACTAGCAATTTTGTTCTAGCCATCTTTTAAAATGCACATCAAAGTGAAATTTAAATCATACCCTACATATAAATTTATTCAGTAATTGCTTTTTTATTAAAAGTAATTTAGAACACAAAAGATATAGAAGAAATATTAAATTTGCCAATGACAGCTCATGCAGATATCATCACTGATGTGCTGTAGGCTATACAGGATATTTTTTTTCCATTATAGCTGGTTTACAGTTTTTTGTCAATTTTCCAGCTGCACAGCATGGTGACCCGGTTACATATACATATATAGATTCATCACAAGTGATTAGACATAGCTCCTGGTGCTATACAGCAGGATCTCCTTGCTTTTCCATCCCAAAGGCAGTAGTCTACAACTATTAACCCCAACTCCTATCCCATCCCACTCCCTCTTCTACCCTTCTGGCAACCACAGATCTGTTCTCCAAGTCCGTGATTTTCTTTTCTGTAGAGAAGTTCTTTTATGCAGTCTATTAGATTCCAGATATAAGTGATATCATATGGTATTTATCTTTTTCTTTCTTTTTATTTATTTATTTATTTTTCCCCTCAATGGATTTTATTTCAATTATATGTGTGCATAAATCATCACAAGTCAATTTTACAGATTTTGTATCCCAAACCCCCAGTGCATCCCCCCACCCCCCCAGATTGTCTTATTTGGAAAACCAAGGTTTTCCAAAGTCTGTGAGTCATTGTCTGTTCTGTAAGAAGGTTCATTGTGTCTTTTTAGTTTCCATATGTAAGCGGTAGCATTGGGTGTTGCTGTCTAATTGTCTGACTGGTTTCACTTAGCATGATAATTTCTAAGTCCATCCATGTTGCTATAAATGTTGGTAATTCGTTCCTTTTAATGGCTGAGTAACATTCCATTGTGTGTATGTACCATATCTTCCCTATCCACTCTTCTGTGGATGGGCATTTAGGTTGTTTCCATGACCTGGCTATTGCATAGAGTGCTGCAATGAACACTGGAGTACAGGTGTCTTTTCG
>PVHT021183699.1:55842892-55956923 GCA_004024745.2 Catagonus wagneri | reverse complement strand
TAAATGCCCATCGACAGAGGAGTGGATAGGGAAGACATGGTACATACACACAATGGAATATTATTCAGCCATTAAAAGGAACAGAATAACAACATTTATAGCAACACGGATGAACCTAGAAATTATCATACGAAGTGAAACCAGTCAGACAATTAGACAGCAACACCCAATGCTACCGCTTACATGTGGAAACTAAAGAGACACAATGAACTTCTTTGAAGAACAGACAATGACTCACAGATTTTGGAAAACCTTGGTTTTTCAAATGGGACAATCTGGGGGGTGGGGGGATGCACTGTGGGTTTGGGACACAAAATCTATCGAATTGACTTATGATCTTTGTACACCTATAACTGAAATAAAATTCACTGTTAATAAGAAAAATAAAAAATTAAAAAATTAAAAAAAAGATAGAAAACCCAGAAATAAACCCCAACACCTACGGTCAACTAATCTATGACAAAGCAAGCAAGGGAACATACAGTCAAAAAGAGTCTCTTCAGTGAGTGGTGCTGGAAATTGGACAGCTACATATAAAAGAATGAAATTATAATATTCTTTTACGCCATACACAAAAATAAAATCAAAATGGATTTAATTGGACTTAATGTATTAAATCCATTAAACTCAAAATGGATTACATTTAGTCTACTGAATGTAAGGCTGAATACTATAAAACTCTTAGAGGAAAACAGGCAGAAGACTCTGACATAAAGCACAGCAATATCTTTTTGGATCCACCTTCTAGAGTAATGAAAATAAAAGCAAAAATAAACATACGGTACTTAAAAGCTTTTGCACAGCAAAGAAAAACATAAACAAAATGAAAAAACAAACCACAGAATGGGAGAAAATCTTTGCAAACTAAGCAACTGACAAGGGATTAATCTTCAAAAGATACAAACATCTCATGCAACTTTATATATAAAAAAAATCTAATCAAAAAATGGTCAGAAGATCTAAATAGGTATTTCTCCAAAGAAGATAGACAGCTGGCCAAAAAACACATGAAAAAATGCTCGACATCACTAATTATTAGAGAAATATGAGTCAAAACTATGATAAATATTGCCTCACACCAGTCAGGATGGCCATCAACAAAAAGTCTATAAGCAGGAGTTCCTGCTACGGTGCAATGGGATTGGCATCATCTTGGGACTGCTGGGACACAGGTTCAATCCCCAGACTGCCACAGTAGGTTAAGGATCCATCATTGCTGCAGCTGCAGCTTAGGTTGCAACTGCAGCTTGGATCTGATCCCTGGCCTGGGAACTCCACATGCCATGGGCGGCCAAAAAAGAAAAAAAAAGTCTAAACACAATTAATGCTGGAGTGGGTGTGAAGAAAAGGGAACCCTTCTACACTATTGCTGGGAATGTAAATTGGTGCAACCACTATAGAGAACAGTATGGAGGCTCCTTAAAAAATTAAATATAGAACTACATTATGATCCAGCAATCCCACTACTGGATATATATCCAGAGAAAACTCTAATTTGAAAAGGTACATTGACTCAAGTGTTCATCACAGCACTATTTACAATAGCCAAGACATGTAAGCAACCTAAATATACACTGACAGAGGAATGGATAAAAAAGATGTGGTACATATGTACAATGGAATATTACTCAGTCATAAAAAAGAATGAAATACTGCCATTTGCAGCAACATTGATGGACCTAGAGATTACCATACTAACTGAAGTCAGACAGAGAAAAACAAGTATCATATGACTTCGCTTATATATAGAATCTTAGAAAATGATACAAATGAACTTATTCACAAAACAGAAACAGACTTAAAAGATTCTGAAACCAAACTGATGGTTACCAAATGTGAAACACTAGGAGGGATAAATTAGGAGATTGGGATTAACATAAATACACTACTATATATAAAATATAAAACTAGGACCTAGTATATAGCATAGGGAAATCTATTCAATACTCTGTAATAACTTATACAGGAAAACAATCTGAAATAGAATGGATATATGTTTATGTATAACTGATCACTTGACTATATACCTGAAACTAACACAACACTGTAAGTCAACTCTATGCCAATAAAATTAAAAAATAAAAATAAAATAAAATTTCTGATTCACTTGCACTTCTGGTAATTGGTCTGTTCACTTTTTCTATTTCTTGTCCTGGTTCAGTCAGTCTTGGAAGGTTGTACATGTCTAAGAATTTGTCCATTTTTTCTAGGTTATCCATTTTATTGACATATAGTTATTTGTAGAAGTCCCTTAACCTCTTATGTACTTCCATGATGTCTGTTATAATTTCTCCCTTTTAATTTCAGATTTTGTTGATTTGGGCCCTTTCCCTTTTTTCCTGGTAAGTCTGGCTAAAGGCTTGTCAATTTTGTTTATTTTTTCAACCCTTCATTTCACTAATCTTTTCTATCTTTTTTAGGCTCCATTTTTGTATCTGCTCTGACCTTTATGATTTTTTTCCTTCTACTAACTTTGGGTTTTGTTTGTTCTTTTTCTAGTTCCTTTAGGTATAAAGTTAGTCTGAGACTTTTCTTGTTTCTTGATGTCAGGTTGTATCACTATAAACTTTCCTCTTAGAAATGCTTTTGTTGTCTCACAGATTTTGTGTCTCATAGATTTTGGACTGTTCTGTTTTCATTTTCCTTTGTCTCCAGCTATTTTTTAATTTCCTCTTTGATTTCTTCAGTGATTCAGTGAATGTTTAATAGCATATTGTTTAGCCTCCATGTTTGTGGTCTTTGCAATTTTTTTTCTTGTACTTCATTTCTAATTCTATAACACTGTGATTGGAAAATACTCTCTTGTGTGCAGCAGGTTAAGGATCCAGCATTGTCACTAAAGTGGCTTGGGTTGCTACTATGGCCAAGTTTGATCCCTGACCTAAGAACTTACATATGTTGTGGTCACAGACAAAAAATAAAAAATGCTTGATATGATTTAAACCTACTTAAATTTACTAAAGCTTGTTTGGTGGCCTAGCATATGATTTTTCCAGGAGAATGTTCCATGTGCACTAGAATAGAATGTGTATACTGCTGTTTTGGGATGGAACGTCCTATATATATCTACTAAGTTCATTTCGTCTAATGTATCATTTAAGACCAGTGTTTCTGCATTGATTTTCCTGTCTGGATGATCTGTCCATTGAGGTAAGTGGAGTGTTAAAATCTCTTACTGTTATTGTATTACTGTCAGTTTCTTTATGTCTGTTAATATTTGCCTTATGTATTTAGGTGCTCCTATGTAGGATGCATATATATACACAATTGTTATATCTTCTTCTTAGATTGATCATTTGATCATTATATAACATCTTCCTTTGTCTAACAGTCTTTAAAGTCTATTTTGTCTGATATAAGTATTGTTATGCTTTCTTTTGATTTCTACTTGGCATGGAATATCTTTTTCCATCCTTGAGCTAGAGGGTTTTTTTTTCCCATAAATCCTTCATACGAATGTTGGTCACCAGTCCCAGCTGGCAAGGCTTTTCCATCATAAGGTCAAAGGACTCTGACCAGTCCCCAAATACCTGATGATTTTGACTGCTCTATCTCAAGCATTTCCCTAAAAGTGCATCAGCCACACTTATTAAATACTAGTCTTACCTCTCTATCTAACTGGAGGTTCTTCTACTGATTCTCTGGAGTGGACCCTGTATTAACACTTACTTGCCTCTGGTACCATTTTTAAGTCATAATTCTTCATGACAGCACTCAACCACAGAAGTAGAGGATGCAGAACACATTACAGAACACTCTAAAAATAACATGGGAGAACACTAACTGGCCAAAAGCTTTCACTGTATGAAACACACAGTGATACTCATCGGCAAAATCCATAGACTACTGCCTGCCACCCTATTAGATGAGAGCATATGATATAGTATGCAGATTATAGGGGAATGTATTTACATCCTATAATATACTATGAAGGAGGGCTATATATGAATATATTTTGAAAATGTGTCCCAAAAGTAGCATTGTAAAAAAACTGTGCTAGTTGACACTTAACAGGACCTGTCCTTAAAGAAAGGCTCTTATTCATTAAGATATTTTATGTCAATTACACCCCACAAAAATGGATAGTTGGGAAAGCAGTAACTTCACAGTATAGTTCTGGGTCTGTGTAAACGACCAGTGCAAGGTAAAATTAAATAATGTACTACAAATATTCATTTCAAACTGATTCCCTCAGATGTGAGACCCTTAGACCCATAGAGTAGACCCTTAGACCCATAGAGTAGACCCTTTGTTCAGATATCCACATATTGGAAGAATTTATCTGAATTGCTTAAACATTTTTTCCAATGATAATTTAGTATTTCATGATGTAGAGTTTTTAAAAGCTTTATTGAGGTATAACTTACATACTATAAAACTTAGCCATTACCCCCAAAAGTTTCCTTATGTTCATTTTGACTTAATTTCCACTTTCTTTCACAGCCCTAGGCAACCACTGTTCTGCTTTCTATCTCCATTAAATTTTGCCTTTTCTGGGCCTTTCATATAAATTGAATAATATAACATGTGGCCATTTGCATCTGGCTTCTTTTATTCACCATAACATTTTTGAGGATTATCCATGAGGCAGTATGTACAGGTTCTTTTTAATTTCTGAATAGTACTCCATTAAACTGATATATACCACATTTTGTTCATCCATCCAATCAATGGACCTTTAGAACGTTTCCAGTCTAAGGTTGTTTTAAATAATGCTGCTATGTGTACTTATCTTTGTGTGGATTTATGTTTTCATTTCTGTGGGGTAGATTCCTATAACTGGAATTGCCGGGTCATGTGGTAAGTTATTTTTAACTTTTAAAGAAACTGCGCAACTGTTTTCCTAAGAGGCTATACCATTTCATATTTCTGTCCACACTTTATAATAAAGTTTCTCTACATATTGTCAACATTCGGTGTTATCCACCTTTTTGGATATAGCCATTTTAGTGGATGTGTAATTGTACCTCATGACACTTTCAATTTGAATTTCTTTAATGATTTATGATGTTGAACATCTTTGTACATGCTTATTTGCTGTCTGTATCTTCTGTGATGAAGCATCTCTTCAAATCTTTTGACTTTTGACCGTTTTTAAAAACTGGATTTTTTGTCTTACTATTCAATTTTGACACTTATTTTTTTTCATTTTTTAAAGTTTTATTGAAGTATAGTTGATTTACATTGTGATAATTTCCATTCTCTTTCAGATTCTTTTGCCACATAAATTATCCCAGAATATTCGGTAGAGTTCTCTGTCCTATATGGCAGGTCCCTGTTGGCCAGTCATTCCATATACCTCAGTGGGCATATGCCTCAATTTTGACAGCTTTAAAAGTATATTTTGGATACAGTTCTTTACCAGATATACTATTCACAAATACTTTCTCCCAGTGTGTGTCTTGTCTTTTCATTTTCTTAATGGTGTTCTTTAAAGCACGTATACAAAGTTACAGATTTTTCCTTTTATAGGTGGGCTCTTTGTGTCTCTCTGGGATGGTCTTGCTTCTTAACAAACCTAGTTTGACGATCTACTTTTTGATAGAATATTTAGATCATTTTTAGCTATTGAGATTATTGATATGATTGGGTTAATATTTTCCATTTCGTTTTCTGTATTTTTCCTCCTTTTTATTTTTTGTTGTTGTTCCTTCTCGATAGTCTTCTTTATTAAATACTTTTTAGTGTATCATTTTAATTCCTCTACTAATTTTTGTTATCTTCTTAGTGGCCAATTTAGGGATTAGAATGTGTGTCTTAATTTATTGCAATTTACTTTAGATTAATACTAACATGGTCCTAATAAAACATAGAAATTTGCCCCAGCATGCCTCCATTCCCTTACCCTTTGTTTGTACGTATTGGTACTATTTCTCTGGAAGTACCACAATTAACAGTTTCCTTCAATTCTTTGAACATATTTATATAACCTGCTTTGAAAGCCTTATCTGTTAAATCCAACATGTGGGGATATTCAGAGACAGTTCTATTAGTTGCAGCTTCTTCCAATAATAGGTCACATTTTCCTGTTTTTCTATATGCCTCATATGCTTTATTAAACACTCAACATTGGATAATATATTGTAGTAACTCTGGATTCTGGTTTTTTCCCCCCTCTGATGGCAACTGTTGCTATTCATTGCTTCTATATATTTAGCAGTTTTCCTTTGCTAAACTTTGAAACCTGTGTCCAGCAGAGTGTGCAGCTGCTGATGTCCCTGCTTAAGTATTTCTAAGTTTTCAACTTTGAAGCCTGCTGTCAAATGGGTTGCTCCTGCACTAACAGAGCTCAGTAGTCACCTAATGATTGCGGAAATGCTGGTGCTCAAAGGTGATGCTTATTGAACCAGTAAGTCTGCTAACCTCTGCTGATAAAAGAGCATAGGAGTGAGCATTAAAAGACCAGGCTATTCTCAAGCCTCTTCCAGCTTTTGCTTCCTGATGGGCCTTGTATGGATATGTGCAAGGTTTTAGGATTGGCCAGGAGTAAACAAATAGCTTGTACTCCCTCTGGTCTCAACTGTGCGTATACATAACCTCAGACCATGCCACAAACATGACTAAAAACTCAGGCCAGTAGAGCAACTGACCCTCTCCATTCACTGGTCACCAAGACCATCACCAATAACCACAATGTCACCCACTGTTCCAGATCATGCGAGCCCCCTTCTATTGTGGCAGCACCAACTGAGCCAGAAAGGGAAGTAACTCCAGACCAGCACACCAGACTCCCCCCCACAATGTTCCTCCCCGAATTTCAACAGTTTTTCAAGCATAAATGCTTCTTAAATTTCTGTATGCCATTGGTTAATTTCCAGAATGCTAAAAGAGTTGCTTTGTCCATTTTGCCCAGCTACACAGATGCTTTTGGAGGAAAGAATTTACTGACTTCCTTTTTCAGCCATACCTGGAAGTCCTGCCAATAATTCAATTTTAAAATCACACCACTGTAAATAACACACAGAGTGTAGTGATAGAATGATTTGCAAGGCTATGAATGTCTCGTGGGGGATGTCATGATAGACTGAGCCATCAATTGAGGAAGAATGGGACAGGTAAAAACGGCTGATCACATTTACACTACTATCAGTCCCAAACATAATTTACAAGTTGAAAGGGTTGTTCTATGTCATTTATACATCTTGGAAAGTGACAGCTGTTTTAAAGCACTGAACTGCAATTCTGCCTGTGTATGTACACGTGTATGTGGACACACACATACATTCACATGTATCTCAGAATATGTTTATGTTCATCTATAGATGCATATACAAACATGCATGCTAAAACAGCTTTATTCTTCATTTCACATCCATTATTGTGATAGTTCTAATTAAGCTATATGAACTCCAGATTTCCTATTAATCCAATTCTGGTCACATGCTTAGGTATACTCTCATCTACAGAGACAGAAAAGACATTCTGAGTATACCGTTTTCTATTCCAGGCAGACAAGATTTGAAGAAGAATCAAAATGCTAATGTGAGCCCAGTTCCATGAAAATTAAGCATAAAACCCTATTATTAAGTCTGAAGGTGATTTCCAAAAAGATGTCAATGGTATTTAATTAACCAAAACAATCTGATTGGCTGTGAATACTGCTTTGGGGGTGAAAGAGGTTACCCTCATAGTTCAACAACATTCAAAGTGGTCAGTATCATAAATCCGTGGAAGAAATAAAAAGCTCAAATTAACTTCAAAGCTCAAAGCAACTTCAGTACCAAGTTTTCATGCTAGATCATGAATAATGTCAGTTGGCTGAAACTCTCTGACTCGTGCCTCTAGGGAAATCTGTAAAGCACGTGTTAATCTTAAACCTCTACCCAAGAGTTTTCCTTCACAGTCATTTGCCACCTGTCACCATCTTCCCTGTTATAGGGCGAGTTCAGTCACTGGGTTGCCGGGAGCAAGAGCAAAAGAGATGGTAATGAGAGGCTGGTCTGAGAGATGCTTGAAATGTCTTTTGACGTGGAATTCTCGAGGTGGCATAGGTGAAGATTCCTTTGCTTTCACTCTCAGAAGTTTGGAACATACTTTCATTTTCCAGGGTGCTCCAGGTTAAGAGAAGCAGCGACATGTATTCGTAAGCTAGCATGAATGAGCATTACCATAGCAGCTACTATTTATTGAGTATTCATCCAGTGTCTGGCCTTGTATCCTAGCTGTTTAAAATGAATGTGAGCTTTTAATTTATGGTACAACATGCGTTGCTACGAAAGGTCATTGCTCCAAGCATTATTTTACAGTCACCTTTGTCTATTTCAGTTATATGTCACTCAAATATATAGCATTTATTCTTCACACCAGTGCTATGAAGTATGTATTATGAATATTCCCATTTTACAGATGAGGATCCAAGAATTCAAGAGGTAATAAGTCACTTGTCCAGTGGCAAGTCAGGACTTGACTAAATTTATTCTACCCTCAACATTCCTGTTTCAGCCACTGAGTTTATTTCTAGGAGTCTACTGGGAAAGCTCTACTGCAGTACTACTTTGAATTGGGCCAGTTATATATAAAACAGTTCTACAAGAACTGTCCTGAGCAATGCAGATGACAAGAAATCCAAGCTAGTATTCTATCTTTTACATATTTTTAAGAGGGGTATGTCTTGGGCGAACATGAAGAAACATGTCAAGGGACTGGGAAAAACACTGACTTCTAATGATTCTGAGTTCAAAACCAAGCCCATATGGTAACATTCACATTATTTACTCATTATTAATTCATTTAAACATATATTGAACACCAACCCGGTGTAGGGATTTTGTTAGATACAAAGGGTACAGATGCAAAGACGATGGCTTGCCCCAACCTCAACAGAAAGTGGGGGTCAAACTAACAAGGAATTAGGCTAATATAGTCAGTTATGGTAAGTGCCGTGGTGGGAGAATTATCGAGTTTCACATGAACATGTGTGCAAAGAAAGGGGCTCCAACCTCACCCTGCAATTTCAGAGAGAGCTTCCCAGAGGTTATGTGTCAGCTGAGACCAGAAGGAGCTGTCCGGGTGAAAGGGGGTGTGGGCACTGTTCTAGGCAGAGGAGCAATTTAGAAAACAGGTCCTTCATGAGCAAATCCAAGAAGTGAGTGAGGACAAGGATTATATGAGAAACTAAAAAGTTCAGTATAGCTCACGCTTAGCAAGCCTGCAAGAGATGAGACTAGACTAGATGAAATTGGGGCTATATTTAGAGCAATGAAAGTAGAAATGCAAATCTGCATAACCAAAAAGAGTCCTTGACTTGAAATAATAGGCAAGTTAGAAGCAAAAACCTAAGAAAACTATCTCTTTCTGGTCAAGTTCCCCTTACTGGAATAGGGATTTTTTTTTTTTTTTAGCCATACCCACAGCATTTAGAAGTTCTGGGGCCATGGACTGAACCCATGCCACAGCACTAACCAGAGCCATGCTATGAAAACGACAGGTCCTTAACCTACCCAGCCACCAGGGAACATGAGGAATAAGAATTTTTTTTAAAGCCGATAAATAGGAACACTTTAATAACCTCCATGCTAATTCAGGCCTGGCTGCTGACATGACCCTCTCATTAGAGGGCACATTGTGGTAAACAGTGACAGAGACCCTCCACTGAAAGGGAGCCAAAAAGATAGAGAGAGATGCTTTCTATTAGAGCATTTAATCTGGTCTTCTTGTCCTCATCAAACAAGACTCTCTTAAAATCAGGAGCCAGAAAATGAGATTCTCATTCGAAGGACAATGCTGTGTCTGGAGGAGATGAGTGTAATAGGCCAGTGGAGATGAAGAAATTGAGGGCTTGGAACCCTGACTTGTTTCTAGAGACCAAGTAGGCATAAAACTCCCCTGGCTGCTGGGCAATTTGGAAAAGGAACAGCTTTGCTCCTAATATAAAATAGGAAGAAAGATTGCCACCATAAAGGGACTGCCTCGAGAAGTGGGGATGGATGAAACGCATTTATGGATGCCATAAACTGAGCTTGCTCATGGGAGGAGTTTATCTGCTCCGTGCAAGTTCTCAGGCACAAGAGAGAGGGACTCCTCATGGAAAATGTTATTCTCTCTTCCTCCCCTTTGTCTGCTGACACCTACACTTTAGGAGCATCTCAGTTTAAGCAATTTCTTGACATCCCTGTTCTGCTATACCTTTCCAGTACCCGGTAAACGTGAAGCCTGCTTGAGAAACACTGTCGTAAACCGACCTCTCTCTTCCTCGAGGTGATCACAACTTTCATTCCAGGAAGCGTAAAATTCGTCTGGTCTGTCCTACCGCATTGAAGTTCGACAAGCAGCAGGCCCAGCCTGTCTTCTCCATCACTGGCACTGCCTCCCCAATGATGACTTTGCAATTTATAAACAATTAATTCTTGATTCAATAAAATGTTGCAATTCCCACTTAAAAACAAGCATTTATTTTACATCAGCTACCTGCTTAATGCCACATCCAGGGTTTCCTCGGGCGTTTTCTCATTTATCTTTACAGAAGACCAGTTTTCATCATAATTTGGGAGGAAAGGAAGTCAAGGCTGAGAGAGAAATGTGACTTGCCCAAGACCAAGTAGACAAGACTGGGCAAAGCCTGGATTCACAGCAGGCCTTTATTTTGTTTTTATGGCCACACCCACGGCATGTAGAAATTCCTGGGCCAGGGACTGAATAGGAACCACATCTAGGAACCATGGCACAACTGCAGCAATGGTGGGATCACTTAACCCACCACACCGGACTGAGGATCAAACCCGGGCCTCAGCAGTGACACAGGCTGCTGCAGTCAGATTCTTAACCTACTGCACCACAGCAGGAACTCCCACATCAGGTCTTCTGACTCTATCCCAATGTCCTTCTCCATCCTCTTTATGCAACATCAGCCTACCTACTGCACTCTCTGCTGACACATGCCGTACCAAGGACAGCTAAGCTTTAGACAGTCTAGTTAGCTCTATCACGTTGTCATATCCAGGCACCACCCACCTTCATATATTTACTCATTATGTTCTATATAATATTAACAATAAACTTATTTTCAAAAGAAACTTTGACACATTGTAGAACACTCTAATTTTTAAAAATCACACTGATATTTTTTTTAAAAAGAGACTTTTAATCAATTGCTACAGGTAGAAGGTAACCTTTAAATTAAGACAGGAAAACAAAACAGAGTTCACAACTCTAATTGTATGTCAGAGCTTATGAGCCCAGGGCTGCTCATTGTGAGTTCAGAGGGGGAAATAACTAAGTCATAGCAGCACCCAACTGAGATTTTTCTCCTGAAAATAGAGAGTATCCATTTGGAATGGGTGCTTAGAACAGTGCCAGGAACATAGCAAGGACTATAAAAAAGTTTTCAGACACCTAAATGGGTAACTAGTAAGTGTCAGGTTTTACTCTGCAGTGAATGCAAAAGAAAGGAGAGGAGGCTAACAATGAAGTAAGAAATAAATGAAATCATAGACTATATACACATATATACTTAATACATATATACACATATTATGACTGTGAGTTGTGATGGATGTGAACTGCACTTACTCTGGTGATCATTTCGTAATATAGATACACATCACATCACAATGGTGTACAACTAAAATGAATGCAATGTTATATGTCAATCACATCTCAAAAACAAAAGGAGAAGGAGAAAATGTCTTTATCACTATGAGCTATGTTGTTGGTTAATATTCTCCCAAAGACCATCTAAAACAACTTCTACATCCTCACACTGGACAACTCACATCTTACAAGTCATGTTGGACAACTCACACTGAGACAGTATGTCAAGAAGGAAATCACTGCACTCTAAAATGAAACCACATCCCTGATGCCTTCCAAGAGAAAAATGGTGGCTTATTTCTTAGGCAGGGAGACGGCATTCTTGAAGGAAGTACATCATCAGCCTCTTTGGGTAGGAAATGGGAAGATGCTTGACCTGGAACACAGCCAGAATGAGGCCATCAAAACAAAAAGAGGCAAAGGAAAAGAAAAATGACAAGAGGGGAATCTGGAGCTTCACAGGGGACCTGGCAAAGCGGTGAGATATACAGAGCTAGGAAACAGGAAGGATATGGCTCTCGCTCAGAGAACCCAGCGCTTTCCTCAGACCTTGTCACAGTCTATCACAATGAGAGCTTATGTGCGTGTTGTGCAGTTAACCTCTCCTCTCCAACCCTCCAATGTAGACTGAAAGCCCCTGCCTGTCATGGCCGGTGTCTATTTTGCATTTACTGCTCTTTATCCAATCCACTGGTCTGATATAGAGCAGACAGTCAATGTTTGTTGACTGAATAAGCAAAGGTGCAGCAGCACAGCAGGAGTCCAGAATGCGAGGAGTCCAGACCACTTGAGAGGTCTCCCTTAATGAGGGAAACAAGGGAGTGGATTTTTTTTTTTAAGTTATGCCTAATTATCAGATTTAACATGTTCCCTACACTCCTGCTCTCTTCCTTTACCCTCCATTCTATAACACATATTATACACAATATCCATGTGGTACTGGGACTGTGGCTAGGGGTGGGGGTGGGAGAGGGAGGAGGGGGAATGAATGCCATAGAGACGGCAAGAAGACAGCAGTCACCAGAATTCTGTTTGCCTTGGAAAATCTAGGTGAATGGAATGTGGAATGGCCTCTTCTGATTTCTTGGAAATCTAGACAGGAGGCTAAGATGTGGGCTTAAGGCCATACTAAAGGCTGGCAGGCTTACAGACAAGACCCTCCCTCTCCCCCACCCCATCAGCTGTTCTTGGGGAAAATTATAAATGCAGCAAATCACATGGAGAAGCAACTGTAGTTTTAGCTCCACAGCCACTGGCAGGTAGAAACGCCATCTCTGGGTATAAGGTCGTACCCGGCACCGGCTCAGCAAAGGCGATACAGACGGCAACCTTAACATCTATTCTAGAATAAACTACAAGCTATTAACGCATCTCTCCCCATGGAACCATCTGGGAAGCGGATAGGTCTACATTCCAATATCTGCAAAAGCTATTGATTGGGACTTATTAAGTGCCCACCTGCTCCTGGTGCTGGACAAAAGATCCAGTTCCATTTGTTAAAGCACTCAGTTAAAGAGCATCAACGTTAATATAAACACCAAGTGACAGTCCCAAAATGACCCTTAGAGGCCATTTTGGAGAAGAACTCTGATGATTCAGAGAGGAAGCCATTGCTGGCATAATCCCCTCCCGAGGTGACAGTCAAGTGGCTCAATATTCAGGCTTACAAAGGACACTAAAAGCAAAAAAGGCTAAGATACCAACTGAATAAAACACTTTAACTCTTTAAAATCCAATAGCAGGCCACACTTTAGCTACTATGCTACCAAGTAGGGTTTACGTCTTCCCAAGAGACACAAATAGATTTGTACTTTTTAAATTTCTCTACAAAGGAGTTTCAAAAGGAAGAAGAGTTCCTCCAAAAGGTAGGAATTTAACTTTTAAACTTAAGTTATAAATGTTTGGTAACAGGAAATGAGGGAAATGGGGGATGTGGGAATGAGGTAAATGAAAAAACTTTGCCAAGGGCTCAGCCACCTTGAGGAGAAAAACGAAAACAAAAAACCAATACCTCAAAATCCAAAGACTGGTTCCTCAACTGTAAGTCATTTCTAGGAATAACTTCCCATTAATCCCAGGAAACATTTATATCTATGAAGCTTGAATGACTCTTCTGTCAATTCATTGGGGATTTATAATAAGGGAGCTGTCATTTTCCAACCAGGAGATGATATGCCCGTTGATTCCATTTCTCTTTCTGGCACATGTGGAAATGGTGAGTGATGCTTCTCGCCCTGGAGGCAATGCATCACCAGTGGCATAAACGCTCCCCAAGCCGCACAATGGAGAACGCTGGTGTTCTCCCTGTCATCTCCTTCTCCGGCAGCTGATCAATGACAATATGTAAATGTGCATCCAAGACAACCCGCCCCGTCTGCCAGCATTGCAGGAGCTCCTCCCTCCAGGACTCCTTTGTGCCTCAGTGAGAGAGCAGCTTGATGTATGGTCTCCCTGACACACTCCATCTCATTAGAGGACAATCCTTTGCTCAGTTCTTAATGGACTTTACAAATTGGTTGTCCTCCCTCTGGCATGAGATTATTATAATTTTATTAGTCATTCCAGGAATTAGTTGCCAAGAATGACAACATGATCGGTACCATCGACAGATATGAGGAACATCTCTAGTGACATCTTAGGAAGGGGACCATCTGAAATAATGTTTGATCTTTAATTAGGAAGCCGTGATTGGCCACTTTTTAGTGGGAGAGGCAAAACGCACCAGCATATGGGCCTTCTGCTCTGAGATGCCAGCAGGACTCTCCCCCCAGTGCTAAAGGCAGAAAGGAAGCAAGCTGATACATGCTACACAAAGCCCTTGCTGTGCCAGCTAGAATATGCAAGTCAGATGTTAGTCATCATCCACCACAGTTCCATGGTGTGAGCCAGAAGAGCTAGACTCAAATTTTGGATCTGACACCAAGCTATGTGGGCAGGGCGTCTATTCTCTTCTGGTGCAGTTTCCTCCTAAGTAAGACGATAGGCACAAAGCAATGCCATTAATTGTCTTCAGCCTCCAAACTCCATCTAGGGCTGACACTGTGGATTGTCAACACTCAATCCTAACTGTTTGCTTCTCCCTTCTACTCTGGAGGCAGATTCACTCTCCCATAAGGGAGACTGAAAATCCCAATACTCACCCTAGCCTTCCTGGCAACCAGGCGTGGTGATGTGATACGAGTCTACCAATGACCCCTACGTGGGCATCTGGAGGAACAGTGACCCATCTCAGAATTTAAAAAAAGAACGAGAAAAGAGAAAAAGAGACAGACAGAAGGGCAAGCAGTGTGCTCATCTTCTCCTTCCTTCAATAACAGAGGATTCCAACTTTGGAAGTGAATGTGAAGTGGCAGCAGGAAGGGAAGGGTAAGATAATGGCAGAGACAATGACCAAGATCCAGGGCATTATGGATATGCTGAGCCAACCCTGATATTCTCTGCCTCCTGACTTCTCAGCATAAGTCCACACTAACTAAGCCATTTTTAGGTGTGATTTTCTTTCTTGCAACTAAAAGCATCCCAAATGATATATTATCCCGGGTCATCTTTGCCTCTTTTTTTTTTTTTTTTTTGCATATTTTGTGCCACTGATGACAGCTATTCTGATGGATGGTGGGCTGTCCACAGCAAGACCCAACTGTCCTCCAGGAATGACTTGAGGGAAATACCTAGTCCTTCATGGACACTCAACCTAAATGAAGACCAGGAAGTCACTTTTCCATCCCCTCTACCATTAATTAGTTCCCGTATGTGATCTTCCACAGACTGCTCAACAACTTGGAACCTTCAATTGCTCAATTTAACCTAATGACTTTGCTTCCAGATGATAGTTAAATCTTCCAATTAAAAAAAAATGCTTAAGGAAATATCTTTCGAGATGATGCTCAATCAGAAGACAAACAGAAGTTTTACAAAATAACATTAGTAAATCATACAGAAGAGGAGAGTTTGAAATTTGCTTGAAGAAATTTTGAACAATTATTCTTTGAACCATCTCACAACTCACAAGTTAACTCTAGATTCAAGATATGCAGACTGTTAACAGGAATTACAGGTTCTACCTAACTGCTGGATCACAGAAATCATGACTTTTGCTGGCTAAGTGATCTTTGAAAGGTTGAATTTGCAAACTTTTCCCTAAAAGTGAATAGCACCATTCTGAGTAACTCAGACAAAGGGTCTGTTGTAGCCTAATTTTAATATAATTTTCACTTTCTCTGTGATAGCAGGCGCGGCTCTGTGGCAGCCCTCATTTCTGATTAGTTTCAGAGGGCTAAGGGGACAGTTACAGCTGAATTTATGGTCAACGGATATAATCTGAGCTCTCTACTCTGTATCAAAGCCACGGAGGCTGGAAGCAAATGTCACTATGACAACCATTTATGTGGCTAAAATGGAAAAGCAAGATTTGATGGGAGGAAAAAAATGCATGCACCTATAACTCTAAAATATATGGCAAGTTTTATGCTTAGTTTTTTTTTTCAAGGCTAACCCCAGCACCTGCCCCCCTCCCCTACTCCACGCCTAGATGTGTGTGTGTGTGAATAAAAGGGGCCATAATGAAACCATGAATAATAAGTAAAGGGTTTCAGAAATAACACCCAATATTGTAACTTACATCCATAAGCAACATACACATGTGTCCTAATGAGCCATCCTTCATAGGAAATTCATTTGCTCTTCCCCACTATTTGTTATGCCCTCCCCACCCCTACCCCCACCCCACTGGAATTCTGTTCTGTCGAACAGCCACAGCAGAATAGTCAGTGTCTCAAAGCTGCCTTTTAAAAACAACAGGTAGAACAAGTAATGAGTTATTTCAATATGTGCTTGTCCAGGTCCACTAATGACAAAACCCTAATTCCCTTTGGGGAATTAACAGTCTCAGAAGCCCCTTGCCAGTCAGCCTCATTCCTCTGGAAATCTTGAAAAGATGTCAGTGAAAAAGACATGTAAGTGAAAACCAGGGGATTAATGTCCACAGCTTTCTTTGTCATTCCCTAGGTCTGAGTTTCAGATGCTTAAGTCTTCAGAAAGAGGAGAGCCTGCCATAGGCTGACAGTACAGAATAATAATACTGGATTTTTTTTAAAAGGTGTTTAGGCAGGTTTTGATGGAACCTGAGAAATCCCAAGTCTCACTAGCATGAGAGCATAAATGAATTACATTTATATCTGAATTGCACTGGCTCTGCAGCTCCCCGCCCCCATTTAGAGGAGTCATTGTGATGTACCTTTCCGCCCTGGGCTCTTGCTTGGCATCTGGTGAGGGAGGGACACCACCACACCCATCACTCCTCCCCTCCAAGAAGGTTGATTCCTTGCCTGGGGTGCAGTTTCCTTAAGGTTTCCAAAGAGGAAACCTACATGGTTTTCAAGGTGCCCACGGACTGAGGACCCCATGGTATTTGCTGTTCTGAAGCCATACTGAGGTCTAGGCAGAAAAGAAATGAAGGTCCCTTCGATCGCTCTGAGAACCGCTCTGTTACCGAGGCACAGGGCAGCCAAGCTCTTGCCCTGAATCTCAAAGTCCTTCACGCAAACACATCTTCAGTTATCTGCCAGATGCCCTCTTGGTTTAAAGGTCAGACTTTATTTTTGAGACTGAGCTGGAAAACAACACTCCCCATCCCAAAGGTGACAGGCACTAGATTTCCTCCCCTGGGCCGTGGTCTGCATCCCCACGAATATTCTAAAGACAGTGATTGGTGGTGGTGATGTAAACTGGTATGGCCACGATGGAGAACGGAGTGGAGGCTCGTCAAAAATTAAAACATAGAACTACTGTACAATTCAACAATTCCAGTTCTGGGTATATATCCAAGGGAAGAAAGAAAAGGTTATCAAAGAGATAGAGGCACTCTCACGTTTAATGAAGCATCATTTACAATAGCCAAGTTAGGGAAATAACTTAAATGCCCATCAGCAGATGAATGGATAAAGAATGTGTGTGTGCACGTGTTTCTGTGTGCATAATACATGTGTACATATAAATATACACACATATGTGTCTATGTATGTGTGTGTATACATACACACACACACACACACACACACACACACACACACACAGAATGGAATATTACTTGGCCATGAAAAATAAGTGAATCCCACTATTTCCAACATGGATGGATTTTAAGGACATTATGCTAGGTGAGATAAGTTAAAGAGAGAAAGACAAAAACTATACGAATCTTATATATGCAGAATCTAAAAGAGCAGAGGGTAGAATGGGTACCAAGGGCTGGGGGTCAGGGGGGGCAGGAGATTGGGGAGATCTAATTTAAGGGTATATATTGCAGCTGGCAGATAAATAAGTCCTAGAGACCTAATACATAGCACAGGGATTAGAAACAACAAAACATGAAACTTCCTAAGAGACTAAATCTTACCTGTTCCCACCAATAGAAAACATGATAGTTATGTGAGAGGATGCTGCTAGCTTTCACTACAATGGTGATCATATTGCAATATAAACATATAAAATCAAATACTAGCCCTTTCAACTTACACAATGTTATATGTCAGTCATATCTCAATATATTAAAAAGACAACTATGGGTATTTTGCCTCCATCCTTTGCTGTGGGAAACACCTGCCCATAGCTGGCAGCCCTGTTTCCACTGTGCGGCATTTCCTGCCTGGCCAGAGCTAAGTGCCCTGCAGAAGACTTCTGAGCCAAGCTATTTTTTTTTTCTTTTCTTTTTAGGGCCACACCTGCAGCATATGGAAGTTCCCTGGCTAGGGTTCAAACCTGAGCAGCAGCTGAAGCCTACACCACAGCCACAGCAACACCAGATCCAAGCCGAGCATCTGCAACCTATGCCATAGTTCATAGCAATGCTGGATCTTTAACCTGCCAAACAGGGCCAGGAATCAAACCTGCATCCTCACGAATACTAGTCAGGTTCATTACCACTGAGCCACAACTGGGACTTCCAAGCTGGGTTTCTTCATATTCCCTCTCTCTCAAACCAAGGAGAGAGGATAACAAAGATAGTTCATCATCCCCAACTATGACTTTAGTAAGCAAGTTGTTTCCCAGATGTCAAGGAAGCTCTCTGGTTCTCTGACCGTGACATGAGCTCAGAGCTTAAATACCTGAGGGTGTCATCTGAATAGCCATCATGTCTGCTATCACAGCCACAGGCAGAAGTCACTTAGACACCCGAACCTTGCTTTAGAAGGTACCACAGATCTGATAAATTATAATGTGACCAATCACATGGAGTCCCAGCCTTGCGTCTTCCATTGGCAAAACTCTGCAGTGTGTGAGGCTTTAGGGCCTCATGAAACAAACCCCCAAACCCATCTTGCAGCCTCCGTTTCTAAGGACTGATCCTGGTAGCAATGTCCTTATCACCCTGGGTCCAGTTAGGAGACAGCAAGTTCACCAGGGTTTTTGGTTTGCTTGGTTGGTTTTGTAATGGCGGACTTAATAAAAATAAGTGTTACCTAAGGATAAGATTATCAACTTTAAAGAGAGCCAAAACAAAAAAAGAACATTAACCTTTCACTTAGGGAGAAAACTTCCACTCCCAGACTGTGGGAATGAAGGAAGAGTTTGGAATTAGTAGAACCTCAAAGCTTAGAGAAGGTTCTCTGTGGAGCCAAAACGCAGACCTTGGAGGATGAGGAACTGCCAGGCTGGTGCTGATAGGTCCTAGCTTAGAGGAGGGATTCCCATGGGGCTGGGACTCAGCTCTCCAAGGATGGAGCACTGGCCAGCTAGTTCCACATCTGAGAAGGCACAAGGTGCTTCTGATCATATTGGGAAACTGCAGGTGAATTCCAGTGCTGCTCCAGGAACAAACCACCACTGCCCAGGTAAAGAAAACTGATGGTGGTGACCCTCCCAGGAATACAACATCTTCCAGGACCCTCTGGTCCCCCACACTGGCAAAGCCTTCTAGGAAGTGGTTGGCATAAGCAGAGATGCAGTTTGCAGTGTCCCAAGCCTCACAAAGCAGAGTACAGAAAGGTGAGTTGGGAGCTGAGAGACAATAGCTTCATTACTAACGATGTAATGATGTTTATGCACACAGAACAAGAGTTTTAAGAGGTGAGAAAAGAACAGGCGTCTGGCCAAGAGCACAGCACAAGCCAAAACAGAGATCCAGGTATAGGTGCTGGTTGAACAGGCTGACAGATGGGATTTATGGATGTGGAGGGCAGAGGAAAGAGAAAGTAGGAACGGAAATGGTGGAGTTCCCATTGTGGCTCAGTGGTAACGAACTCGACTGGTATCCATGAGAACACGGGTTTGATCCCACGCCTCGCTCAGTGGGTTAAGAATCTGCGTGGCCATGAGCTCTGGTGTAGGCTGCAGACACAGCTGAGATCCCGTGTTGCTGTGGCTGAGGCGTAGGCTGGCAGCTGCAGCTCTGATTCTATCCCTAGCCTGGGAACGTGCATATGCTGCAGGTGTGGCCCTAAAAAAAAAAGACAGAAAAAAAAAGGAAAAGAAAATGGCAAAGTAGATTGCGGTCCTATTGTGGAGGGTCCTGCGTGGCACATTGGGAAGTTTTCCACTCTCCTATAGTCACTTGGAACACGTCAAATTTTTAATCAGTTAAGTATGTTCATATATATGTATGACTGGGTCACTATGCTGAACAGCAGAAATTGACACAATGCTGTAAATCAACTATACTCTAACTTAAAAAAAGAAAAAAAAGTAAAGTGACCGAAGATAGTGTTTCTTTTTTAAGTTTTATTGAAGTATAGCTGATTTACAATGTTGCGCTAATTTCTGCTGTACATCAAAAGTGATTCAATTATACATGTACACACATCCATTCTCTTTCAGATTTTTTTCCTACATAGATCATCACAGAATACTGGGTAGAGTTCCCTTTGCTATACAGCAAGTCCCCGCTGGCCAATCATTCCAGATACCTCAGTGTGCACAGATAGGTTTTTATACTGATGGCAGATGGGAGAAAGGAATTATCACTATTTTCATTTTTTAAAATCACCACCAAAGCAGCCAAAAGATAGCTTTATTTGAGCTATATTAACCATTCTGCAAGGGTTTTCAAGGAAAAGCCATTCATTTGAATAGTAGTCAATGAATGAATGAATGAAAACTTTTTAAATGAGGTTATGAGGAGGGAGACCATTTCTCCTGTCCCAAATTTCATTGCCCTCATTGGCTAGTTACCAGGTTTAAAATCACAGAGGTGCTTATCAACTACAAAGGCAAAGACAGTAACTTTGCACCAGAGAAAATGCCAAGCTACCAAGTTGCAACTGAAAACAGCACCTTTCATGAAATGAAATATCCTGAATTCCTTCATATAAGTCACTGAGAAGGACACAGTTTTTTTTGTTAAATTCATGCCCCAAATGCAAAACCTCAGTCCAATCATGAGAAAACACTGAAAAAAACCCAAAGGAGGTCTATTTAGAAAATAAATGACCAGGGCTCTTCAAAAGTGTCAAGGTCATGAAGACAACGAAAGATCAAAGAGCTGTCCCAGAATGCAGGAAACTAAGGAGAAATAACTAAATGGAACCTGGGGGACTAGATGGGATCTTGAAACTGAATGAGAGCATTAAAGGAAAAGCTGGTGAATTTCAAATAAGGTCTGTAGTTTAGTTAGTAATATCATGCCAAAAGCAAATTCTTATTTTTTTATGGTCGCACACATGACATGTGAAAGTTCCCAGGCCAGGGACTGAATCTGAGCCACAGCTGCAGCAACACTGGATCCTTAACCCACTGCACCAGGCTGAGTATCAAACCCACACTTCTGCAGTGACCTGAACTGCTGCAGTCATATTCTTAACCCCCTGTGCCATGGTGGGAACTCCTCAAATTCTTATTTTTGATCATACCACTGTGGTTATAGAAGATGTTATAATAAGGACAAGTGGAATGATATTCGAGAGTTCACTTTACTATTTTTGCAACTTTTCATTGATTCTAGAATGAGTTAAAGAGTTCCCATTGTGGCTCAGAAGGTTAAGGACCTGACGTCAACTCTGTGAGGATGCAGGTTCAATCCCTGGCCTCACTCAGTGGGTTAAGGACCTGGCATTGCTGTGGCTGTGGCGTAGGCCTGCAGCTGCAGCTCAGATTCAGTCCTTGGCCCAGGAACTTCCATATGCTGCCGGTGCAGCTGTAAATAAATAAATGAGCTGAAAATAAAAGATTTTTTTTGAAACCACAGATTTATCTCGGGTGGGCTGGAGTCCTGTGGGATTTCCAGCCACTGTCATCGTAACATAGCTTGGGTAAACAGATGACTCCAAAGCACCTTTTCTGGAACACAAATACTGGGAGCCTGCTGTCACAGCACACCAGACAGGCAGGATGTTATTTAAGACAGAACCAGGGGAGGAGGGAGAACTCTCTCACAATGGGCCACAGTGACAGAAGTGAGAGGTCATCAAAGACCAGCATTGTCTGCTTCCTAACACAGCCAGGGACCAGCCCAATTTACAAGATAGAAAAATAAGCCTCTTCAACCAGCCCATACCTCGAAACCCTCTCCCAGTCATCTGGTCTCCTGACGACCCAGTCAGCCTTGTCTCCTCCCTCACATCCACGTAAATCTATCATCAAGACCTAGTGACTCCATCTCAACCTTCTCCCACCCACCACTGCCTCACCCATGCAGGCCTTCCTTCAACAATGGTCTTGTGGTAAGATGACCAGAGCCAATTGGCCAGTAATGGCTGCCAGGCTCGCTCAGTGCTTAACGGGGATCCTCCAGCATTTAGTGGTGCCTGAGAGTCCTAGGTCTCCTTACCCACCTCTCTCCACCCGCAATTCAGGCAAGTCTCGTGCTGAATTCCACGACACCTACAAAGGTTTATGAGCAAGCAGGTCCCCAGAGAATCATACCACCTGGGCCTAGGCAGAGCAAAGTTCCTGTCTCCTTACGTAAAGCACGTTGCACAGCCTCACCTCAGGTAAATACAACTGTCTCTTTTTTTTCTTCTTTTAGGGCCATACGTGTGACACAAGGAAGTTCCTGGGCTAAGGGTCAAACTGGAGCTGCAGCTGCCAGCTTACACCACAGTCACAGCAACACAGGATCCATCTGAGCCTCATCTGCAACCTACACCACAGCTCAGAGCAACACCGGATCCTCAAACCACTGAGCGAGGCCAGGGATCAAACCTGCATCCCCATGGACACTAGTTGGGTTCGTTACCCTTAGCCACAATGGGAACACTCACAACTGTCTTCTAAAGGCTAGTTCAGCTCCCATGTCATTAATTCAGACAACAGAATTCTCTCTTTTTTTTTTATTTTTTTGTCTTTTTGCCTTTTATCTAGAGCCACACCCGTGGCATATGGAGGTTCCCAGGCTAGGGGTCTAACAGGACCTGTAGCTGCCGGCCTTCGCCACAGCCACAGCAACGCGGGATCCGAGCGGCGTCTGCAGCCTTCACCACAGCTCACGGCAACGCCGGATCCTTAACCCACTGAGCGAGGCCAGGGATCGAACCTGCAAACTCATGGTTCTTGATCGGATTCGTTAACCACTGAGCCATGAAGGGAACTCCGGAATTCTCTCTTGAGCAGAGGACTAGAGCCCTTCCAAGTTCTAGAACTTTATTAGCTTTATTCCTAAACCCTGACCAAGACTCTTTACTAACCATACTTTAGTCAGGCTCCTGAACCCTCTCTCAGGCTCATCTGGGCACCTCCTCACGAAATTCAGGTTGAGCAAGAACCCTGCTGATTTAGTTCCATCAGAACCCCACACACTGATCACCCCTGATATCTGACCGGGTTCCGCATCCTCTACCCACCCCCCAGGTGATGTCTGATCACCTTGGCGCATCCTCAGCAGGAATCCCATTAGTTGGTTTAGCCAGAATCCTACAAACCACAGATGCTTCCTCTCAGTAACTTGCCCTCCACTGACCCCCAACCTGCTCCTTTGGTATAAATCCCCATTTCCCCAGGTTGTATTCAGAATTGAATTCAATCTCCCCCCGCCCAGACACACACACTTAAAATCCTTTTGTGGTGGACTCCATGGGCTTATCATGATGGTTCTGGATAAAGCCTGCTTTACCGTACCGTTTATAATGAGTGTCATAAATAATATTTTCTTTAACAACCTCATCTGTGCAAGAACAGATTCTAGCCAGTTGGGTATACTGAACACCATTCATTTCACCATTTCTAACATCCCTTATGTAAATTAACAAATCCAATGGTGCAGATTCAGAAAGTAATATGTGAAGGAGCCCTGGAGTGGGGGTCCATGATTAGAGTACTCTAAATACTAACCACCACCAAAGCAGAATTTAAAGCTGACTTATACCCACATGAAGAGATATAGCAAATTGATGTGTTTACAGTAAACAACAAAAGATATAACACCTTCTATATTCTAGAAGGTTCTGGGGATAACTCATGAGCTAAAGCAGACATGAACCCTGTCCACAGGAGCCTGTCATATAGCAACACAGGTAGACACCGCTCACACAAACTGCCCATCAAAGAGATATGTGCTCACAAGAATTAAACACCAGTCTAGGAGGACCAATAGCAAGAATATGGCCTTGTGTGGGGAATCAAGGAAGGTTTTTTGTTTGTTTGTTTGCCTTTTCTAGGGCCGCACTCGCGGCATATGGAGGTTCCCAGGCTAGGGGTCTAACAGGAGCTTTAGCCGCCGGCCTTCACCACAGCCACAGCAACACGGGATCCGAGCCGCATCTGCAACCTACACCACAGCTCACGGCAAGGGCAACACCGGATCCTTAACCCAGGGATCAAACCCACAACCTCATGGTTCCTAGTCGGACTTGCTAACCAATAAGCCACGACGGGAACTCCAAGGAAGGTTTTTTTGAGAATGCAATAAGTGAGCAGAAATCTGAAAGATTAAAAACACTATGTGAAGGGGAGAGGAAATGGGGGCAGAGGGAACAATCAGGCAAAAGTCCTACAAAGAGCTGGTGGCAGGACAGAGAGAAGACCAGTGTAGCTTGAACAGAGGAACCCCATTCCAAGTTAGTCCCAGCTGATGACATCTCTCTGTCCTTCTCCATCTATCCCACTGCACACACCAAGTGCCAGTCTTGTGCATGCCACCTCTCAGTCTTGACTATATGCCATTCTGCTGTGTATCTGGGATTTGTTTCTTTAAAGAGAATGACTTCTTCTATTTGTACAAAAATGTGAATGGAAATTTTGCACCCTCTCCCTCAGCATAAAACTAGCATCACTGGCCATGAAGAAATGTAATTCCAAAATGCAATATGATGCAAATGACATTACTAATTTCAGGCTAGAGATGGCCCCAACAGAAAGCCCTGAGTATCAGGTCTGCTCTCTTAGTTAATAAGACAGATGAGCAAGTCTCAGAAAAGAGTAAGAGAAAAGAACCCTACACTGAGACTCCATCCTTGAGTTCTCAGAAGGATTCAAAGAGAAGCAAAAGAAGAGTAACATCTTACCCTGTAAGACAGTATTATTTAACACCTTGTCTGCAAAATACCTAAAAGCACCTTAAATTTACTGTCTATTCGGACATATGTCTTCAAAGTAATATTATGAGAGACCAAAAATGATAGGCATGAGGAAGGAGGCAACGTTCTTCCATATTGCAGCTAAGGAAGCTGAAGTGTCTTGTGTAAGGTCACACAAGTTTAAAGGTGCTAGAACCAGGAAGCCCAACGCTAGAACTTGAGATCTTCGTAACAATAGACTCCATCACCTTGTACTATTTGGCTGATAAGGAGGAGGAAGGGGATGAGGAGGAGAGAAGAAGGAGAGAGAGGTGAGGAGGGGAGGGGAAGGGAGGAAATGGGAAGGAAGGAAGGAAGGAAAGAAAGAAAGGAAGGGAGGGAGGGAGGAAGGAAGGAGGGAGGGAGGGAGAGAAGGGTGTCAGCCTTAATTAAAGTTCACCTGCTATACTTACTCACTGTGTTTCTTGACCTCGATCAGGCCAGAGAAGCCAGAGTATAATGGATTCCACAATCTGGTTTCAACACCACTACTCTACAAATACAGAACCACTCCTCCTACCTGGCTCTGAGCAGGTAACACTACTGGCCATGGCATTCTTACCACCAAGCCCAACTGCAACCTCAGAATTCTTCTCAACACTGTACTCCAAGAAGCCTCTAGTAAGGATCAGAGTAGGCATTTGAGATGCAGCTTAGTGCTGGTTCCTCTCCTAGTTTTTCCCCATCCTAGTACACCCATAGTCCTTGATATTTCTCTACTTAGTTAAATAAAGAAAGGAACAAGCAGGTGACTAAGGGCTATTTTTATCTCACATTTTTCACCATTTATAGTCTGAGCTTCTAACTTTCACTCTGCAATGTTTTTAAATCCCCCCATCTAATCTTCCTGAATGGCAGCTCTGTCTGGCTAGGTCTATAACACAAGGGAACAAGTTCAGTTGACATGCTTTCCCAATGAAGGACTAAAGAGCTGATCTGCTGCTTCTCCCAGCCTGAATTTTCAAAAGGAACATACAGGGAGGCGGGGGGCAGAGGGGGTTGGTTGGCAAGTAAGGGAAGAAGTCCCAGGATTGTCCTAAGATCATTAGAAATGCTGCCTACAGGCTCCTGTATTTTCTCCATCTGTGCTCTGGTATGGTAAAAGATCCACAAAGAGGTTCCCAGGCATTCCAGATCACAGCCTTAGTTACACTGGTACAGCATACTTGCTCACTTTCCAACAAGCAAGTCAATGAATTGTTCAACATCTTGATACCCTTTGTTGGAAATCTCTCAAACAACCACCTCTATGACAGCACCTCTCCTTCCAGCATTTCTAGTTCCTTACTTGGCTTCATTTTTATAGCACTTTGCACAACTTGAAATTGCGTTATGTCTTTAATGTGCTTACTTGTTTATGGTCTGTTTCCCCCAGGAGGAAACTATGCACTCCTTGAAGACGGGCATCATTTCTGTTGTAAATTTATCTCATCCCCAGTGCCTAAAACAGAGCACAATGTCTCATAAATCCCTGAGGGGCTGTGGTAGAGAGGTGCAAGAAAGACAGCAAGAAGACAAGCATGGTAACTAAGGCTGGGGGACCCCAGGATGGCTGCTGAGGTTCCACACCCAGCTCCACTGCGTGGCGTGCTGCTGATCCTCCTCAAACCTCAGTTTTGTCCTCTGAGAGTGGGGACAATAGGACCTATCGTAAAATACTTTGGGGAGGAGACCCTCACCCCTGCCTGTCCCAGTGAGACTGATACATGAGGACTTCCCAGGAGAATTTCACTGAATTTTAGGTACAGGAGAATGTGTGATGGAAAAATGCAGAAATCAGAGATCTCCCTCTATGAAGATTCAGGAGGAAAAGGAAGAGATTTTCAAGCTCAAGAATTCTGTAACTCATTTTATTTAAGCTTTATAGAGGTATAACTGACACATTTAAAAACTGCACATGTTTAACAGCTACCATTTGATGAATTTGGACATGTATATATGTACATATATACACACATATATATATATGTGTGTATATATATATACATATATATATATACACACACACACACACCCATGAAACCATCACTATAAATCAAGATAACACCTCCAAACAAAATTTGGGGGAGGAATCAGACGAAATTGATATACGTTAAGATTCTCAAGAGTAAGTGCTCAATCAAATATAAGTAACTATTAAGGCTTTCTTTAAAAATCCAGTTCAGGGAGAATTGTGACAACATCTCAGCACACAATTATTTTGTTCTTCCTCCTACAGACATCTCGAAGAGCAACATCTAATGAAGCTGAGGCCACTGACGTTGGTTTACAAGCTTGGAAGGCTTCTTGTGATTCTAACACCTCCTTAAAAGAATTCCTGGGAAGATGAGGTAGTGTGGTAGGCAAATTCATCTGGATGCCTGGGAATTTTTTTTTCTTTTGATCCTCTATTAAAGATGCTTGTTTTCCCAGCTACAGAGATTTACTCTTGATCGTCTTCAATTCACACTAAGCTCCATTAAATCTTCTCATCATTTGGATGTCTGTAAATCACACCTCAATTTGCTGATTAGGAATCTATTTGATTTCATCCCCTTTCCTCTAATTATATGCTCCCTATCCTATAAGCAGATCTCATTCAACATGAAATGACAAGTTCAAGGGCATGCATTATATTTTAAGCTCTCTTTAAGAAAACTTCAATAGCAATGAACATCTCAGAAGTCCATTTCTAATTTTTAATATTATAGCAACTGGCAGAAATTACGAGCATCAGAAGCAATAATCATCATCCAAGATGAAAAATGAACAGCTTGTACACAGCCTATAGTACTTAAATTTCCAAAAAAAAGAAAGCAAAAAAAAAAGTACTTTGATGTACAAAATAATCGATAATAACATCTTCAAAAGAAAAGATCTGGTGTAAAATTTGATTCCAATGGCTTTCTTGGCAAAGAGATTTCCTGTTACTATTTAAATGTAAATGAGTCACGAAGGTTGTGTCAGAAACATTTAACTCAAAACCAGACCCAATACAGTAAGACATACAGAGAACAAAGCTTAACCAAGCAAGTGAAAATAAAAATGTTTGAGTTTTCAGATTTTGATAACTTTATGCAGTTAGAAACAGAGGGAAGTGATAAATGGGTACAATTAAGATACTCTACATGCCATTTATTAAATATTGTGTGACATGCAACTGTATGGATTTCTAGCTTAACCAATCACAAATTTAATCAGAACATTTAACACTTTGTCTTGATGGTGCTTTGGAGAATTCAACTATCGATTAAGACATATTTATGAGTCCTTTCTCAACAATCCATTTTAAGAGTCTGATTTTTTTCAAAGAAGAAGAAAAAGGACATTTAATTGTGCCCTCAATGTCCTAACGAGAAACATAAGCTTGAAGTCATATCTCTGTTCCAATCCACTGAAGCAGACATGCCATTTAAAAGAATTTCAAAGAATTAATCACAGCTGCGAGAATGTGGTCTACAGAGACTTCTATGTAACCAAGTATTAATGCAATTTACTCAGCTAATTCTACTTGCTTGAAAGGAAAATGTCCATGTAGACTTGCCAATGAAGATGAACCCCAGAATACATTCAAGAATAAGGACAAAAACAATAGCAACGACCATTTCTCAAACACCAACCAGGTGTCAGTCACTGTGCAAGGAGCTTTACCTGCAAAATCTTATCTATTGAAGATACCAAGTCATGAGTAGATATTATGGTCAATTGGATTATTTCACTCCATGCCTTTTCCATGTGACTTTCAGTGCCTCCCACTAAAGGAACTGAGTGTGTACATTTCTGCCTATTTGGAGTCGCTCTGGCCAGGTGATTTTCTTTGGCCAGTAAAGGTCACCAGGGATGATGATGATGATGACGCCATGAAAGATGCTCAGTGGTTCTGCATCATTTGCATTGGGCATTTCTCTTACCTTCTTCCATGACAGAACTTGCCCCAGGTGACTGTGAGTGCCAGGATGATAAATGCAAATGAGGATCTGAACCCAAATGCTCTAGGTTCTGGGTGAACTGCAACCACCCCGCAGGCTCGCAGGCAAGAAAAATGTATGGTTTCTGCTGTAGGTCACTGAGATTTTTGGATTGTTCGACAAAAAGCATTACTGTGTCAGTTCATTACTGTATTAGTAATTCAGTATATTGTTTCCTAAGGCTGCTGGGGAAAGAAGTACCACAAATTTATCACCTCATAGGTTGGGTGACTAGAAGTCCAAAATCAAGGGGCCGACAGGACTGGTTCCTTCTGAAAGCTGTGGGGCCTCTCTCCTTAGCTTGTAGATGACCAGATTCTCTCTGCATCTCTTTAACCATGTTCCTTCTTATCTATGTTTCTATGTCTAAAATTCCCCTTTTTTAAGGACACCAATCCTATTAGATTAGGGCCCACCCTAACTACCTTGCTTTAATTCAATGGCCTCTGTAAAGACCCTACCCAATATGGACACATTCTGAGGTGGCTGGGGGGGGGGTGGGTAGGACTTCAACACATGAATTTTGGAGGGATGTAATTCAACCTGCAGCATATAAGAACTATTTTTAATATTCAGTTTACAGTTAAAGAATTTGAGTTCCAAAAAAACTGTCTTTTCCAAAATCACAGAGCACACAAATGATAAGCTAAGCTTGAACCTAGACTTCTGAGAAAGACTTTGCTCTTATAACTTGAACTTCACTGCCCACACACTACTTTGCTCAAAATGCCAAGAAGGATTTTTTGAAAGCTGATGGGTTATCAATTATTCTTATGCAAACACATACACACGCTGCCTATGTACATGGTTTCCCATTTCATTATTTTATCAGAAATATCAGAAAGTCCTAAATTATAAGAACTGCGTGAACGTAAGCCCCTTCATACATTAAATGTTTCTGGGACCCCAACTATGAACCAGATCCCCCAGAGAAAAACAATGAGCAGAAACATCTCATTTTCTGACCACGTGGAGCTCACAGTGAAATGGAGGTGACAGGTGGATCAAACCATCGCATATCTTACTCTGTCATCCCTAATTCAAAGGAAAGTTACAGTGGTCCATTAGAGTTTGAGTCAACAATCATGACCCACCCAGAGATGTCAAGGGCAGCAAAGAAAACAAGACGCAAGCTCAGATCTCAAGCAGGAAGGAGAATCACGTAGGCAAACACATGGAAGAAGAACATTTTGGAGAATGGAAAAATAGCTGAGCCTCAGTGGCAGAAGGACCAAAGTAAAAAGAAGGCCACCGCATCTAGAGCATCACATTGAAAGGGATGTGGTGGGAGAGGCATCCGACAAGAGAGAGTCACAGGTGGCCCTTGAACAGAGCAGGGATTAGAGGCACAGCCTCCCTGTGCGGTAGAAAATCCAAGCATAACTTCACAGTCAGTGCATGCATCCACAATTTAAACCAACTGCGGATTCGACTAGCCATAGATCGTGTAGTGCAGTAGTATGTGTTTATCGAAAACACTCTGAATATAAGTGGACACGTGCAGTTCAAACCCATGTTGGCCAAGGATCAACTGTATTATTGAACATGATCTGCAGAGCAATCCTAGAAAGTAGGCACTACTACCAGCCTCATTTTCAGATAAAAAACTAGGCTCAGAACTTTCCCCAAGGTCAACCCAAGCCAGTCAATGGTAGAGCAGAGGATCAAACTCCAAGCATGTCTGGCCATGGAGGCCCCACACAGCACTGTTCTCAGGACAAAAGAAAAGAGGACCAATTATGCAATGGAATAGCTTCTATAATTACCACCAACACCTAGGTTATTTTTTTAAATGCCTCTTTTTGGCCTACATATATCTCATGCCTATTGATCTAGTTGATGTATTTACACTACCTTATTTTATGATTCCCTTGTAAAATATATTTTACCTTGCAAAGTCACCATTTTTATAGGCTGCAAAATGATCAACGATTAGCAATTTTTTATCTTAATTCAAACCCTCATGTAAGTAAAACATGTGAACTGATAGGCAATCACAAATGGTGTGGGAATGGCACCACCATCCAGAGGAAGAAACAGAACGCTCCCAGTGCCCCCAGAAGACCTCTAAGTATCCTTTCCAATAATGTGTGTCCAGGGATGCGCCAGGGCTGGGGGGAGATAGGAATGGCCCATCCTAGGGGCAGACAAGGAGGAAAGGGGGCGTTTGCTCTAAAAAATGGCCCTCTGCAAATATGCTGCGCATACCACTGCCTGTGTCCCCTCTGATGCAGTGATTCTCAACCCAAGGGCAGGAAGAAAACCAGAGGAAAGACGTCAACAATTCCAACAGCAATTAGCACCCAGATCATTTAGAGCAATTCATCACAGCTTTTCCATGAGACAGTTATGAAACTATGGGTTAAAAACTGTTGCCCAGCAGCACTTTTTTCTAAGAGAAAACCCCAACCTCCAGCCCCACCAGCAAAATAAATTCTCCTTTGTCCACTGTCCCAGAGCCTGAGACAGCTGAACAGGCAGGCTATGGATTGGCCGTTTCCCATGATCACTAGTCTCCAGGCTGCTACATTTTCTGTATGTCAGGTAAACTCTCAGCCATGGACCCAGTCTGACAGCCAGGGCACCTGCATAGTGGTGAGCGTGGCTTTTGGCTGAGGCACCCCAGGAGACTGGTTTCCAACACAGCTTAAACACAATTAACTTTCCATCTGATGCAGCCTGCCTCTCTCTGTTCCTAATGTTCCCTTAGGACCTGGGATCCAATAAAGTCCAGCCTGTGACTAAGAAAGAGAGGCAGAGAAACTGACCAAATATTGTTCGATGCTATATTACCAACCTATGGGAAAGGAGTTTAATTAAAGACCATGACAATTCTTTGGGGAAATGTTTCTTTTATTAACCATTCCTGCCAAACAAAGCAGCTTTAAACAAACCCTAACCGCTTGGAGATTGGGTATGCCTGGGATTTCTTTTTTTTTTTTTTTTCTTCTTCTTCTTAATGTGTTCTGCTTTTTGGTTATTCAGTCATTAGGAAAATCAGAAGTATCTTGGACCCAAGAAATCTAATTTAAGTAAGCTCATTCCATGTCAATTAATATGAACAGATGACATTTAGAACGGACAAACCAACAGGGACAGTTCTAAGCGTGAAATTGTTGTTCAGCATAAAGTATTACCATAAATATAGATAGGAGACATTGTGGAACAACTAACACATTCAGGGCATTTCAGTGATATCTATGTACAACTCGGATGCGGGTAGGACATTTATAAAAGGAGAGGAAATGCAATCAATCCTTTAGCACTTCAGTGTAATAAAATCACTAGTTAGTGTCACTGATATGATAGCAACCAATTGCAAAATATGGAAAAAGCAAAACATAGGACCCACATCTAACGGTGCAATGTAATTGGACTTTAAAAGTATTATCAGAAAAGAAATACCACTAAGGAGCAAAGACATGAGGGCATGAATTTTTTTAACTAAAAAAAACAAAGACAGAATATATAAATGTAAAAGTGACCCATGAGCACACATTCTAAGGCCATGCAGGAAGCTGGAGGCATATGTAATGTGGTGTCTCTCTCTTCAAGAAGGTATGTAGGACGAACAGTGAACAGCGTGAAAACAGATGTGAAACAAATGCGTGGGTGATTAGAGTTTGTCAAAAAAAAAAAGAAAGAAAATATGCAAAGAAACAGAATCAACATTCTGTAAACGTGGAGATTATTAAGCATGTATTATAATGTCCTACCACCAACATACTCATTACCAATACATGCACTTGTTCCTAAATGACGCACAAAACAGGATCCCCTCCCCTATGCACGCGTCTTCCGAGTGAACTCTGCTTCATCTAATCTTTGGCAAGTTAACGGGAGGCGGGATGTATTTTCCTTGGACGGCTTCAACAACATCTCACAGGCTCTTCGTGCAATGAGACCACACCACGCCCTATCAGGTCGTGAAGTCTGTGCCTTTATCCCCTTATACCTTTGCAGGCCCAGGAATGTTCTCACCACTGCAATGCAGCAAAAACAACACTGTGCCAATTATACAGGAACCCTTCCCTGACCTGTTGGTTTCCTATTCCTCCTTCCTGAAAATTAGCAACCCTGAAGAAGTACAGTTATGATGAAACCACCATGCTCAGGAAACCCACAGAGAGGGTTATGCAGGATATGGACACAGAGATGCCAAGAAGAACTACTGGCACCAGACATGCCATGGTACAGGCCGTATTAGAAGTGGACCGCCAGCTGCATGGGCCCATCTGATGGCCTGTGAGTCAGACTCCCCACTGCCCTGCCCAGTCCTTCTCCAATCCCTGATCCGAAAAAATCAAAAGCAAAATAAAATGATTATTTTAACCTACAAATTAGACAGTTGTCTATGCAGCAAGAGATAACCAGAGCATTCATCTTCCTGCATTTGAACTTCACCTAGAAAATGTGGTTTTTGCCCATGTTGAATTCTGAGGATTACATCCTTCTCTGAAACTTTGAGTCATGCAATTTTTCAATAGTTCTTCAGAAATCTGTGTTGCCTATCACTCTAAAGTCTGGTTTTCTTTTTGTTAATGAATTGAGAGAAAAGATCAGTGTATCGCAAACTGTGTTCTGAGAACCACCTTCATCTGAAGAGCTGGGGCTGTTAAATATGCAGACTCCTAGGCCCCAGCTCAAACCCAGTGAACACTCATCTCTGACAGTAGGGCCTAGAAACATGTTTGTTTATTTTTTAGGGTCACACCCACGGCATACAGAAGTTCCCAGGCTAGGGGTGGAATCAGAGCTATAGCCACTGGGCTGCACCACAGCCACAGCAACGCCAAATCTGAGCGTGTCTGCAACCTATACCACAGCTCACAGCAACACCGGATCCTTAACCTACTGAGAGGGGCCAGGGATCAAATCCTCATCCTCATGGATACTAGTTGGGATCTTAACCTGCTGAGCTACAACAGAACTCCAAAACATGTACTTTTAAATGCTCCCTTCATACTAGTTAGGTTTGTTACCTATGAGCCACAACGAGAACTCCCATTTTTTGTTTTTCTTATTAGGGCTACACCTGCAGCATATGGAAGTTCCTGGGCTGGGGTTGAATCAGGGCTGCAGCTGCAGGCCTACGCCACAACCACAGCAACACAGGATCCTACACGGCAGCTTGCAGCAAAGCCAGATCCTTAACGATTGAGTCCAGAGATTGAACCCATATCCTTGTGGATACTAGTCAGATTCTTAACCCACTGAGCCACAACAGAAACTCCAAAACATCTATTTTTATACGCTCCCCTCATGCCCAACATATATACATTCTGGTCTCATGACCTTCCTAAATCCCAAGCTGGCTTATTTTCAAGGCAATTTCCAAAACAATTCTAGGCAGCTGCAGTAGTAAGACATTCGGGCCTGCCTATATCATGAGTTTCTTCTACTTCAGCATACTCTTTGGTACAATCATACATGGCACCAGATGAGTTTCTGGACCCACCCTCTGCAGTTAAACTAGTAATTTATCCATAAAATAAGCTTGCTTTATTAAGACCAACAGCTCAACAGCCCACCAGCCATTCTGCGTGGAGAAGTTTACCAGCTATTCTGTTTAGCTAAGGTAGCGCACTAGTAAAAGTCAACTCAAACAAGCTTTATCCACCAAATACAATATGCTAGACATCTTGCTACATGGTGTTGGTAATACGAGAAAGAACGGAGGGGCCCTGACCCCTGGCAACGCAGTCTGGTGGGGGAAGAAGTCAGTTACATGAACAAGAGTTGCATTATACAGATGGTAACAAAGACCTACAGAGGAAGCCTTCTACTCTACTTGGCACCTAAGACCTACAAGCCTTGAGCCAGGGAAGCAGCTGTATTTGCAAAGCAGATGTGAGAAGAGCCTTTTATTCTCAATAAGGAGAACTTCTTCCTCCAGGATAGAACTGCCCTGGAGCATAGTTAACCCCTTTCACAATGGACCAAGGAGGAACAATGGTTCATTGAGACAGCCAGGGCTACACATCAGCAGAGAGACTGGCAACAAATTATGAAGGACACAGGTTAATTGTTCAGTGATTTGTGTCCATGTGATGACATCGCAAACAACTTCTGTGTAGGAGGAGTCAAATCCCAGTGAGGTGAGATACAGTCCCAGGTCATAAAAAATAAGAAGCAAATAAATGCCTCTAATGCCCGCTTGGCGACATCATGACTCTGGGGAGATTTTCAAGACTAGGATTTGTGAAGAATAGGATTGCTTGAAACATGAAGCAAGCAAAGACAGATCATAGCAATTAGGATCACTTAGACTCCACCCGTGGGGGCCTGAAGACTTTCAGTATTTTCATTCAAAACTCACCTCTTGTGAGAGTGACTGTGCACACGTGTTTTCGATTTTAAAAACTGGGAATCAGGAGATCTGGTGACTTGTCTGAGATCAATCACACAACTATGACCGCTTGAAAGCTGGAATTCTGAGGCCTTCTGACAGTCCACTGACCCACTGAGAGGACAGAAATCCTAACTGTGCCAAGAGTAAACCCTCAGTGATGCATCGCCTATCTGAGGAGCAGAGCTGGTTCTGACTGACGAAGATGGACTCAGACACAGTGGGCTTTGCCTAGCAGAACCTTGGCCTAGACCAGGCTCCAGTGTTTTCACTGTGTCAAAATCCACTCACCTCCCTAGGCCTTGGTTTCCTCGTGTACAGAATCCAAAGGCCACACCAGAATCAGTGATATAGAAGGATATGGGTTTTTTTTATTATAGTTGATTTACAGTGTTGTATCAATTTCTGCTGTACAGCACAGTGACCTAACCATATGTGTGTGTGTGTCTGTGTGTGTGTGTGTGTGTGTGTGTGTGTGTATTCTTTTTCTCATATTCTCTTCCATCATGGTCTATCCTAAGAGACTGGACATAGTTCCCTGTTCCATACAGTAGGACCTCACTTCTTATCCATTCTAAATACAATAGTCTGCATCTACCAACCCCAAACTCCCAGTTCATCCCACTCCCTCCTCCTACCCCCTTGGCAACCACAAGTCTGTTTTCTATGTCTGGGAGTCCGTTTCTGTTTTGTAGCTAGGACATGGATGCAACTAGAAGGATGTGTTTTTGAGAAGTTGATTTATATGGTTTTCTCCCTGTTTTCCCCTCCAGGAATGTAGGCGGTCCCTTTTACAGTGCTTCAGGGATTTTTTTTTTTCCTATAGGGGGAAAGCAGAAGCCAGCTGATGTCGCCTTCCCTGTGGTTTATAAACACACCCGACGGCATGAGAGCCATAACGCTAGACAAGCCGAGCAAGTAAATGGCTTTAGAAAGGAAGGAGCAAGAGGAGGAAGACAACAGGGGTGTTTGGGTCCTGAGAACAACGGTCACACTCTACATGCAAAGTTGCTCTACCATTTTTTTTTAGGGCCACACCAGCCAGCATGTGAAGCGCCTGGGCTAGGGGTCAAATCGGAGCTGCAACTGCTGGCCTATGCGATAGCCACAGCAATGCAGGATCCAAGCCATGTCTGCAACCCATACCACAGCTCACAGCAATGACAGATCCTTAACCCACAGAGTAAGGCCAGGGATCAAACCTGCATCCTCATGGATACTAGTCAGATTCATTTCTGCTGCACCACAACAGGAACTCCCAAAGTTGCTCTATCTTAATTTTTCTGATTATTAGAATGAGATATTCTCCTTGAAAACCATCAGAAAGGTACATATATTTTTAAAAGGCTATAATGTCACCTATAGCTTCTGTGGCAGTTTTTATTTTCTATAGATGGCTATATACAAGCAGAAGGAAATCTACTCAATACTGTATAATAACCTATATGGGCAGAGACTCTGAAAAGGAAGAGATATAGGCATATGTATAACTGATTTACTTGGCTGTACACCTGAAACTAACACAATTTTGTGAGTCAACTATACTCCAATACAATTATTTTTGGGAAAAAATGGCTACACACACACACACATCAACTCTTAAGTTCTTCTTATACTGTAATATAGATTCTTCATGGTGCGAATCTGTATTTCCTCCCCTTGAAACTAGGTGGGTCTCTGAAACTGCTCTGAGCAGTTAGAACTCGGTGGAAGTGATACTGTGTAATTTCCAAGGAGAGGTCATCAAAGGTGACCTGGATGTAGCTTGGTCCCCCACCCATCCCCCGTTTCTTTCTCAACGTGGGCTTTGGAAGCCCTGGATGGACATAAAGGAAGTCTCCATGCCAAAGAGATCACAAGGAGAAACTAAAGCTAAGATGCCCCAAAGTGCCAGCAGCCCAGGCCCAGTTCTTTGAGTCTCCACCAGACACACGAGTGACCCTTCCAGTGATTCCAGCCTTCCATCTGCCCACCAACTGATGCCAAACAGAACAAAGACGAGCTATCCTCACCAAACTGCCCAGATCACAGACTCCTGAGTCAAGTAAACAGCTGTGTGTTAAGCCACTAAGTTTTAGGAAAGGTCTGTTATAGAGTATTAGATAACTAATGATCAACCCCATCAACTTCAGGTAAACCAGTCAACACGTCGGCATATACTACTCTCGAATGACAAATCGATTTCTTATTCCCAAGCAAAGGAAAAAGGTTGCTCAACCAAGTATCCTTTGTTCCAGAGTCCGGTTTTTAATAAATGCTTGGTTTGGAAAACACAACCAGTTTTCTCCAGTGATGCCAGCTCTCCATTCCATGGGCCAGGCTATAGAATTCTCTCAGTGCCTACCTACCTATGGAACGGATGGCACTACAGTAAGAGCTGTACAGAATAGTCCTCCAACATAGGAAACGGCGCTTCATCCTTTCTTTTTTTTTCTTTTTATGGCAACACCTGTGACATATAAAAGTTTCCAGGCTAGGGGTCCAATCAGAGCTGCACTTTCAGGTCTACCCCACAGGCCTACACCACAGTCACCCCAGATCTGAGCCGCAACTGCGACCTACACCGCAGTCTGTAGCAACGCTGGATCCTTAACCCACTGAGTGAGGCCAGGGATCAAACCTGCAACCTCATGGACATTGTTGGGTTCTTAACCTGCTGAGCCACGGTGGAACTCCTCTTTTAGCTTTTTTAAGGATGTATTTCTCCTTGAGGATTTTTTCATGCTGATATGTCTTACCATCGCAAAAAAACTGGATTATTTCACACAGTACATATTAAAGAGATCAATGAGGAACAGACAGCTATGGACTGTAGTTGGTGAGGAAAGTTTCATGGTAATTTAAGACTTATGTTCACTGAGCAGAAGAGGTGGACAAAAGGAAGCACGGTGACCAGCTGTGTTTTTTTACTCCTGCCCTACATCATTACCCCTAGGGTAACCACACTAAAATGTTCCTTAAGACTTTATTACTCAAGGAGTTCCCATTGTGTCTCAGTGGTTAATGAATCCGACTAGGAACCATGAGGTTGCAAGTTCGATCCCTGGCCTTGCTCAGTGGGTTAAGGATCCGGCGTTGCCGTGATCTGTGGTGTAGGTTGCAGACGCGGCTCTGATCCCGCGTTGCTGTGGCTGTGGCGAAGGCCGGCGGCTACAGCTCCTGTTAGACCCCTAGCCTGGGAACCTCCATATGCCGCGGGTGCAGCCCTAGAAAAGGCATAAAGACAAAAAAAAAAAAAAAAGACTTTATTACTCAAAGGTTGGTCCCTGGGCCAGCAGCATTAGAATCAGAAATGCAGAATCTCAGGACCTACCCTAGGAGCCTGACTCAGACTCTGCATTTCCAAGAGATCCACAAGCACTTTGTTTGTATGTACAGTTTGGGAAACACCATCTTAAGACACCCACCCTTTCTCTGCTCCCTGTCTATGTGACCCAGTGGGGGTGACCCTTAGGTGAGGCTAATCTATAACAAGTTGGTCCAAGGACAGGCACGAGCCTCAAGCCTACCCACTGAGGATCACATAGAGACTTCTGCTAACACAATACAGAGAAAGAAACTTTTCTTTCCAGGCTGCTAAGCTGGTGAGATGAAATCACAAACTGTGGTCACAGATGGGGTTTGGAAGCTGGTGTTTCAATACCACTCTTTCTCCTCTCCTGTATACAGTCTAATTAAAGAGTGACTGACATAAGAGTCAGAAGGATAGTGGTAAACACTATCAGACATATGACTGGAGAATGAATTTGACTTAAAAGTCACAATTGTACTCCCTAACTTCACCATTAAAAACTTCGGCCATCTACCTTGCAGGGGCAGATCCTGCTCTAGTAAGCTGACCACACGAACAGCCAAAGATATCAGCATCTTGAAGACAGAATATCCCAGAAAAAGAGAATATGGAACTCCTGCCACAGCACATTTGCTCAAACACAAAACCTGGAGCTGATGCTCATAACAGGCCTGGCTGTCTTCTGATAAAGAAGTAGCCTGCTCTAGCAGCTCTCCTTTTCTCTGTAACAGGATTGCTTACTCAAGCAGGTCCTTATCAGGAATGAAAAGAGTTTCAGATTCCCCCACCACTAAACAGCAAAGTCCCACCACCCTTTCCCCTAATCTCTGGCTATAAAAAGAAGCAGACAGCTTCCACTGAGGTCAGATCTCCCTGACCACAAGGAAGCCATTCTGCTGCACTAGCAGCGCTTCTTATCTCAATAAAATTTTCTTTCTCTTCACCTCGCTATCAGCCCAGAAATTCTTCTTCCAACCCACACTAGGACCATGACGGTGAAGGCCACTATGCCCAGTTCCTTCTTCTATATACCGTCAAATGTTGCTCCTTCTCCCTTGTGAAAACCCAGAGAAGGGACTAGAAGTTCCTGCTTCTCAGAAAGCAGGAGGAATGGGAAATAAGTGTTTCCTCCTCCCCCAAAGCCAGCACTGATCCCAAGTAGGGAAGGCCACCTTGAGAATGAAGATTACCTTGAACCAAGAGATGGAGAGGTCCTTGATAACGTCATCATCTTCTGTTCTGAAAGAAAGCAGTAAACATCCTACCAGCTGACAAATTGCTTAAATCAGTATCTCGTCCTTCCTCTAATATAAAGGGAGAATAAAAAAGAAAATAATTAAAATGGCCTATGCATTTTGAGATATAGGTGTTTGAGCGTTATTCTGATGGACCGGGGGTCACAAACCTTTTCTGTAAACAATCATTTAATAAACATCATAGGTGTTGGGGCCACAGAGAACCTCTGTTGCATACGGCTTTTTTGTAATACACAAGCCTTCAAAAATGCAAGAATCAGTTTTAGCTCACAAGCTGTATAAAAATAGGCCAAAGAATGGATTTGGCCCACAAGCTCCAGTTTGTTGGAGCAACAACACTAACTATACTTCTAACAAGGTGTCAGGTACTTGGACCTACTTAGCAGTAAGTCTGGACTGGACGTGTTGCTATAAAGCCTAAATAATCATACTTGCATCTATATGTGCATCAAAGCACACAGAATGCCAGTGTAGACCCATACAAGAGTGCTGTACCAGAGGCTACCCTCGGTGCCCTCAAAAATAGTGAATAGTTCTTAGTAAAGTTCCAGATGAAACACACTATAATATCCCCTCTCTTTTTATTGCAGTTGCATTCATGGATGATTTAGAGTATATGAAAACCATGCAAAATATGCTATATTTATGTGGAAAACAGGCATTAAAATTCTGCTCTCTGTAAATGGAAACCAAGGTTCACCTCCAAGAATGACTGGCTAAGTCATCTGAATGTCATGTGGAAACGAGGAAAATTTCTCTAACATGTGGGACTGCACATGTCAGGAAGCCTAGCATCCCTTAGCCCCACCCACCAAGGGCCAGCATGCACCCCTCTAATTACTAGACAACCAGAAACACCCCCGTAAATCTCCAAACAGCGCTCAATGACAGCAAGGTGGATCCAGAGATGAAACAGAACGACATGCAATTTCGCATAAATATACTTTCAAAATTTCTAAGGTTCCTCCCAAAGCCTGGGAGGGGGATATCTGCAAGGAAAGGGCCTGAGGCTTCTGTGGTATTAGCTTCCCAGTCAATCGGCCTCTGACTTTTTGTGAGGCTTGGAAGAGATGCAAGACAGAGAAACACATCTGCCCAGAACAGGGCCAAGTCATACCGGCTGGGTGAACAAATCCATCTGTACAAACCAGCTGTAGAGTCGCAGTCAGGACTGGCTGCATAACTGGGGGTCCCAGTATAAGATGAAAATGTGGGGGCCCGTAAACCAAAATTACAAAGAAGTTTAAGACGGCAACAGGAGAGCATTAACTCAAGCTCAGGGCCCCTCTGAGTAGATGGCCAGTGTGGCTGCACTGCTCAGCTCCCATGACACAGGCCCTGCCACAAATCAAACGAAAGAACAGTCATTAAGAAATTTATGTTACTAATAAGTCTTTCCATATCTGGCATTTTGTTTGGTCTCATGACCTTTGCTTTATCCTGATCTCCAAGATGAGCAAGTGAGCCTAAGGGGGGGGGGGTGTAAGTTCACATCTAGAAGGAAGGACAGAGGGAGAGAATTAGGATCAGGCTTCCTGACTTGACCCCTAGCCTGCCTGCCATTCTGCAACCACGGAAGCTTCTGTGCCTTGACCTGCTTGCCAGTTTCAGAACAGGCGGGAACTTTCGAAGACACGGTTTGGGGCCTCTGCCATCCTAGAGAGACCGTGAGATTTAAATGAATATGAACATTCACACACTTTGATGTGATGTTTGTTTGCTTATATGTTTGCTTGCTTATTTTTTTTTTTTCTTTTTAGGGCCACACCTGTGGCATATGGAGGTTCTCAGGCTAGGGGTCGAATCAGAGCTGCAGCCTCCATCCTATGCCACAGCCATGCCAGATCCAGCCACATCTGCAGCCTTCACTGCAGCTCATGGCAACGCTGGATCCTTAACCCTCTGAGTGAGACGAGGGGTGGAGCCTGCATCCTCATGGTTACTAGTCAGGTTCTTAACCTGCTGAGCCACAACGGGAACTCCTGCTTGCTTGCCTATTGGTTAGCTGTTCTTTGCAAACCTCTGTTCACCGGAAGACTTGGGTTGAATTTCAGAAAACCTCTGGTCATAAAATGGTACCAATGATTGGCAATAAATTTTAAAACTATGGCCTTACTGAAAAGGGAAACTTAGCTAATTCTTGCCCAAAGCACATTGGATGACACTAGGGAAATGTTACGAATAAGGCCAAGAAAATGGCCAACTGCCATTACAGTAGAGGACCCCCCACACACACCACCCAGGGATTATATGGCTCCTACAAAAGAGTTTGCCAAGCTCCACTCTCATCTTTGTATGTAAAGACAGAGCACAGCCACATTCAGAATGTGCTTGCCTTGCCAAGCAGGCAGAAGAAATGGGGAGAATAAAAAGCTTTTGTCCCCTCAGAATGGAAAACTGTCGACCATGCAGGCATGGTGCCTTCGAGAAACTAAATTTTCAGACCTAGGTCTATTTGACGGTGGAGAAACTGGACATTCCTCTATTTCTAATGACCTAAGTCAATTCATTTAAGTTTTCCCACATACGCTGCAACTTATACTATCAGTGAATTACAGTATTTGCAAGACACACCCCTCCCAAAGCAACAAAGTTTTAAGTTAGATCATGTACACGCACACAGACACACACACACTCCTAAAAAGAAAACGAGGAGTAAATAAGTTTATTCCAAGATAAGAACAAGAGCATAAGACAAACAAAGCAAAAACCAAAAGTGAGCACAGGCTGCTGACAGGCGTGAGGAGGGACGGGCGGGGGTGGGGGAGGGGACAGTTACCGGACTGTCAGCAAAACGCGGCAAGAATTACAGTTTATGGAACAAAGAGAAGACAGTGGAAGCACTAGAGATATTTCATCATAATCTACATAGACCACTGAGTTTATTTGGTAGTTAAGGGGGTAATGGCTTTCTTTCAAACTCATTTTAAAAGTTCTTTTTTTTTAATGGTGGCGATAAATGTTTTTTAGTGCAGGGACTATATTCACCAGAGTGGCCACAAGGCCACGTTCAATCCTGGCTGAGGGATGCTTAATGAGGTGATACCGGTTCCACTAAAATATTCTGAGCTGTTCAAACAATCTCATCATTAAGAGAACTAACTTTCAAGGTAGGAAGACAATACAGGGAAGAAAAGAGGTATCTTACCCTGAATGTGAGGTACTCTGGGGTTTTTCTTAAGTATGGTGTCAACTGGTTCTTCCCCGGGAGGTACTAAGCGGCAGGGAAATTTAACTGGGGCATAAAAACAAATTATCAGAAGTAACATATGAAATAAGCTTTTGCCAGTATCCAATTATAGCATCCAGTTATGCTAAAAGGTTGATTGATGTACTTTAACACTGGAGAACAGAGAGTTTAGGGGCTAGAGACGTTACAGTCCTGTCCATCTATCAACCCTAAAATTTAAAACCAGCCACTAAGATAAAAAGGAATGTGCACACTGTCTCTCTAGTTGGAAAAGAACCTGTGCCTCCCCCTACCCCCAAGCTCTATTCCCCAGGACTGCAAAACCACCTCAAGTTTTCTCTTACCATTAACCCATTATCTTATAAAGAAATGCTGTTTTAAAAAATTCCCTCTCATCAAATGCCTACACCATCAAGTCAAGCAGTATTTTAAAATTCATGATAATCGTGTGGGAAACATCTCATATTTCCCAGGCCTCACAGCTCCTAGCAGCATTGAGATGTTTTGAAGGCAAATAGAAAAAGATGTTTCCAGTGAAGAATACGCCAGAAAATTCCATTTAAAAATCTATTATTTCCATTGTAGCTGATCCCATGGATATACAGATGTGTTTTAGGTTTTCATAACCGCAACTATGGCTTAACATTAATGTTAATAAAATGCAATTGATTAAAAACCAAGACAGTGCACTGGAGTGGAAAAACAAAGGCAAATCTCCAAAATCAAACTGTATCCAAAATTAAACAAATATATCTAATATTGAAGAAGTGAAAGTACTGCAGGTTGATGAATAATTAAACAACTCAAAATCAAACCAATGGGGGGAAAAGGCTACTTAAAAAAAAAACAGAGATTTAAAAGCATAAATCATGATTTATAATCCATCCCAACTCTGACCTCATAGAAAGCAAGGAAGATCAAAGGTGATGCTTCATTATGTATTTATTGCTTGGCTAAACCATTACCCATCGATCTTCATTTTGAAAGATATATAAGGAGTACAGATTCTCATAGATAGAACCATTGCAGGGAAATTTTTATGTGCAGAATTTATCATGAAATCTGCAGCTAATGGCACAGTATGCCTAATTTGTAATTTGCCTGTCTCTTTCCAGATTTATAGCACCACAGCTCTACAGCCAAAAGATACAAGCTGCGATGTATCATGGGAAGATGGCTGACTGTTCAAATATAGTCACTGTAATTCTGCGGAGACCTTATTCTTTAATTCTCTAATGAAGACACCAGGAAATGAACACTGCTGCTACCATTAACATCCACACCCACACACTTGCTGGAAAACTCCACTTGGAAAGACTGCTGTGTTGCCGATTTCTAAAAGGAAGTCATGATAAAAGATTTGGGGTGGGTGTGCAGTCAATCCCAAAATAAAATAATCTAGTAACAAAACACTGAAACCAACGCTGACCCCAAATGTAATTTCAAAACACCTAGGAGACCTCTAGTTACCTAAACTGATGTCATAACAGTCCCCAAATCCATTTAAGTCCATTTCAACAGTTTCATGAGGGGACATAGCAAGGTGGCATGTCTGTTTTTTTGAGGAGGAGAAGAAAAAGTCCAGGACTTCAGGACGGGCAGCAAAACTACATGGCCTAGTCCCCACCAGTATGACACAGCACACCAGGTTACCAAGATATCTGACCCTATACTCACAGCAGCCATGGCCCCTAAGCTGGTAATCTTCAGTCAGGAGCATCCTAATCCATTCACCCACATGGGAAAATGGTGGTGCGGTACAATTTTCCAATAGGGTGTCCTTCAGAAGGCACAGTGTGATGGTTAGTTTCAGGTGTCACCCTGACTGGCCATGGGGTGCCCAGATTAGGCATTATCTTTGCATGTGTCTGCAAGTGTCTTTCTGGATGAGATTCGCAGTGGACTCAGTAAAGTCCAGTGTGGGCTGTACTCAATCCATTGAGGGTCTGACTAGAACAAAAGGTGAGGAAGGAGGAATCGGCCCCTTTTCTTTCCTGCCTGCTGAAGCTGGGACATCCCGGCTCATCTCTTCTTGCCATGGGAGCGGGACTTACACCACTGCCACCCCTGGTTCTCAGGCCTTCAGACTGGTATGACACCACTGGCTTTGTTGCTTCTCCAGCTTAGAACATGGATCCTGCTGGTTCCATTTCTCTGGAGAATTCTACCTAATACAGATGTTAATGAGCATGATGGGTTTCATGGTCAAGTTAGCTTTATAAATTCCAAGTTCAACAAAGCTCAACCGGTTTATCATTTTAGGACTTTTCAGAACCTCTAGTATGGTGTATATATACCGTAAGTCCCTGCAGGCAGATTATCCTACAGTGCTCCAACCACAAAAGCAGCGAGCATAACTAGCTGCTTTAGAAAGAAGCTTCCCGGTTGCCATCAGAGACTTTGCGGTCAGACACACTTGAACCAAAACCTACTTCTCCAGTTATGTGGCTTTTAGCATTTATTGCAGCATCTTGGGCCACTGTTTCCTCATCTGTAAACTGACAAAGAGATGGTGCACTTAGCTGAATGTCAAAAAAATAGTAATTACTATCAGACACTCCCCAGAGAAATCAGAACAGGAACAGTAACCAACCAGAACTATCCTTCAATGAGCATGTGGTGACTATTTGCCCCCCTGTGGCTGCCCAGCTTTCATATCCCCTCCCCAGTAGTGGCCGAGTGGCCCTTGGGGAAGTACCCCTTTTCCAGTGGGTGTGGTCTTAGCGGGATGGTGACGGCAGAGACTCACAGCCATTGTGGGAGTCAAAGCATGGGCTCCTTGTTCCCCACTCCCATCTCCTCTAGAGACAGAGGGGGCTCATGATGTACACTCAGCCAACAGCATTCTCTCAGGGGCAACCAGGATGGAGAGTCACATCAGAGGTCAGCCCTGGTGCTGGTAGCAGGAGTGTTTCTATAACCAGGGTGGTGCTGGACCTCCTAGCTCTTCCCAGCTCTGGGGCTGCAGCATTCAGTCAATTTACTGAACCCCCAAAATGCATCCAATCAGTTAAACTATCAGTATGAAACCAACAGTCTTTGCCAACGGTGTTCTGATCAGCAGAGATACAAGTCTAGAATGATTTAGGTCCAGTCCTTGTTGGAACCTAAGGAGCAAAACAAGAAGGACAGGAACATCTGTAAATGAAGACTAAACCAAACATCTGCCCATGGATGGTTCTCAGAGGGTTACTTCTAGAAGCCAAAGAATTCAGATTATATCCTTCATGATCCTTCCAAAAAAAAAAAAACAGAAATTTCTCTGTATTTGAGGCAGAGGGAATTCAAAGCAGGGAACTGATAACCCAAAGGAGGCAAGAGCTAAGAAGCCAATAAGGGGTAGGGAGGCAGTCCTAGAAAAAAGCCACAGCAGAAAGTCGTTACAGCCCTGAAGCAACGGAGGGAAGGGGTGCCCTTATCTAAGCCCAAGGATGCCAAAGCTGATGCCTACATGCCTGAGGCCCCAGAGGAGTCACAGCTGCTGCCAGAGACACTGGCAGGGCAGAAAGATAGGGATGGGGGGAAATATTCCTGGTCGACCCCTACCTTGGCCTCCAACCTCCCACCCATACAGCCCACTGGCTGGGCTGGAGCCAGTCGATACAGGAGCCCACAGGGGCCACTCCTCCTCATGCAGATTGGATTCCAGGCCAACAGTCTCAGGAATGGCAAACCAACTCACATGATTCAAGGCTCCTTGGGTACCTCCCAGCCTAATCCTATTCCCTCCTTTCAAATAAGACAAGGCATTTCAGCCACCTACTTCCTACAACCCAAGTCCCATTTGTCTCCCCCTAACAAATCCCTACAAAAGCAATTTCCTGGCCTCCCCTCCAGATGTTCTCTGGACTTACCAGTCCCAGAGCCTTCTAATGCTCCTCATTTCTATGAGTATTTTATCTCACAATGGGAGCCAAATGGAATACACTTGCAGCGTTTACCATTTATACAGTAAAAAGAAAATCTCTAAGAACCAAGTACCAGCAAGATAACAGTGAATGCACAGACCTTTCTGGTCCCATCATAAGAGAGATATATTTTAGAGAGGCTGGAATGGATGGAATTAGGATTCCCTCAACCAAATGTAATATTTTTTTCTCCAGGGGAATTTCTGATGAGATTGCCCTGCAAAGGGACCATCTCCTAATGGGATTAGCACATCAAGATTACATGGTGCTGTTAAGCAGACATTCTAGAAGAAAAAGCAATGGGGGGAGGGAGCTGTGGGAGGGGGCGTGACACAGCTGGTGAACACAGCTTGTTGGCCCAGCCCGGAGAGCTAGGTATTTACTGTTTCTGCCCCTGATGGAAATGAGGGAGTGGCACAGGGACTGGTTTACCTGGGCACCCTCCTAAAGAACCCAGATTAGAAAGCGATTCAGTCTGGATGCAGACCGTTTACTTCCTCCCTGTACCAGGGTCGTGGGGCATTGCAACTGCGTGAGACACAGGGCCAGCGGTCTCCCTGGGGACAGACAGTGAGCACGCCGATGACTGAGGCAAACTTGCCCCTCCAGCGAGCATCGCCACGCTCTTTTCACAGCACTGGGGCTGTGGGCTCAGAGGCTCAGACCAGTAATGTCCTCCATCAGACACTCGTAACCCTGGCCCAGACTGCCTCCAGGATCCTTCCTTTGAGAAAAGCCATGGGAAAACAGAATCAAGAAATGGATTACAGGGAGTTCCCTGGCGGCCTAGCAGGTTAAGGATCCAGCATTTTCACTGTGTATGGTTCAGGTCACTGCAGTGGCCCAGGTTTGATCTCTGGCCTGGGAACTTCCACTTGCCACCAGGCATGGCCAAAAAAAGGGGAAAAAGAATGGATTAGAAATAGCTCAAAACAACCCTGAAGCCAAAGCAATCTTTTAAGCAGGGATGTACCAAAGGCCAGGGAGTGGGGTGGGAGATGTGACGCTTCCCAAGTACAGCAAACAAGGAAGTGTCTGACCATAAAAAAAATTTTAAACAGCAATAATGCCTAGTCATCAGTCTCCATTTATTATCACTGGGAGGTAGCAATTCTTTTTTTTTTTTTTTTAATTTCATGATCACACCCACAGCATAAGGAAGCTCCTAGGCCAGGGACTGAATCTGAGCCACAGCTGCAACTCACTCCACAGCCGCAGAAATGCCAAATCCCTTAACCCACTGTGCTGAGCCGGGGATCGAATCTGCACCTCTGCAACCACCCAAGCTGCTGTAGTCGGATTCTTAACCCACTATGCCACAGCAGGAACTCCCAAGCTAGCAATTCTAAAGAATGCCAACGAAAAAAAAAATACTCCTCACTTAGGAAAGTACCTTCCTTGATGGAGATTCTAAACAATTCCTATGGTTACTCAATCTGTCAATCTGGTTTTAGTAACATGTATGTAACCTTCAAATTAGCATGGTTTACCTATGGATCTGTTAAGAAACACCATATTCTCCATGAAAGGAAATTCTAAGAATAAACTGTATGCCTGGCCCGCCACAGGCAAGGACTCAACCTCACATGTTGGTTTCAAGAGTTCTTAATGGTCTGAGCTGGTTTGGGGGACAGTTCCTATTTCCAGTCCCTCTGGAACAACATATTTCTGTGTTTAAACAAGAGCTTCAAAATAAAGACAACACAGTGGTTGTAAAAGCAAGAAACAGAATCTGAATTGCTTCAACTGTGGAACTTCAGTGTAACCACTTAGGTGGGTTTAAATTTTTACAAAGATATTTGAAAGCCACTACAATCCATCCTGGATAAACAAAGACACGGTTGTGATTCCTGGAATTTATGATAAAATAAGATTTTTATGGATCCCTGTCAAATTTAGCCTTATGTTTAAGACTTTTCCCAAATGTCTGTGCATCTGCTGTTTCATATGAAAGAAATGCTTTAATATTAATTTTAAAACCATTTTTCCAGCAACCATGGGCACAGACAGACTGAAAACACTGTCTATACCACCTACTGTACCTGAACACTTGTAGAAAATCAACTTTGTCGAAGTAAAATTAACAAAAGTCTCAGAACCCCTGAAAAGAATACCTGTATTTATCACCGCAAAAGAATATAAGGATTCTCTCCCTTTCATCAAAAAAAAAAAATCAATTTTGATTTAATCTATTACTTTTTTCCTTTTTGGCGCAGTAACATGTCTTATTTTTTAACAGCATGATTATATATTAAGTCTATAAAAAAGAGTTTGGACTGCCTGTATTTCCTTTCTATCCATTACTATTATTGGTTTCATTTCATAATTCTTATAGTAATCATTTTGGAGTTCCCATCATGGCGCAGCAGTTAACCTATCTGACTAGGAACCGTGAGGTTGTGGGTTCAGTCCCTGGCCTTGCTCAGTGGGTTAACGATATGGCGTTGCCATGAGCTGTGGTACAGGTTGCAGCTGCGGCTCAGATCCCACGTTGCTGTGGCTGTGGCGAAGGCCGGCAGTTGTAGCTCCGATTAGACTCCTAGCCTGGGAACCTCCATATGCCGCCAGGTGAAGCCCTAAAAAAGACCAAAAAGCCAAAAAAAAATCATTTTGTTGTATAGCGAAGGGAGAGATCAGATATAGTAGGTGCAGTAAGTCCTCGTTGAAGGAAAAGACCATTTAGTTTGTTCCCCTCCACCGACGGCCTCCGCACAACCTGAACAAGAGCTTGGATCCTTGACTTTTTTTTTTCCCCTCAAGAAACTGGGTGCTGAATTGTACTAAAAGCAGATGACTCAGGTCTGACCGGGTGTGAGGCTCACCTGGTGGAGCTTGTTCTGAGGGGCCAGCAGCATTCCCATCCCCTCTTGTCTTCCCCGACTCCACCCTTGCCTCTCACCTTCTCTTTGCCTGAAGACTTGCCCTCTTTCCACATGAGACAGACACCGAGCTCACGTCGCCAGCTCTCATCCCATGACTACTCTCTCCTCAAGCAGACAGAGGGCTTGCATCACCTACCCCGTCTTGTCTGCTGCATGACTAACTCTGTCAGGCCACAGTTCCGGGGAAGATTTCCCATGGCTGTAACAAGAAACCCTCCACTGCTGAGTGCTCAAGGGCTCCGTTCAAGATGCCTCAGGCAGTGCTGAAAGCAAACGGAGCCTGCAGAGTAAACCCTAAGTCTGGGATGCCCTGAGCGTGAGAGACTTGGCAGGTAGGGCCTTGAGAATCACTCCATGAGAACCTGGGCCTTGTGAGAATTCACGGGGTTCGTTTCTGTTCACTGAACCTCCTGGCAGAATGAATCTTTTCTGTTGTATGAGGTCACTCATCTGGCAGACACCTGAAATGTCATTCAGTAAAGTTCCTTCCTTTGTTGGGAGAACATTTTAATAATTCCCCGACTTTAGCATGCGATACCCTAGGGTGGGAATCTGCCATGTCCAGGCAAATTCCTTAACTCTCTGAACCTCGTTGCCTCACCTGTCAGACCACAATGCCACCACTAGCCTGAAAGAAGGATACAAGGATTCTGAGAGTGAGTCACCCAAGGCTCTGGCACGCCGTACATGGTCGTTGACGGATACATGCTACTGTTATTATTTGAACAAAGATTGTCACCAAAAGACTGAAAGAAGATGAATGGGAGGCATAGGATAAAGATTACTCATGTGACAAAGGATGTCAAATAAATGTCACTTAACTACAAGAAAGCAAGGAGTGGCTATTGGCATGGCAGATATCAAATTACGGCAGTCACAACAGAGAGAAAAATCTACCTCTCTGGTGTGTCATGGGGGTATTGATTAATAAGATCCCCCTGGGAAGATCTGTGTTTTCAACCAGACAAGGGCCAGCTGAGGAAAGAAAGGAGGGGGAGGAGGAAAGGGGAGGAGAGGAAGGATGGAAGAAGAGGAAGAGAGAAATTTCTTGCAACGGTCCTCAAGTCGGACCTCACAAACCCCAAGAGGACTGGGGGGGAGAACCAGTTAGAAGGGAGCTGATAAGAGAATTGGTGCAAAGCTACTGAACTCTTTCTAAGAATCCTACAGTATATACTCTCTTCTCTCAGGAGATGCTCCAAAATGTGGCCCTCTAGGTCAAAGGTTTTCCAAACCGCTAAGAGTGAGTACTGTTAAAAATGGAAACTGTTTTAACAAAATCTAGACTTGGAAGATGGAAAGTCGACCATGCCCAAATGTGAAGCAAGTTACACCAGGGTGGTACAAATGAGTAATTTTTCTTTTCTCCTTTGCACTTTAAAATCTAAGAATTAAAAATGTGTTACTTTTTTAATCAAATCAAATTTTGGGGTGTTCGCATCGTGGCTTAGCAGTAATGAACCCAACTAGTATGCATAAAGACTCAGATTCGATCCCTGGCCTCACTCAGTGGGTTAAGGATCCAGTGTTGCCATGAGCTGCGGTGTAGGTCGCAGACATAGCTTGGATCTGGCATCGCTGTGGCTGTGGCATAGGCCAGCAGCCCCTAGCCTGGGAACTTCTATATGCCACTAGTACAGACCAAAAAAAAAAACCCTCAATTTTTGAACTATTAGGTGAAACCTAAAAATTACCTAGGACCCCAGTGGTCCTCTTGGGTTGAATATGTTGGACCCATTTTTTTTTTTCCAAAGGGGAAAATGGGTTAGTTTTGTAAGATCCTGGAATTGCAGTAGAAGAAGAAAATGTTTTAGTTTTGTAACTAGTTCATCTGAAACAAACAAGACATTATGGAACATTAAGCATTTTTAAATGGGGGTAGGGATGCAAAGGAACTAAGTAGAAGATAAAGGAAATGCTTTATACCATCAGAAATAAAAGCTAAATCCCAATTTACATAATAAATCTTTAATCAAATACCATTATAGACCTAGGCCCAAACTCTTATTCAGACCTGGGCTATGTATTCCGTAGGATCCTGTCTGAATTCAAACCAGAGCTATGAAAAAAAGGGTAGAGAGACAGTTATGTACTCAATTTATGAGCCACTTTTTTCAAATAATTGCCATTTTCTAGAACCATCTCTGAGCTGGTATACCGGATTACCAAGAAGGTGGGAGAAACATACACACCTTCTGCACATAGGTAGGCTTGAAGATTTTTAACTTGAAATTTGAGGAGTTCTTGTTGCGGCTCAGTGGAAATGAATCTGACTAGTATCCGTGAGGATACAAGTTCAATCCCTGTCCTTGCTCAGTGGGTTGAGGATCCAGCATTGCCATGAGTTGTGGCATAGGCTGCAGACGCAACTCAGATCCCACGTTGCTGTGACAGTGGTAAAGGCTGGCATCTGCAGCTCCAAATCCACCCATAGCCTGGGAACCTCCATATGCCATGGGAGCTGCCCTTAAAAAAAAAAAAAGAAAAGAAAAGAAATTTGAGCCCATCTGCTTAAGGACTGAGTAAAATTAAATACTCTTAAGTAATAGGCGAAAAATAAAAAGAAAATGAACAATTTCAAGGAAAAGTTTAGCCTACCAAAAGAAATCGATGCACTCCAGATATGGTCCTTTCCTGCAACCCTTACCAAATAAAAGATCCCCAGACCCCATCCAAACCTGATGAATCAGCATCTTGAACTAGAGTACTCAAATCTTCCTTTTACCTAGTTTTCTAGGCAGTTCTTAGACACACACTAGCTTGAAAACCTCTGATGAGGAAATTATGAAGAGGAGGCTAATTCAATAGTTCATTCAAGACCTGCTAAACAGCTCTTCATTTGCTTATGTGAAGCACTGATCTACTGTGATGTTGAAATTATCTTCCAATTGGCCTTTTGCTAACCAGGAAAAGGCCGCTCTGCATCAGCAGCAAGGGATAGTTTTCAATATCAAGTGACTTTCTGGAAGCCACACAGGCAAGATAAGACCCCATACCACTCCTCCTGGCACACTGCAGCTATGGCCTAGAGTCAGATTCCTCACCGGGTGTCCTCTTAAATTCAAGGACCTTTTACGATGAGGAATTAAACGTCTCTGGCACACAGAGAGAAATTAATTAGCACCCACCAAATGAACAACTATTTCATTCCCTGCATGAATTTATATTTTGCTTTTGTCACAGCCCAAAAAACATGAAGAAAATCTCTGTAAAAATTAGTTATGCTCTATGCTTTCTGGTGGAGCTGCAGAGACTACCCCTTGGGCTGTTATTTGCAGTATTTACATTTTTTTTTCCCCGAATTATCAAGTGAAAATCCAATTGTTCCTAATGGCGCTCACTCTGTGTGTTTCCCATTCCCGTATATGAGAAAGGGTTTATTATCCATTTGTAGTAATTAAGACACTGATGTTATATAGACCCATAAAATTCCTTCATTAAGCCAGTAAAGAGCTTTTCATCAAAATCACTGTAGCTAAATATTTATTTAAAAATAAAAACTAAATTAAAACGGAAAACTCCCATGGCCAAAAAGAAAGCTTTCAGACAGTTTTGTAAGTGGTGGTGGGCATCCCCAACAGTTTCAAAGCACACAACTCTATTTTCTTACAGAGTAGAAACAACCCTAACCAGCAATCAATCACGGCTAGCTATAAAGAAATGAAGTAATTAACCATAAGGAAATAATTCAGCAAGATGCGAACAGTTTAATAACATTTAAGTATTTGCATTTAAGCATTATTGTTTCTAAATGGTTTCATAATTGTTTTAGATTTGCAAAAGGTGCTAACATGTGAACAAAATAAAGAGCAACACAAGATTTTGTGATTGATATGGTTGGCCGCACGTGTTATTAGATACAGGAATAAGGTTGGCACGGTCCGGGTGGAATTGAGTATATGGGCTCTTTGGAGAGCTGATCTGTATACTGCAAAATCAACAGCCCTCAGAAGTTTAACACCCTCCCCGGCCAGGGGGGAGAGGAGGGAAACTAACACATCTCTCTTCATGAAGAGAAAAATCTCGTGTTGCTGTGCTCCTGTCACAGGGGAAGCTCATTTAGAAAGACCTAGCTGAGGAAGCAACAGACAGGGATTGGAATGTGTGAGCACTTCCCACTGCGCAGCTAGGGGATAAAGCTTTTATGAGAAAGCCCGTTTTTCATCTTTGAGGCACTACAAAAAGAAGCAAGAAGAAAGCTGTGGTTGTCCCTTAGCAAAACCTTCCCCCACAATGGAAGCTTTCACTATTTCCATCATCAACCAGGAGAAGGAACGGGGGTCTGTTTCCATTTTCCATCAAATAGCAGAAAAGTGTTTCTCTCCCAGGATTCCACAGATAGCTTCTCAGGGCTCCATGAGTGCTCTATAAACATCCTATTTTAATCGCCTTCTTAATTTCTATGAAATCTTGAAAAAATATCTGAAGGACAGAGTACTGCCATAGGGGTCTCCTTGGCAATCATGTTTATATTTTCACTAATTAATGTAACTTCCATTGCCACAAGTTAAGGAGAGAAATGATAATAATAGGCTTTAGATGAAAATTATATCGGCGCCAAGCAAAAGCCAAAAAAACCCCGCTGCGCGCCCTAGGAGCAAAGGTGTCCTGGCAGCGGGAGAAGACAGGTGTCGGGAGAGAAGGGATTCACCCAGTTTAAGAATCTACATCTGCCAAACTCACACGCAACCAGCACCAAGCAGGCAGGACCACCTTGTACTGTGAGCAGCAGTTCAAGTTCAGCGAAACAACCACCTCCTTAACTTTCCATTAACATTGTTAATTTAAACTTCATCAGATTTACAGTCTTATCCCTCTGTGTTTTTAAGTTTGTGTTGCTCTTGTAGTGGCACGGCAGACGTGAGAGGCAACACCTAGAGTGTGGCTTCTCAGCCTCCGCTAGTGACATAACTGGGGGGACAAGTCACGGGCCATCCTGTGGATCATGGGATATTTACCAGCAGCCCTGGCCACTACCCACTGATGCCAGTAGCATCCCTTCATAAATGACGACGGCCAAAAACCTGACCAGACGTTCCCCCAGGCTCCCTGAAGGACAAGATGGTCCCCAAGTTGAAAATGTTAGATCATCTCTAGAAGTTCTAAGTCGGCTTCTGTTTAAAATGAGTTTTCTTGGGGGAGGGATGGACTGGGGGTCTGGGACTGGCATATGCACACCGGGTTATGTGAAATGATGGGCCAAAGGGGACCTGCTGTATAGCAGTGGGAACTCTACCCAATATTCTGTGACAGTCTCTGTGGGAAAAGAATCTGAAAGAGAAAGGATATGTGTCTGTGTATAACTGAATCACTTTGTTGGAGAGCAGAAATTAGCACAATATTGGTAACCATACATCAATAAAATTTTTTAAAAATAAAAACAGAAGGAGTTTTCTCAACAACTTTCCCAAGTAGTTGCAAACAACATGGACAAACCTGGAAGACGCGAGGTGAACTGAGATAAACCAGACACAGAAGGGGGAAAAAAAAAACCCTGAAAGCTCTGTTACAGGTGAAATCCAAAAAAAGGTGAATACAAAGAAGAAGAGAGTAGAACGGTGTTGCCAGGGGAAGAGAGCTGGGCGAAATGGGGACGTGTTAGTCAAAGGACACAAAGTTGGAGCTCTATAGAATAAATTAGTCTAAACAGCTAATATACAGCATGCTAACGAGAGTTCATAATACTGTGTTGAATGCTAGACCCTGGCTGAAAGATCTGGGGGGCTCGCATGCACAAAAAAAGATAACTATGTGAGAACACAGGCCAATTATCTTGACACAGTAATCATTTCACTATGTTATGTCAGATTATAATGTATACATATTAAATATTTATCAGCTTTTTTTTGCCTTTGTCTTTTTGGGGGCCGCACCCATGGCAAATGGAGGTTCCCAGGCTAGGGGTCAAATCGGAGTTACAGCTCCCAGCCTGCGCCACAGCCACAGCAACACAGGATCCAAGCAGCATCTGCGACCTACACCACAGCTCACGGCAATGCTGGATCCTTAACCCACTGAGTGAGGCCAGAGATTGAACCCGCAACCTCATGGTTCCTAGTTGGATTCGTTTCAACTGCGCCACTACAGGAATTCCGAATCTTATTTTAAAATAAAATAAAATAATTTTTTTTAATATAAGGAGCTTGGGGAGTTCTCATTATGGCTCAGTGGTAATGAAGCCAACTAGTATCTATGAGGATGCATGTTAAATCCCTGGCCTCGCTCAGTGGGTTAAGAATCTGGCATTGCCGTGAGCTGTGGTGTAGGTCACAGATGCTGCTTGGATCGTGAGTTGCTATGGCTGTGGCGCAGGTCAGAAGCTGCAGCTCCGATTTGACCCCTAGCCTAGGAACTTCCATATGCTGCAGGTGTGGCCCTAAAATATATATATATATATATATAACGATGCACTGTGCACTGGAACCCTCATAATGTTCATGCCAGACCTAACCACAGTCTGCCCTGGCCACTTATTACTGGACTCATTAAATCAACCAGTACTGTGGTCAGAGCACTGCAGCAAAGGGGCTGAAGAAAGGTCAGTTCAAGAGAAATATTAGACATGAGCCTCGTGTCAACCTAGGGAATAACTAACACACATGGAGGAAACGGGCTTTCCCCAGCCATCACCAATTCAAGGGCAGTGTCATAATAACCTCCATGGATGCCAGTGGTTCGTGTCCACACCCCATCATCATGTCTGCACCTGTGTCTGTGATCAGCAGGAGCCTTAAATACCTTGGTTGGGGTAACACTTTCTCTGTTCTATTTCCACAAGGAGACTTCTCCCTAGTTCCCTGGAGGAGAGAAGCAATGGTGGCCCCCTCTAGCTCTCAACCTTAGAAAAAAGAGTAGCAAATGAGATGAGCTGGGGATAACCAAATCCACCGGGCCACTGCACTCAACAAGGACATCAAGAGTCACCTGCTCTTTTGAAGTATGACGGTTGCTGGTGCCACTTGCCCCTCCTGGTAAGCAGGAGACAGTGTCCTGCTGCTGGTCAGCCTGGTCAGGTCTGCCATTTCTCAAGTTTTCAGCCTCCAACTAAATATGCAAATCCAAGGCATGTGCATCCTCAGGTCCATGTTTAGAGAGGGAGAGAATAGCTCCTGGTGCAAAGTAACCTAAGCCCATTGGGCCACTCAACATGGACGGATGTCGGGGAGCCACCCTTGCCACAGCCAGCAACTGGAGTGAACTGCGAGCTATGTGGTCTACCCCCTGCTCCCCGAACCCCAGCCCCAGCAGCTCACTACTGCATGACATATCATAACACAAGCAAGTCTTACACTGAACTTTTCTATTAAGTAATCATCTTAAAGCTCAGGGACATCCAGTTCTCTGCCCTTGGGTTCTTCCACAAGCTTACAGGAGAACTTCACTCACTTGTAATCAGCTGCCTCTGGTCAGATCAACCTACAGGGGCCTCTGATAGGTGTTTGGGGTGCGGTGGGGGGAGACAAGGCTAAGTGACCTTCTAGACACAAAGCAACCACCACTATATTAGGCTTGCCAGGTTGCACCTCCCTGGCTCAAGGGTGGTGGTATCTAAAGAGTCTTTTTTTAGCCAAGCAAATGTTTTTAATACCACCCATTCATCCCAGGAGAAATTATAACTTCTACAGATTTCTTTGGCTAATGAAAACCCCCCTCCACAGGAGACTTTAGATCCTGATAACTGAAGCCACTGTACAGCCACCTCTGGAGGGTAAATTACTCATTAGGGCCTTTCAGATCCCAACTAAGCACCCCCAGAGTGGGAATCTCAGATGAGAACTGTGATAAATTCGAGATGGCTGAAAGAAAAATTTTTTTGCACGTTTCCTCCACTGAGAGGCCAAATTCCCTTTCTCTGAAAGTGGAACAGGGTCAAGGGTGAAAAACAACACCAATGAGTTTATGTATGTGCCTGTGTACATATTTTGCCTTGGAAGAAGATATCCCATTGCATATAGGATACATATATTTATATCTATATCTAGCTAGATCAACATCTAGAGAGAAAGATTTTAGAGAATTGGTTCACAACTGTGGTCTTCTCTTTCTGCAATGGCTGCAAGTCCAAAATCTGTAGCATAGGTCTTAGGGCTGGAGACCTAGGGAAACACTGATGCTGTAGGTAGAGTCCAAACGCCACCTACTGACAGAATTCCCTCTTCTTCAAGGGAGGTCGGTCTTTTTGGTGTAAGGCCTTCACGTGATTACACGAGGCCCACCCACATTAGGGAGTGAAATCTGCCTTACTCAAAGTCTACTGTATGAAATGTTTAAAATTATCTTTAAAAAAAAAAAAAAAAAACCTTCACAGAAACAGCTAGAGCAACATTCCACCCAATATGGTGCAAAGTAACCTAAGCCCATTGGGCCATTCAGCTACTACTAGACTACTGTGGCCTAGTTGAAGTTGATATATAAAACTGACCATCATGGCCAGCCTTGGCAACAGAAGGTGATACAGCATGACTTCCAGGGATAATTGATAAGAACCCTTGCAGCTTGACCATGGGTCTCCTGAAAGTCTAGCTACCCTGAGGTGGCCATGCCATAAGGAAGCCCAAGCTAGCCACAGGGAGAGGCCTCAAGGAGAGGCACTCAGCTAGAACCCCCTGTTCCAGGCACCCCAGCCCAGGTGCCAGCCAGGAGGAAAAAAACATCTTGACATCCAGCCCAGAGAAGGCTCCAGATGCCTCCAACCCCAGCTGCCATCAGGCTGCAACCACATGAGAAACTCCAAGTAAGAACTGCCCACCTATGTCCGTCTGAACACAGAACCCTGCGAAATACTAACATGCTGCTTTCTAAGCCCATAAATTATGGGGTGGATTATTCAGAAATATGTAACCAGACTAAGGATACTCAAAATGTTTTTGTTTGTCTTTTTAGGGCCACACCTGCAGCATATGGAAGTTCCCAGGCTAGGGGTTGAATCGGAGCTGCAGCTGCTGACTTATGTCGAAGCCGCAGCAATACCAGATCCAAGCCACATCTGTGACATATGGCACAGCTTGCAGCAACGCTTGATCCTTAATCCAGTGTGCAAGGTCAGGGATCAAACCTGCATCCTCATGGATACTACTCAGGTTCTTAACTCACTGAGCCACAGCAGCAGCTCCAGGATAATCAAAACGTTAACTAGCATTTCCAAGGAGGAAATGTGGGGTGGGAGGGATAAATTATGGGGTTGGGATTGACATGTGCAAAATACCGCATATAAAAGAGATACATAAGGAGTTCCCGTCATGGCTCAGTGATAACGAACCTGACTAATATCTATGAGGACACAGGATCAATGCCTGGCCTCGCTCAGTGAGTTAAGGATCCGGCATTGCCGTGAGCTGTGGTATAGGTCACAGACGGTGCTCAGAGCCCATGTGGCCGTGGCTGGGCTCTGGTGTAGCCTGACAGCTGCAGCTCCAATTCAACCCCTAGCTTGGGAAACTCCATATGCCACGGGTATCGCCCTAAAAAGCAAAAAAAAAAAAAAAAGGTAAAAAGGACTTACTGTATAGCATACAGTAATCTAGTAATCTACTCAGTACTGTGCAATAACCTATATGGGAAAAGAATCTGAAAAAGAACAGATATATGTTTATGTATAACTGGTTTACTTTGCCGTACACCTGAAACAAACACAACTTTCAAATCAACTATGCTTCAATAAAATTATTTTTGGTTTTTTTTTTTCTTTTGTCTTTTTGCCTTATCTAGGGCCGCACCCGTGGCATATGGAGGTTCCCAGGCTAGGGGTCTAACAGGATCTGTAGCTGCCGGCCTTCGCCACAGCCACAGCAACGCAGGATCCGAGCCGCGTCTGCAACCTACACCACAGCTCACAACAACGCCGGATCCTTAACCCACAGAGCAAGGCCAGGGACCGAACCCGCAACCTCATGGTTCCTAGTTGGATTCGTTAACCACTGAGCCGCGATGGGAACTCCAATAAAATTATTTTTGAAAAATGCTAATCAGCAGTTCCTAGGGCATATATCAAATTTAATACACACACATGGAGCACCATCTACACTGAAATATTTTAAGAAAATTGCAGACAATATAATTACCCTGCCAGGTTCTCCATTTCTGAATTTGAAATAATTTAGCTCCTTATGTCTGTTTGCAATAGTTTCAAGACATTGAAAGGTGTGAGGATGATAAGTTAGGACCTCAACACACCAACAGGGCCCACATGTCTTCTAGAGTGTCTGCCAGGTGTACAGGTGTGTTCACGGGGTCAAAAGTGTCCATGGGGAATTGATGGGGAAATGTCTATCTCCTTCATGTTCAACTCCATTGCAAGGATACTCAGGAGTTTGTAGAGAACACTATTTTTTTTTTTTTTGTCTTTTTGCCTGTATCTACAGCCGCCCCCGCGGCATATGGAGGTTCCCAGGCTAGGGGTCTAACGGAGCTATAGCTGCCGGCCTTCGCCACAGCCACAGCAATGCGGGATCCGAGCCGCGTCTGCAACCTACACCACAGCTCACGGCAACGCTGGATCCTTAACCCACTGAGCAAGGCCAGGGACCGAACCCGCAACCTCATGGTTCCCAGTCGGATTCGTTAACGACTGAGCCACGAAGGGAACTCCGAGAATACTATTCTTTTTTTACTTGGTGCTCTCCTCTCCAAGGATACAGAGAGGAGCCAGAGAGGGCTGGATGCAGAGAGAGATCAAAGAGTCAGACTTCATGCCATTACCTGACAACTGAGCTTCTTCTAACAGGCTAGGGTTCCCCGTACCTGGCTCCTCATTTCATCAGAATGAATTATCCCCCAGGAAGGGCCTCAGCCCTCATGCAAATTGGCTTACCAGGGGCCCCCCTCCATCAGCACAGACAAGTCCAGACTTGTGAATTCCTCTTAGACTCATCTAGAAGCCCTGCTCCCAATAAATGAAATGGTGGAGAATCGTGACAATCTAACAGATTAATCAGTGTGGCAGAGTGACCCAGGAGTCAGAATTTAAATTTGTTTTTTAGCAAGAAGCTGACAGCTGCTTCTCGGCAGAGCGAGGTTAGCAGCTCAGAGGGCTCCAGGCAGGGTGGTACTGCAAATATTTAACAACCGGTGCCGCCTGGGCACCAACGGGTTCAGAACCAGCCCTGTCAGCATATACCAGCCCTGTCTACACGGCCCAGCAGGTGAAGGGGAGGAGTGGGCCCAGGGGGCTGTGGAAGAGAAAGCTCGGGCTTGCTGTGGTGGGGAAGCTGCCGTCAGCCCCAGGCAACAGCAGATGTGGGATTATAAGCCACGTGTTCTCAGATACACAGCTTTTTCTCAGAGAGGCTCCATTCCATTTCTTGGTGAAATTTTCTGATTGAAGTATTGACAACTTGCTTGAAATTTTACCCAAAAACTCCATGCCAACCAGACCAAATAAAGAAATAAATATACCTCTATGTGTCAATTCTTCACTGATGCTCCAAAGGCAGATCCAGCTTCATGGAGCACATAAGCACCGTTCTATGGAGCATAGCTTGAGTAGCTACTTCATACGTGGCCAGGGTTCCCAGGCTTTCACACCTTGAGGGGATGAATTTACCGGTCCTTTACATTAGCAATGTGCCTGATACTACCTTTAGGAGCGCCTCAAGTCACCTTTGCATGAAAGGCGCTGGCCAGAACAACTAAAACTGGCAGAGCATCTAGCGCTTACAAAACAGGGGGTGTGCATTTTCCCGTTCATCTGTCACTTTTTGACTAAGCAATGCCAGTGTCCATGCTGGAAATTTGTCCGAGTCTGTTTTGTTATTCAGTAAACCCTGATAAACGTATTATGGGAGAGTACCTAGCCCTCACTCCCCTCCAACCTCTTCAATGGGTCCCGTCACTCGTAGATAAGGATGCTGTGTCCCAGGTCAAACAACTACTAAGAATTAGAGCCAGGAAGTTTCCTGCTGGCCTAACACTTAAGGATCTAGCACTGTCACTGCTGTGACTCAGGTTTGATCCCTGGCCCAGGAACTTCTGCATGCCACTGACCAAAAAAAAAAAAAAAGAATTAGAGACAGGACATGCTCCCAGGCAAAGCTGGGCAGAATTTGTACTTCTAAAAATTATACTATACTGCCACTCCACCTAAAAGCAATAGATAACCAAAATCCATTGCTGCTTAGGATACTTTGGCATAAACATGCAAGGTTCAGAACTTCCAAAGTAGGTAGATTTTCAGGAAAAGGGAAAAGAGTCTTGCATAAGAAAGACAAAGACAGCTACCTACATGTAAAATCACAAAGAACGCTGCTGTTTAAAAAAAGCAGACTGAGGTTACTGTGTATTACTGACGATTTGAATACTCCCAGAAATTTCTAGTAGTCAGAGAATTTTCTAAGATGCTAAACTCTTTGGTAGTAGCGTTATTAGAAAGTTCACCACATACACGAAATATTAAAAAAAAAAAAAAAGGTTTTGGAGTTCCTGTCATGGTGCAATGGTTGACAAACCTGACTAGTAACCATGAGGATGGAGGTTTGATCCCTGGCCTCATTCAGTGAGTTAAGGATCTGGCATTGCTATGAGCTGTGGTGTAGGTTGCAGACGAGGCTGGGATCTGGCATGGCTGTGGCTGTGGCCAGCAGCTACAGTTTGGATTCAACCCCTAGCCTGGGAACCTCCATATGCCATGAATGCAGCCCTAAAAAGACAAAAAAAAAAAAGGATAATAAAAAGGTTTATCATATAAAAAGTAGTTGTAAAATCAAACAGGTTTTTCCCTTGTATAAGTGACTGGCAGGGCAATTAAGAGTTAAACAGGTTTAAAGCAATTGATTACTAAGTAAATATAATGATTCCCTATGTGCAAAGTCTCTCGCCCCCCTGGTTTCTACCTGCTATGTGCCTGTAGAGCCCCCTAACCATTGCGAGGCCCCCACCAAATCCCAATATGCCACCAGGAGGCATCAATACAACGAAATGCAGGACAGGCCATACTGCAAGCACAGTGAAGTCAAAAGGGACTTCACTGTGAAGAAATGAAGACAGAGCATGTAACCCTTCTGGTCAGGCTCAGCTATAAAAATTATGAGAAAAAGAGGTTAAAAGAAGGGTACCGTGAGGTTTCCTTCTGAAATAAAGGAGATTAGCATAAGTACACGCAGAAACGTCCTCGAAGGAGAGAAACAGAAGACACTGAACAGCTTAGGCTCTGCAGGGATTCCTTTGACTGGGGAGGGGTGAGGACTGGGCACTGCATGGCGCCACGGATGGAGCATGGATGGTGGGTCAGCTTATGAAGGATGGAGAACCTCTGCCTCCGAATTTGCCAGAGTGTGTGTGCAAAACGAAGGGCCAAGGAGGGGCTCCAGCTATCGCTTTTCCTCACCAACATGGGAGTGGTCGCCTTGGTGGTGCACCAGACCTGGCCCCCAGGTACTCTATTCCCACCTGATAAGCTGAGAGAAATCACCTCTAACCAAGTTGAGCAAGTGCCTCTCCACGAGACGACAGTGCCTGGGAGAGCATTACCAAAGAGAAGCTCCATTGCTCCCTAAGAAAACTGGGGATAAAATAATTATTTCTTGCACTGAAGATGTGAACACTTAACGTGATCCACTTTAACAAACCTAGAAGTCCATGAATTTCAAAAAGGAACATTTTTAGCATTGCAGGACATGCTAAGGTAAGGCGGGTAATAACAAGGTAAAGACGCTTTTGTCAACCTTTGGAAAGGATAAAACTTTAAATTCCATTCTATTTCCTGTGATGATCAAGGTGGTCTAATTTACAGGATAGATGAGACATAGCTTTCTTACTATTTTAAACTCCTCAGGCACACTCAAAAAAAAAAAAGTGTGGTACTGGTTATACATAATTCATCCGTTGCAGCATAAATAAGCTAAAGAAACTCAGCAATGAAGTTTGAAACAAAGCTTAATTGAAGAGGGGGAAAAACAACCTGGACTTGTTGAAGTAAAATAGAAAAACAGCTTGGGCATTTCCCACCAGCTGAATGAAAAAAAGCTAATCAGGAGTTCCCATTGTGGCGCAGCAGAAACGAATCAGACTAGGAACCATGAGGTTGCGGGTTCGATCCCTGGCCTCGCTCAGTGGGTTAAGGATCCGGCATTGCAGTGAGCTGTGATGTAGGTCACAGATGCAGCTCAGATCCCATCTTGCTGTGGCGTGAGCCGGCAGCTGTAGATCCAATTAGACACCTAGCCCAGGAACCTCCATATGCCACGAGTACAGCTCTAAAAAGCAAAAAAAAGAAAAAAACACTAATCATTTCTTCAAAAAGTATTTACTGAGGACCCACTATGTGCCTGTTTGATTGGTTTTTTGGTTTTTGTTTTTCTGGCATATCCCCATGGCATATCCCAGGCTAGGGACTGAACCTACACTACAGTAGCGACCTGAGCTGCTGCAGTAATGATGCTGGATCCTTAACCTGCCACACCACAAGGGAATTCCTATGTGATGCTTAAAAGGCATGGTCACAGACTTTTTAACACTTGTCTTAGTCCATTCAAGCTATAATAACAAAATACCACAGACTGGGTAGTTATATGTAGCAGAAATTTATTTCCCATGGTTATGCGGGCTAGAAAGTTCAACACCAAGACCCCAGCATGGCCACACTGTGGTGACAGCCTTCTTCCTGCTTCATAGCTGAAGTCTTCCCACCTTATCCTCCTATGGTGAAAGGGCCAAGGGGTCCCCTGGGTGGAAGAAGGAGTCTCTTTCATAAAAGCACCAATGTCATTCATGAGGGCTCCATTCTCATGACCTAACCACCCCACAAGGGCCCTATACCTTAATCCCATCATCTGCAGGAATAAGAATTTCATGGATGAATTGGGGGAGGAACACTTGTTCAGAACATAGCAATACTCTTCCCTTCAAAAGGTAGAACCCAATTTTCCTTCTTTTGAATGTGGACCCAACTCAATGATCTCACTCCTCATCAACAGAACGTGGAAGATGACAGATATGCTGAAGCTAAGTCATAAAACGTACTGTCACTCCAGTCTCACTTGCTCTGGGGTTATTGCTCTGTGGCAAGCCAGCTGCCATGCTGGGAGGACACTCAAACAGCTTGTGGACAGGCCCCTGTGGCACAAACTGAGGCCTCTCCCTAGCCTGCCAGCCACATGAGAGCAAACTTAGATTTGGATCCTTCAGGCCCCATCCAGCCTTCAGAGGACTGGATCTTGACAGCAACCTCAAGAGTGACTCAGAGCCAGAGTTGCCCATAGGAACCATGAGGATAATAACTATATTTGTGGTCACTTTAAACCACTAAGTTTTGAGGTAATTAGTTATTCAGCTATAGATAACTAATACAGCTTGTTACTTTGCAAAATTTTGGCAACATAGGAGTGAAGACAACATAGTCTCTACTAGGAAAAATCTCTACTGCCCTGCTGCAAACTTGCAGCTGAGCAAAACCGACAACACCACCACTGCATGATAAGAGCTAATACAGAGGAGTCAGTATGCATCGGTATGAGCATAATTACGCCTAGTGACAAGCAACCTAGACATTTCAGTGGCTTAAAAGAGCAGGCTAGGGGTCAAATCGGAGCTACGGCCACTGGCTGCAGCCACAGCCACAGCCATGCCAGATTCAGGCCTCATCTACGACCTACACCACAGCTCACAGCAATACCAGATCCTTAACCCACTGAGTGAGACTGGGGAGCGAACCTGCGTCCTCATGGATCCTAGTCGGGTTTGTTAACTGCTGAGCCACAAAGGGAACTTCCGCAGCTTATTTCTTGTTCATGTTACACGTCCACTGTGGTTGAGCTCCCTGACATCCTAACTCCAGGACTGAGGGCCAGAGCAGCCACTATCTGCCTTACTTCTGGTTGCCATAGCAGGAAGGAAGAGAAAATGGCAAAATCATGACTGCCTCTTAAAGCTCCCACCTGGAAATTACAGTCATTTGATCGTGCGGAGGTTTAAGGAGAGACAGAGAAATATAATCCTACCAGGTTCCCCACACGAGGGGATATTAGGTACTTATGACCATCCCCCCATGACTATCGGAGATGTGCTGGCTGCTGTGAGAACACAGAAAAGAGCAACCAACCTTCCCCCAGAGGCAACAGGGTCAGAGCTGGCTTTGCAGAGGAACAACAGTTAAGTAGGGAGAGTTCACTAACTAGTCAGGACAGAGCTGCATTCCATATAGAAAAACAACACATAAATGTTCTATTTGTCTGATAAATCTGCATGGGTCGGAGAAGAACAGGGAGGCAGAAGTAGAGGGTACATGTGTTAGGCTGACCATACAGCCGGGGGCTAGGTTTGCTGAGGCGCCACAACCAAGGTATAACATTCTTCCCATCTATAATCACTGAGGGCACCAATATAGCCACGTCCCAGGCCAAAGTTCGTGCTATGGCGACCAACGGTGTCTCATCATGAGGATGTCTGGAGTGGGACAATTCTTTATGTGTTGAACTGTTCAATCCACTACAGGGTATTTAACATCCTGGGCAGCACACACCCAGTGCCTGTAGCAACCCCAGTAATTATGACATCCTCAACTCTCACACCCATTCCAAACACCTCCAAGACTGGAAGGAATACTGCCCCCTGCTGAGAACCATTGGTAAGACTTACTTAGATTTTCTTCCAAGACGCTGCAGGTGTAATCACATTTGGAAAAAAACTCAAGAAATGCCAGGTCATTGCCATAAATGCAAACCTTCACCAAATGCAAACTCCAACAGTAGCAGTTGGTTACTATGGTATAGACGTTAGGCTATGGATCGCATGCAACTTACATCACACCCCTCTAACTCTGCCCCTCAAGAAAGGATTATTTTCTTTCTTCTCAAGAATGCAAATGTAGAGAGTAAAAGATCAAAGATAACTGAATCTGCTCTAACTTATTGTTTTTAAGTAGACATCACTAAGTTTGGTACTTGAATAACGCTTTCCAACACAGCCCAAAATGACTGACACACCCTGGCTAAGTGCTAATCTAGAATTTAAGGAGGGATACGACTTTATCTAACTTATTTTTTTTTCACTTTTTAGGGACACACAGCAGCATACGGAGGTTCCCAGGTAAGGGGTCCAACCGGAGCTACAGCTGCCGGCCTACGCCACAACCACAGCAACTCGGGATCCAAGCCACGTCTGAGACCTATACCAGAGGTCATGGCAACGAGACCAGGAATCAAACCCACATCCTCATGGATACTAGTCGGATTCATTTCCACTGCGCAACAATGGGAACTTCCTAATTTACATTTGTAAAAGCTCACTCTAGTAGACTGGTGTAAAGGAAGACCTCTTTGGACTTTTGAAGAAATCCAAGCAACCAATACCAAGAACCAGGCAACAATGAAGGGGGTGGACTCAGGATATCTTTAGGGAGGAAGAATCAGCAAGACTTGCTGTCCAGTGGTCAGAAGGAGGGAGGAACAGGGCGGTGAGGAGACTGAGGAGAAACAAGAAGCTGTAAGTAAACAAATGGTGAGAGAATAGATGTTGGCATGAGGTTAAAGAAGGAAATTTACAAAAACTGATAGAGTGGATCAGTCCCTAAATCCTGTTCTACAAAGCTCCAGTCCTGCAAAATGTCCAACAAAAAAAGGATTCTGTGGTCAGTTAAGTTTGAGAAATATTTCATACTCTCCCCACTTGGAGATTTACTATATGTATTAAGTGAGAAACAAGTTTAAACTTTAGTTCATAACATACTCTAGGTATTTGATCTCAGAATGCTTTTTACTCAAAAAGGCCAGTGTTTTTTGAGTAAAAAGCAGTCTGATCCTGAAGAACCAGTGTTCCAAGGAACACACTTTGAGAAAAAGAGTTCAAAATCCACATAGGAGAACTCCTCCACCTCAAAAAAAAAAAAAAAACTAATTTAAAAATAGGCAAAGCACTTAGACAATTCTTTTTTTTTTTACTTTTTGTAGTATTTTCCCTTTTTATTAAAATATATTTGATTTACAATGTTGTGCTAATTTCTGCTGCACAGCAAAGTGACTGAGTCATACATATATATTCTTTTTCATCATGGCCTATCCCAGAAGATTAGATATATTTCCCTGTGCTATAGAGTAGGATCTTATTGTCTATCCATTCTGAATGTCACGGTTTACATCTACCAACCCCAAACTCCCAGTCCCTCCCACTCCCTCCTCCCTCCCCCTTGGTAACCATAAGTCTGTTCTCTATGAAACAGACAGGTTCTTCAAAGAAGACATAACACACAGCCAATAAGCACATGGAAAGATACTCAACTCACTAATCATTAGGAAAAGGTAAATGCAAATCAAAACCGCATGAGATACCACTTCATATGCATTAGGAGGGCTAGTCTCAAAACAAAGAAAAAACAGAAAAAAATGTTGGAAAGGATATGGAGAAACTGCAACCTTTGTGCATTACTAGTGGGATTGTAAAATGATGTGGCCACTACAGAAATCAATATGGTGGTTCCTCAAGTCTTTAAACATAGAATCACGGTTTGATCTAGCAACTCTACTCCTGGGTATATACCCACAAGTATTCATAGTGGGGACACAGGAGTTCCCCTCGTGGCTCAGCAGAAATGAGTCCAACTAGTGTCCATGAGGACAGGACACGGGTTTGACCCCTGGCCTCACTCAGTGGGTTGGGGATCCGGCTTTGCCATGAGTTGTAGTGTAGGTTGCAGATGCGGCTCAGACCTGGCATTGCTGTGGCTGTGAAGCAGGCTGGCAGCTGTAGCCTGGGAACCTCCATATGCCGCAAGTGCAGCCCTTAAAAAAAAAAACCACTGGGGACTCAAACAGATACTTGATCACTAATATTCATAGGAGCATTATTCACAACACTCAAAAGGTAGAAACAACCTAAATGACCATGGGTAAGGGAATGGATAAACAAAAAGTGATATGCATATACACACAACGGAATATTATTCAGCCTTAAAAAGGAAGGAAATTCTTACACATGAGATGATACAGATGGGCCTTGAAGACAAGCTAAATGAAATAATCCCTCACAAAAAGACAAACATTGTGTAATTCCACTTAGATGAGGTACCTAGAACAGTCAAATTCATAGAGACAGAAAGTAGAATGGCGGTTGCCAGGGCTGGGGGAGGGGAGTCTAATAAGGATAGATTTTCAGTTTTGCAAGATGGTAAAGTTCTGGCGATGGGTTGCCCAACAGTGTAAATTTTCATAAAACTACTGAACTATACACTTAAAAATGGTTAAATGTAATGTTGTGTCCATGTGATCACAATTTAAAATAAAAAATGATTAAAATGGTAATTTCACTTTACATATGTATATATACATACAGACATGCACAATATTACATATATACAATTTAGAGAATTTTTAATCCATGAAAGATGAAGGGAGGGAGGCCACATCATTTTACATTCCCCCCAGTAATGCACAAAGGTTGCAATTTCTCCATATCCTTTCCAACACTTTTTTCTGTTTTTTTCTTTGTTTTGAGACATATATACAATTTAGAGAATTTTTAATCCATGTAAGATGAAGGGAGGTCTGCTTGGCTCTGAGATTTCACCAAAGTGCCAGTTACAAACTGACTTAAGCCAATTAAGTTACTGACAGTCCCAGCTTTCTTTTTGGCAAATGGTGACAGATAATGAAAAGGTAGAAAAGGCCCCAGGTCTCCTCCACAACATCCTTGCCAGCACACATGTGTAAAGAAGACCAACCACCACCATAATCCTCCAACTTGCTCTTGTCTGCAGAGAGAGGCCCCAGCTCTGTGCTCACACAAAAATGCAACAATATTCTACAGCAACCCTTATAGATGTCTGAGATCACAGGACACATCTCCTGCTTAAGGCTGTACAAAGGAACAAAGAATCGTCAGCCTCTACTGTTCCAGAGTGAACAAGATTCTGAGCTTGCTAGATCCTTAATCATCGGGGATGGGAAATCCTATGTAACTGCAACATTATTATAACACCGCCATTTATGTACTGTCCATGGTGACTATCACAGCAGACTGTAATAGTTGCAACATCAACTGTGCGGCCCTGGAATATTTACTATCTGACCCTCAACAGAAAAGTTTGCCAACCCCTGTCATTTCCTTGTGCCAGATTGATATAAGACAGGAGGGCCAACATAGTATTTCTATCCAATCCAAGCTTCTCAAAAATCAGTCATTTTTCAGCAGTGAAAAAAATATGTGCTGTTCAATCTAATCCACCTTTGGAGAAATAAATACAGCACCAATTGGCTAGAAATACCTATATGAGGTCTCAATCTTTACATGAATGAGAAATAAGGGAGGTTCCATAGCCAGGCAGTTTTGAGCAACACTTAGGATCTAAAACCACATGCTCCTGTGTCTACGCACATACATACATACACACACCACCACCACCACATTTAATGAAGACTCTGTTGCCTGACCAAACTAAAGGGTTGGCTGATCTTGACCTTGGAATATCATGACACTGAGCTCAGAATGAGCTGGTGGTACAGGGGGTTTATTCCAGAGAGGAAACTTCACCAAGCCTACGGGAATGTATTTACCACCACCCACTTCAGAGCCTGCTTACAAATACATGTTTGTTCCTGGTAATGTGTTACTGTGGCCGAGGTTTGGGGAGAGAGGCATGTAACATCCTGCCATCTATGATCACTGAGGACACAGCTTGAAGAGACTTGGGGCTTGGTTCCACACTGTGGCAATATTGTGGATATCTCAATAAAGCAAGTCAACATGAATTTTTCGGTTTCTCGGTGCATGTAAAAGTTATGTTTCTACTCTACCAACAAAACAAAAAGGATGCCTAACGAATGGAAGAAGAAGTAAATTCATTGCAGACTTGCTTATAGTAGCCCCCAAACTTGGAACAACTTAAATGCCTATTGTTACGGACTGAACTGTTTCTCCTCCAAATGTAGATGCTAAGCCCTGACCCTAAACTCACTGTGACCGGAGGCGGGGCCTATCGGGAGGCTAAGTGAAGTCATAACCTCAGACCTATAGGACTGGTGTCCTTGTAAGAAGAGGAAGAGATACCAGAGTTCTCTCCCTCCACAAAAGCCCAGAGGAAAGGCCATGTGAGGACACAGCAAGAAGCTGGCTGCTCATAGGAATAGGAAGAGAGTCCTCATCAGTAAGTGAATCTGCCATCTCCTTGATCTTGGACTTCCGGCCTCCAGAACCGTGAAAAAATAAATTTCTGATTGGTATTTTGTTTTGTTTTGTTCTGTTCCTGGCTGCACCATGGCATACAGAAGTTCCCAGTCCTTGGAGTTCCCTTCGTGACTCAGTGGTTAATGAATCCGACTAAGAACCATGAGGTTGCGGGTTCGATCCCTGGCCTTGCTCAGTGGGTTAAGGATCTGGCGTTGCCGTGAGGTGTGGTGTAGGCTGCAGACGCGGCTTGGATCCCGCGTTGCTGTGGCTGTGGTGAAGGCCGGCGGCCACAGCTCCTGTTAGACCCCTAGCCTGGGAAGCTCCATATGCCGCGGGTGAGGCTCTAGATAAAGGCAAAAAGACAAACAAACAAAAAAAAGTTCCCAGTCCTGGAGTTCCCACTGTGGGGCAGTAGAAACAAATCTGACTAGGAACCATGAGAACACAGGTTCAATACCTGGCCTCACTCTGGGTTAAGGATCCGGTGTTGCCATGAGCTGTGGTGTAGGTTGCGGCTCGGATCTGGTGTTGCTGTGGCTCTGGCATAGGCCAGCAGCAACAGCTCCAATTAGACCCCTAGCCTGGGAACCTCCATATGCCACAGGTGCAGCCCTAAAAAGACAAAAGACAAAAAAAAAGGTTCCCAGTCCAAGGATCAAACCTACACCACAGCAGCAACCAGAGCCAATGCAGTGAAAATGCTGGCTCCTTAGCCCACTGTACCACAAGGGAACTTCTAAGTGTCTATTGTTCAAGCCATCCAATCTTGGTAAACACAAAATTTCAGTCAAAAATTGGTTGCACAAACTACATAATACTCATACAACTGGAGTAATATGGAGGCTTTAAGAAGAAATGGGGATAGAGTCACACATAACACCATGGAAAAGATGCCCCACCTATATTGTGTGATAAAAAATAAGCTGTCACTATATGTATAGCATGGTCGTACTGAAAAACAAAGTGTTCTATTATTTACAACAGCCAAGAAATGGAAGCAACCTAAATGTCTGTTGACAGAGGATTGGATAAAGAAGATATAGTACTATATATACAACAGAATATCACCCAGCCATAAAAAAGCATGAAATAATGACATTTGCAGCAATATGCATGGACCTAGAAATTATCATACTAAGTGAAGACAAAAACAAATATATTAGATCACTAATATGTGGAATCTAATAAAAATGATATAATAGAACTTACAAAACAGAAGCAGACTCAAAGATTTCGAGACCAAACTTATGTTTACCAAAGGGGAAACGTGGGGGGAGGGATAAATTAGGGGCTGGTATTGATATATATACACACTACTATTATAAAATAGATGGAAAAAAGGACCTACTGTACAGCACAAGGAAATTTACTCAATATTGTGTAATAGCCTACATGAGGAAAGAATCTGAAAAGGAATGGTTATATGTGTATGTATAATTGATTTACTTTGCTCTACACCTGAAATTAATACATTTTTGTATGTCAACTCTATTCCAATAAAATTTTTAAAAAATAAACACAAAAAGTCTGTGTGAAAATTAAGGACACTAAAAATAAACAATAAAAGTATCAAAAGTGCTGTATAGGCTCATCAAGATCTTTCAAATCTAAAGAGATCATAGTTACAAGGAGAGAATGAGGGATAATAGGAAGAAAGAAATATTGGCAGAAGTTTCACTTTTTTAGGTCATACTCTTAGGGCCACACCCATGGCAGATGGGTTCTAATCAGAGCTACAGCTGCCATCCTACACCCCAGCCACAGCAACTCCAGATCCAAGCCGTGTCTGCGACCTATACTACAGTTCACAGAAATGCTTGGTCCCAGACTCACTGAGCGAAGCCAGGGATCAAACCCACATCTTCATGGATCCTAGTCAGGTTCGTTACCGCTGAGCCACGACAGGAACTTCTATCTATAACTCTTATGTTTTAAAAAAAGCAAGGTTAGGAGTTCCTATCATGACTCAGCGGTAACAAACACAACTAGTATGCAGGTTCAATCCCCAGCATCATTCAGTGGGTTAAGGATCCGGTGCAGCTGTGATCTGTGGTCTGGGTCACAGAAGACACAGCTTGGATCTAACATTGCTGTGGTTGTGGCACAGGCCAGTGGCTACAGTTCTGATTCGACCAGACCCTAGCCTGGGAACTCCCAAATGCCACAAATGTGGCCCTAAAAAGCAAAAAAAAGGAAAGAATCTGAAAAAGAATGGATAAGTGTACATGTATCATGTATAACTCAATCATTTTGCTGTAGGGCAGAAATTAACATTTTAAATCAACTGTACTTCAATAAAATTTTTTAAATGAAAAAAATTCATTCCAGAGTCTGGGTTTTATCATAGTGAGCCCTAGATGATAGAAACCTGCCCTTTTTCCCTCCCAATATTTTATTACAAGAATTTCCATACATAGATAAAAGTTAAATTTTACGGTGTATCTCTATATGCCTGCTATGTAATTTTGCAATTCACACTTTGCTATTCTTATTTTATCCCACATCTATCCATCTACTCCTCGTCAACCCAGCTTTGCAAGTTGCAGGCACATGTATACTTCTCCCTAAATATTTCCATATGCATAGCATGTAAACTGCTTTAAACACATAAATAACAAAAATCCTTTTATACAGCAGAAGAGACCACACACTTAACATTAGACTATCAAAGCGAGGGGTTTAGAAAGAAATGGGGTTTGGAGCAGACTTCAAAAGGGCTAATTAGATTGTTTGGTCCAACCTTCACTGAGAAAGTGCAGAAAAACATCCACACCTCATAGCCAAACATCAATATTTGTCATTAATCGAAACTGCAGTTAAAAAAAAAAATCAAAGGGAAAATAAGGGTTGGGACCTATTTGTTGCTGTGAGCCTTTTCCAAAGGAGTTGGTGGCTCAGACTGGGAGGTTCTGCCCTGGTTGGCTCTAAGCCTTTAGCTTCTAGAAAGATAACACCATCCAAGCATCCTTTCAAGTTCTTGAAGATATGGTCTGTTGCTGTTTTCCTACAAACATTTGCATGTTGATATCACTGAACATTCTCCATTTTTTCAAATGTTGTTTTAATTACAGAAAGTAACCCCAAACAGCTTAAGAAGACTTTCATATAACACACAGTGGATCAACTTTTCCACCCTGACCTCGGAGGTTTATATATTCATTTTCAAGGTAGTCCCACATTTTAAAATTGCCAATTAGCGAGTAACCTAATAGGATTAAAAAGCTGTGCAAACCACCTTCCCTTTGATAGATGGGCCTTCTTATAGGAAAGCAGAGCAAAGCATTTTTCTTCCTAAACCAGAGATAACACTGGCTCCCGCTATGATGAAGGTATCCAGCATGGTCCGTGAACAGAACTGAGGAAAGGAACTGCTCATATTTTTTGCTCTGACAGTAAACTTTCCACAGGTCCCCAGGAACTGGAATTGTGAATGTCTCAGTCCCCATTTGGGAGTGTAACACTTATGGGAACTTCCTCAGAGTTTTTTGTTTCCACGAGGGTAGAGTGTCTTCTGTGATCATGGATACACCTAAAGTTCCAAAGCTTAAGACCACCAAAAAATTTCTGGAGTAAAGCACTATTTAGTAGAATAAAAATATACCATTAGAACATCTGCCACAAAGATTAGAAAATCATTATATTTAATTATTTCACTCCCTGGCCAGGATTCCCCTCTACCTTTACCCCCAAACAACAAACAATAGTTGGCACTTGTAAGTACAATAATGCTGGAATCTTGCATGCTGGGATGGCATGTTTAAGAAAGATGACAATCCAAGAGCGAAAAGCAGATGATGTGTTCTTTTAAACATATCCGTTCTAACTTACATTCACATTTCTTTTTCCTATTTAAAATTCAAGAATACATGAAAAGCCAAATCCGCTAAGACTTTAAATGGCTTTTGCAGAGAGGAATAAATGACATTACATTAATCTGTTGAGAACATCAATGAAAAACTAATTGGAGAAAGAAAAGACTAATTAATCAGAGCAGAAATGACTGCTTAACTTACTTTGATCTTAGAAATTATGAAAAAGTAAGCACTCCATTTTATTAGGCACAATAAAACAGAGAAGGCAAACGAAGAGGAAGCAAATTAAGTACTGTCCTTAAAAGACATGAGCAAGAGCTCTGCCACATGATCCAGCTGACCTGGACTTGGCACCAGAACTCAGGATCCCTTCTTACTGACCAGGGCCTGCCCCAATTCCAGTAGCTCAACAGCAGAGATGGAAGTCAGAGGCTCTGAGAAACTAGCAGTCCTCATGGACCAGTTCAACATCCCTCCAAAGTTGAACTGGTCCATGAGGACTACTAGATGCTCCAAATGTTGGCCTGAGAACTAGCAGCAGTTCCCTAGAAGCAGCCATAGTTCCTCATCTCAAATTCCTGAAAATCTGGTTAGAAAGACTAAATAAACTCACTTATAAACCAAAGTGGTATATTTGGGAAACGAGAATAGAGGACAGAGAGAAATAGCAAGAAAGGAAGGTTCAGGAAGTTTCATATCTCTAGCAAAGATGGAGAAAGTCTCTGGAACCTTGGAAGACGGAGAAATTAAATGTCCAGGTCCAGTTCAACCAGATCTCCAAGGGGCAAGTAGATGACATCTGGGCTGCACAACCAGCATCTGCACTAACGTGGAATCAGTTTGCCTACATTTACATGAATAAGACCGAATAACATAATCATAGCATCAGAATCTCACTTCCATCCCCCCAAAAACATTATTTGACTATTACAAAACTGTGGGAGTTCCTATTATGGCTCAGTGGGTTAAGAACTCAACCAGGATCCGTGAAAATGTGGGTTCGATCCCTGGCCTCAATCGATGGGTTAAGGATCCTGCGTTGCCGTGAGCTGTGGTGTAGGTCACAGATGTAGCTCGGACCCCACCTTGCTGTGGCTGTAGCCACCAGCTGCAGCTCGGATTCACCCCCTAGCCTGGGAACTTCCATATGCCACAGGTGCGGGCTTAAAAAGCAAAAGCAAAACAAAACAAACAAAAAAACAGACCTGACTTGTAAACAGAAAGGCACACATAAAACTGCTACAAATTCTGAAATGTTACAGTTATATCGTGACCATTCTTTCACTGTTGTTGTTCCAGAACTTAGCAAAAACTCTGGTCCATGATAGGCCTAAATGAATCATCACCAAGATCATAAAAGCAAACTCTCTATGATTGGACCTAAAAACCACACAAAGGAACTATCAATTTTATATGTTTTAACTAGGTATCTTTCAGGGCTATTTAATTTTGCCGATTTCTAAAAGTACAAAAGGAGTTCTCTGGTGGCCTAGTGGTTAAGGATCTGGCATTGTCACTGCTGTGGCTTGGGTACAATCCTTGGTCCAGGAACTTCTGCATGCCACGGGTGCGGCCGGGGGCGGGGGGGGGGGGGCACTCATGTTTTTACTGAACTGAAACTGCTTTGTACAGGAATCTTATTCAAGGCTTATAAATCTTCACACTCAGAACTTCCCAGTCCATCCCCCTCAAACAGACCTCTGAAATAATAGATGCCACCTCCGTTCTCCAGAACAGTAGCAGCTCATAATCAGAGGCTAGTGCACAGCCAGTGACACACATCTGGTTTGGGAGGGACTGGGCCTGGAGCCCCCATTAAGCTTACTGCCTGGAGAGCTCAGAGCATTTGCATAAAGCCACTGAGAAACGGAACCGGTATCAAAAGTGACAGCTTCAAACTGAATGCCTTGATACATAGGCTATTAATTAACTTAAAAGCCAGGGCCCTCAAGCAGCATTTTAGGTTTGGCTCTTTTCCCCTCAGTAACAAAATAAACTAAAGCCCAGAAGGCCGCCACTCTCCAAAAGCGCCCCTGGAAACCTGAGAGCTCCCTGTTTCCACATCAAGCCCAGCCCACGTCCCAGATCAATAGTCTGAGGCTGGAGATGTTATCCACCGCCTCCTGGACCCCAGACACAGGTGGTGGGGACAGAGCCCCGCCTGCCTCCCAGAGGTGCCTTCCTCTACAAAAAGGATAAAACCAGAGTACTTCAGAGCAGTACCAGTTCACCCATGTGACCAGGCAGCCACCTGACAGTCCTTAGCTCTATTAAAGTAACTCACCTTCAGCCAGAAGGGAAGGCACCTGTGTCAGGGGAGGTACTCCTCTGCCCAACAGAGCGATGGATCCAAGTGTGATCCATGGACCAGCTGTGTCAGCATCATGTGGGCACCTCCTCGAAATGCAGAGTCTTGGGCCCAACTGCAGACCCTCTGAGTCGGAATCTGCAGTTTTAACAAGCCCCTGCAAGGGGCTCAGAAGCACAGAAAACTGCCAGAGGACTGATTAAGCAAACCGTTTCAGCAGCAACAATGCCATAATCAGAGACGGTTGTTCATCTCTGTGTGGAAGGAGCCCTTGATTAAAAGGATCAAATTGAAAAACTTACGGTTACCAAAGGAGACAGGTTGGAGTGGGGGGAGGGATGGGCTGGGGGTTTGGGATGGAAATGCTGTAAAACTGGGTTGTGATGACTGTGTACAACTATAAATATAATACAATTCACTGAGTTAAAAAATAGAAATAAATACAAAGATATCTGCTGAAGAAGGAAAAAAACTCTTTCTTGACAATCAGGGTCCTTGCATGACCCTGCAATAAACCTTTCTCAGCTCAAAAAAAAAAAAAAAAAAAACAGAAAGCTAAGCCTAATGGCACCTCCACTCATTTGTTCTCACAGGAACACGGGACCAAGCTTGTATGTCAGCCATCAGTGACACGCTGGCCCTGGTGCTGTGGCGGGCATCTCTGGAACACAGTACAATTCTGAGTCCATAGCCCTGCCACCAGACACCCTGATTCTACAGGCTTGACTAAGACCTGGAAACTTGCCTGTGGGAACAAGCTTCCCACGTGATTCTATGCAGGTGGTCCAGATACACATTGTACTAAACACTGCAGGGTTTGACCACTATGCTGTGAGCTCAAAAGAAAACGATTCTGATGTTAGAAGGGCCTTTCCCAGGCAGCTGGAAGAGGAGGACTCTGGGGATGAAGCTGGACAAGAAGTAACCCTTATCCACTCTTCAGCACACACCCCCCCCCCGCCCCCCGGCCACACACACAGGCCATCTGTATATGTGCTAAGTTGTAAAGCAAGACACTGCGGTGAAGGTGGGATTCCCAGGACTGATGGGGTGGTAGGGATCATTAGGTGGCTGGTTGGGAATAGACCTGTTCCTAATGAGGACAGAAGGGGTGTCTGAACCACAGCTGGTACAGTTCATTGGGAAAGTTTGGCATTTCGTGGTTCATGGTTTAGGGAGTTTTGTTTAGTCTAAGACAGATGCCAACATTCTATATAGTACAGATTCAGCCTCAAGGTGGGGAGTCAGATCAACATTACCTCTTGCTGGTCCAGGTAGGATAAGTCCTTAGAGACACTGATGAAATTATTTCAATTCAAAGTTGGCAGGACTTTAGAAAGCCTCTGGACCACGAACCACCTGCATGAGAATCACCTGGGCCACGGTGGGGGGACCTCCTTAATCATGCATCGTCCTAGATGCCCCACTCCCCTGACCAGAACTACTGCAGAACTTCCAGAGAAGAACTTGGAAAGCTGTCTTGTTTAGAATCCTTCCTGTGGTTCTGGTGATCCCGGGGGTTAGAGAACCGCAGAAACCTCCACTTGTAACTGAGAAAGCAAAGTGACAGGCCACAGTTCCAGCCCTGATTCCACAAGGAGCACTCTATAGGGGGTGTGTTGACTGCCCAGACAACCCCCTCTGCCCCCCTGGGAACCAGGAAACCAAAGGCACCAATTTGAGGGGACTTGGTGCCAATCGTGGCCAGATCTCCCTCCATATTTTCATTTGTTACAACTCCCACCCCGGCCCTGAATCTTTAGCAGATACTTTTTTTTCCCCCAGGTATTTACGCATTTTATTTTTTTTGTTTTTATTTTATTTTTATTTTTTACTTTCATAATGATTTTTTATTTTTTCCATGACAGCTGGTTTACAGTGTTATGTCAGTTTTCTACTGTACAGCAAGGTGACCCAGTTATACATACATGTATATATTCTTTTTTCTCATATTCTCATGCTCCATAAGTGACTAGATGCTGCATCTTATACAATCCACTGTCTCTGGCCTCACCCCAGAGCCTGGGACCAAATGAAGCATCCGCCCTCGAGAAAAGAGCTGATGACTAAACCCACTGCACATCTGTTTGGGATTATACAGTGTTTAGTATGAGATACAGAGCAATAAAAATTTACACAGGCATTATCACATTCTCTTTCTAAATTCTTCTCCAGGAAAGAATACAAACATAGATTTTAAAACCAAAAAAAGCCCACTTTCACCCGCTACCATTTGTGTTGAAACAAAAAGGAAGATAAGTGCATACACTTCTATTACCTGCTTTCATTTGCATTTCCCCTCAGTTACACAGCAAACTAGAGGCCGGTGATGGGAGAAGGTTTTCTGCTGTGCAGTCTTCTATACTTTTAAAGTTGTGAACCTTGGAACCGCACAGCCTAACTACATTGTTAAATCTGGTTTTACTTTTTGAGTAAAGTGTTAGTTGATTCACAGTGCTGTGTTAGTTTCAGGTGTACAGCAAAGTGATTCAGTTAATTTTTTTGCAGATAATGTATTATTACAAGATAATGAATATAATTTCCTGTGCTGTACAGTAAATCCTGTTGCTTATCTATTTCATGTATAGTAGTATGTATATGTTAATCCCAAACTCCTAATTTATCCCTCCCCCTCCCCCCTTTCCCCTTTGGTAACCATAAATTTGTTTTCTATGTCTGTGAATCTGTTTTGTACATAGGTTTACTTGTATTAATTTTTAGATTCCACATACTAAGTTATATAAATTTGTCCTTCTCTAACTTTACTAAGTATAATATTCTCTAAGTCCATCCATGCAGCTACAAATGGCAATATTTCATTCTTTTCTATGGCTGAGTAATATGCCATACGGTAAACCTCTCCATCCCAAACACTCCCCAATCCCTACTCACCGTTCACCCCTCCAACTTAAACTGCACAGGATTTAGTTTTCCTAAATAACTCCAGAATGATGACCACAGAAGTAACCTGCAAAGCCAGGAGAGGGACTGACTACAACACGGCAGGCTAAATACCTGGCACCGCTTACCTGGCATCTCTGACATCCAGACACCAACCAGAAGCCACCAAATCACACAGACCCTCAGCTCACAGACAAGGAAACCTCTGAGGACCACGAGAAGGCCTCGAATCAAAAACAACTGGAAGCTGGGTGTTTCTCTGCTTAATTTTTCCAGGTGAAACTACTCACCCACCCCCATTTTAAAAATTATAGCAGAAATTCTTAATATAAGACCATAAAATTGACATTAAAAAAAAAATCAAACATGTAGGAGTTCTCATTGTGACTCAGTGTGTTAAAGACCCGAAGTTGTCACTGTGAGGATGCAGGTTCAATCCCCGGCCTCATTCAGGGGGGCGAGGATCCAGCTTTGCCACAAGCTGCAGTGACATCACAGGTGTGGCTTGGATCCAGCATTGCCCTGGCTGTGATGTAAGCCACTGCCACAGCTCTGATTTGACCCCTAACCCAGGAACCTCCATACACCACAGGTGCGGTCATAAAAAAGAAAAACAAACCCAAAAACTATATAGATTGTTCTGAGAAGATTCTCAAGGATTTCTGAGCCCAAAAGACTTAAGCATCGTTGTTCTGGAGCATGCAACTCCATGTGTGGCCCTAATATCTCCCATACCAGGGCCACCTAGAACCCTTTTTTGAAATGCATATACAGCCTGGCCACCTCTTGCAATAGAATATCTGCCGGCAGTGCCTAGGGATCCAACTATACAACAGAGGTCTCCAGCTCACTCTCATTTGGGTCGCTGGTGTAAGAAGTCTTCAGGTTGTTTCCGTATCTTTACTATTGTGACTAACACTGCAGTGAACGTGGCAAGGAAGCAGCTTAAGTGTCTGTCATCAGATGAATGGATATACAAAATGTGCTTTATATAGATAATGGAATAGCATTCCATTCCACCTTCCTTGAGAACAGGAAGCTAAGTGAAATAAGCCCCATACAGAAAGATAAATACTGAATGATCTTGTTTATATGTGGAATCTGAAAAAAAGAATCTAACTCATAGAGGCAGAGTAGAATGGTGGCTACCAAGGCCAGGGGTCAAGGGAGGTGTTGATCAGAGGGCACAAAATTTCATTTATTGAAGATGAATACGTTCTAGAGGTCAAACTACAGCATGGTGACTATAGTTAGTAATACTGTATTGCATGCTTAAAGTTTGCCAAGAGAGTAGATTTTAAGTGTTATTATCACACCAAAAAATAGTAACTACATGAGGTTATAGATGTGTTAATTAGTTTGATTATGGTATCGTTTCACAACGTAGATGGATATCAAATCATCGCTTTTCACACCTTAAATATATACATTTTTTATTTGCCAAGTGTACCTCAAAAATGCTGGAAAAAATGAAATTAAAAAAAAGGAATTCAGAGGCCACAGCATTTCCCACTGGTGAAGAATTTATATTCTCCTTAGAAAACTCTTCAGGGTGGGATAGAGGTAGAGAATAAAACAAAAACTCTCAAAAGGAGTTCCCACTGTGGCACAGTAGATTAAGAATCCAACTGCCGTGGCTCAGGTCACTGTGGAGGGGTGGGTTTGATCCCCAGTCCAGCACAGTGGATTAAAGGATCCCATGCTGCCACAGCTGGGGTGTAGGTCGCAGCTGTGGCTCAGATTCAATCCCTGGCCTGGGAACTTCCATATGCTTTGGGTGCAGCCATTAAAAAAAAAATTCCACCAAAAAGGAAAATCAGCTGTTGAATCTTTTTTTCCCGAAAAAATCAGTGTGTGAGAATCGAATTCAGATAACTTCACAAATGGAATAGCTTTTTAAATGCCATAGTCAAAAGACCAAATCTCTGTCCTTATAAATCCTTCTTCAAAAAATATGCCTGACTCATTTTTAAAGACTGAAAGTCTGACTTGTTTACTGATCATTAATTTAATTACCACATATAACAGCTTGCATTCTCACTGTATGATTTATTAAGAATGTAAAACCTGATATTAACTCATGCCCAACCTGGTACAATGATAGATAGCCTAAGACTTGGAACTCCAAACATGCTGCACTGTTTTTCCAACCTTCCAAGGTTTAATCCTATCATACCTCTTGATTGAAAACCTCTTCCTCTGATCCAGAGGGTTTTTCCCCCCCAAGTTTTCTTCTTATGAGTCAAGATTTGTCCATGCAAAATTCCTTTTATGTTGGTATTTTAATTGAACACTAAAAAATAATAGTTCATGGAATACAAGATTTAGTGTAGCACATAAAAAAAATAAAATGACAATAATAAAAAAAATCCATCTCGCTCACATAAATTAAGGCAGAGCCCTTAAAAATTCAGCCTATGAATATCATATATTCTGCAGTTGATTTTCCATTTTCACCCCCAAAATGCAATAAATTACAGAGTATTAGCATGCAGCAGTGCAACTTGGTACCAATCAGACACATAATTCTCCCCTAAAACATCTCAGCCATTTCTCATCGTATCTGCTTTTCCAAATCTTTATTAACTCCACCAAAAGAGTTTATTGGAAGCCCACCTTCATTTCGACCCCAGGGGCTTTCAGCCAGTAAAAACAAAACAAATTAGAACTCTGATATTCACATACATACAGGGGGAAAATCAATAGTTTTAATTTTCACATTGAGGCCCACAATTTTCAACTGACGGCCTCAGCAGGTTTTAATGGACACAAACAATTTACTTTTACTGTTTTAATTGTTTTTAGTCAATCACTTTTTATTGCCCCTCTACATCTGACTAAACACATTAATCGAGCTATATTCATAAATGATGACTGGGTAAAACGGCCGGTTATGTGTATTTTACTATTTGAGTCTCCATTTCAGATGGCATTAGGAAAGAGCTGGCCCAAAAGGTAGCCTCGGTCATTAAAGCAGAAAAGAGAACTAGTCGGGGGGTGTGGGGGATGACAGAACAGTACCCCTCTGTGGGTTAGGACATCTGAGGGCAGCTGCTGGCAGTTCCCTTCTCTATCTGAGCGCAAAGCGGCCAGCCACTTGTCCCCTGGGGAGGAGAAGGGGCAGAGTTGCGGGTCACTGGGACAGCAAAGGCCTTGAGAGCCTGAAGGCAGGTGAGCGCCGTGTGTGTCAAGTTAATTAGGACACTGGGCTACAGCTCAGGCAAGCAGGCGGCAGCTATGCAGCAGGCTCTGTACACAAGCCACTCTCCCTGGACTCAAAACCTCCCCCTTCTCCACAAGCCTGTGATATCCTGGGGCTGCAGGCTGATGCCTCTAAACAGTCCACAGGGTAGCTTATGCCTCACTGGCAAGCTTGAGAAAGCCCCTCCTTTCTCACTGAAAAAAAGTTTCAACACAACCCAAATTCTCCTGCTTCCACATAGCATCCCTCCACGCTGATCTGTCAGAGCCTCATCCAAGACAAAAGTCTCCGCCACCAAGACATTGTTACATCTTAACTCCCGCATCAGGTCTGATCTCATGGGCCAGCTCCTGGCTTGACTCGAATCATTAGTGAAAGTTAATCAATGCCAGCTGTCACTGTGGCTTCTAGGAAGGAATTTTCCACAACTGCCACCACAGCGCTTTCCAACTTTGAAGGGTCACAGCTTCTTGGTATCTAGCTAGGGTATGGTGGGTTTGACTTTTGCAAACCCAATTCCATTCACTGGCCAGAAAAAAAAGTGGGGAGGAGGGTGGAAAGGAAAATAACTGAAATAGCGCAAATGACTTTGCCCTCCAATCCACCTGATGGGCATATATCCTACGGAGAACATGACACTAGAAATAGGATTCAGCTGTCCCCACAGTCACTCTCGGTCTGAGCCAACTCTCCATCGCATCTGCTCTCAAATGAAGAAACCACAGTGAGTTCCACTTGGGGGTGGGGGAGAAGTTCACAGTATTGGACACAGTGTGAGATGGACACTTGGTTTCCAAAAGGGGGCGTTCCTAAAGGATTTTCAAGAATAACAGGGGCTGCCCTCCAGGGCCACCTGATGCACTGCCTTTAGAACCTTCCCAGGTCCAGGAATTAACTCTCCTGTGCGCCCATGATCCTCGCAAGTGGAAAGTTCTGCTGTGCCTCACAAATCCAGAGGGCTCCTCTGTTGTAGCTTGATTTATTTACACGTTACAGCATTCAAACCCTCGGAATCCCTGACTTGACCCAAGAGGCAAATAATTATTCCTTTTAATTGTGATAAATCACTTTGGAGTAGGCAAATATTTGATTCTCAATTAATTTCCCAGGCACTCCTGACAGTGGCAGCACAGCTGCTCTGTGACTCCTTCCCCTTCCCTGTTAGGACTGGGTGCCGATCTGATTGCAGGGACAGGTGGCTGACAGTGACTTATAGGGGACAGGCTGTGCTCTCAGAGTGTGGGATCAAAGCAAAACTTACGAGGAAATTAATAGGCAGCCCAGAACTGGCATTTAGCTATATCAGAGAAATCAGAGGCCATCCGCTGATATTGCAAAACTGCTAAAGAAAAAAAAAAAATGCTGGGGGTAGGATCAGTGTGGGTCCCCCAGTGAGAAAAGAGGAGATCGTTTCTTTGAGAATTCAGTTGCCTGCCTTCCTCCTCCCCAAAGACTGGGATTGTATAGAGCAGCAGGGAATTAAGAGAGCATTTTTCAGGCTCCACTCCTCACTAGCCACGAGACAGTATTCAAATTAGATAAATTCTCTGTGCCTCAGTTTCCTCACCCATAAAATGGGAAGAGTCACCATGCCTGCTTATTAAGATGGTTATTAGGCCTTGAAAGTTTATATAAACATTCATTGCATAAATGAATTCTTGTACATTGTTATTATTACTACTAATAGCAACATTATCTTCATCACTGCAGAAGTTGAAACGGCAGAGAATAAACAATACTAAAAGAAACTAACACATACAGAAACATGGCAAAATGTCCTCCAACTATAATTCCCTTTGCACGGGCACAATGCCTTTCAGGAGGGTCACTGTGTGTTAGGAGTTTGTGACACAGTTCTCTCTTGTGCCTGCTTTCCTTCTTTTTTTTTCTTTCTCTCTTTTAAGGGCCGCACCTGAGGCATGTGGAGGCTCCCAGGCTAGGAGGTCCAATCGGAGCTGTAGCCACCACCCTATGCCAGGGCCACAGCAACACGGGATCTGAGCTGTGTCTGCAACCTACACCATAGCTCATGGCAATGCCAGATCCTTAATCCACTGAGCGAGGCCAAGGATCAAACCTGCGTCCTCATGGATGCCAGTCAGGTTCATTAACCACTGAGCCACACCAGGAACTCCTGCCTGCTTTCTATGCAGCTGCCTGGAGGGTCCTGGGGAGACCAGATAACGTCTCATCATCATCTGTGGTCTGCACCCAAATGACCTAAGAGGAATAGGGAGTTTTATATGTGCCAGCCCAATTTACTAGATTTCTCAGCACTGGGATTTGCAGTCTGTGGTAGCCATTTTAAGAGAACATTGAAGGATAAAACACTCAACCACACTACATAGTGAAGATGCAAGAATACATCTCGTTCACGGTGACTGCCTCATCAATGAAATACAGCTGCATGGGCTATCTGGGTCCAAGTCTGGGCCTGGAGACACCCAGCAAGACCACAGCCCACAGAAGTAGGCCAGAACATACACACTACACCAAACTAAGTGACTTCCCGCTAAAATTTAAAAGATTTAAATAGGGAATGAGAACTAGCAAAATCTCAACTTGAATGAGAAAGGTAGTCAACTAACAGCACTACTGAGATGAATGAGAAGTTAGAAATATCTGACAAAGATTTTTAAAGCAGATGTCACAAAACTGCTTCAATAAGTAATTATTAATTCTCTTCAACAAATTAAAATGCTCTTAAATTGGAGTTCCCATCGTGGCAAAGTGGAAATGAATCCAACTAGGAACCATGAGGTTGCAGGTTCGATCCCTGACCTTGCTCAGTGGGTTAAGGATCCAGTACTGTCATGAGCTGTGATACAGGTAACAGATGTGGTTCAGATCTGTCATTGCTGTGGCTGTGGTGTAGGCCTACAACTACAGCTCCAATTAGATCCCTAGCCTGGGAACCTCCATATGCTGTAGGTAGGGCCCTAAAGCCAAAAAATAAAATAAATAAAATAAAATACTCTTAAATTAAAACTTCAACAGAGATTGGATTAAGATGGCGGAATAGGACTGGAGCTCAACTTCTCTCCCAAAAAACAGCAAAACTACAACCAAATGCCAAGCAACCTTCAACCAAATGGACTGTAAACTTCCAAAAAAGATATTCTACTCCAGAAGACAAAGAGGAGACCACATCAAGAGGTAGGAGAGGCGATTACACGATAGAAGCAACCCCATACCTCCTGAGTGGGAAGCCCCACAGACTGGAAAGTAACTGCAGCACAGAGACTCAGCAACAGGAATGAGAGTGCTGAGCCCCACGTCAAATCCCCATGCCTGGGGATCTGACACAGGGAGAACGAGCCCCCGGAGCATCTGGCATTGAAGGCCAGCAGGGCTTGTATGCAGGAGCTCCACAGGACTGGGGGAAACAGAGACCGCATTCTTGAAAAGCAACAGATTTTCACATGCACTGGGTCCCGGGGTAAAGCAAAGTCTCCATAGGAATCTGGGTCAAACCTCACTGCAATTCTTGGAGGCTCTCCTGGGAAAACAGGGGTGACTGTGCCTTGTTGTGGGGGAAGGGCATTGAAAGTGAAGCTCTTGGGATCATTCATCAGCCTGCATTTTTCCGGAGGTGGCCATTTCTGGGAAAATCTGGTGCCTCCCATCAGCACTGAGAAGACCCAGGCCAAACAATAATCCAGGTGGGATCACAGCCCCACCCATCAGTAAACAGGCTGCCTAAAGACCCCTCAGGCACACAGCCAGCCTCTAATCTCACCCAGAGACAAAGCCCCACCCACCAGGGGGAAGGAATCAGCCCCACCTACCAGTGGGCAGGCACCAGTCCCTCCTATTGGGAAGCCTACAGCAAGCACCCCCACTCCCCATACCAACTTTAGCCACAGGGGAGGCAAACACCAGAACTAAGAGAGGCTACAATTCCATTGGCTACAAAAAGGTCACCACTCCAAAAACCTATAAAAATGAAAAGACAGAAAACTATAACTCAGATAAGGGAGAAAGAAAAAAGCCCAGAAAAACATCTCAGTGATGAGGAGATTATCAGCCTCCCAGAAAGAGACTTTAGACTGTTGATGCTGAAGATGGTGCAAGACATTGGAAATAAACTGGACGCAAAGGTTGATAATTTACAGGAAACACTGAGCAAAGAAGTACAAGATGTAAAAATTAAACAAGAAGAGATGCAAAATACAATAACTGAAATTAAAAAATTCATTAGAAGCAGCCAACAGTAGAATACAGGAGGCAGAAGACCGAATCAGTGAGGTGGAGGACAGATTAGTGGAAATCACTAATGCAGAAGAGAAAAGAGGTAAAAGATTGAAGGGAAGTGAGGAGAGTCTCAGAGAACTCTGGTATAATGTTAAACGCACCAACATCTGTATTATAGGGGTGCCAGAGGGAGAAGACAGAGAGAAGGGGACAGAAAAAATATTCGAAGAGATAACATGGGAAAGGAACCACTCAGTCAAATCCAGTAAGTGCAGCGAGTACCATATAAAATAAACCCAAGGAGGAACACCCCCAGACACATATTAATCAAAATGACCAAAATTAAAGACAAAGAGAAAATACTGAAAGCAGCTAGGGAAAAGAAACAAATGACATACAAGGGAACCCCAATAAGGTTATCAGCAGATTTTTCAGCTGAAACTCTGCAGGCCAGAAGGGAGTGGCATGATACACTTAACGTGATGAAAGGAAAAAACTTCCAACCAAGATTACTTTACCCAGCAAGGATCTCATTCAGATTTGAAGGAGAGATCAAAACCTTTACAGAGAAGCAAAAGCTAAGAGATTTCTGCAACACTAAACCAGCTTTACAACAAATCCTAAAGGAACTTCTCTAGGCAGAAAAGAAAAGGCCACAACCAGAAACAAAAACACCACAAATGACAAGGCTCACCAGTAAAGTCATATATACAGTAAAGATATGAAATCATACAGGCACAAGTATGCTACCAAAATCAGAAATCATGAGAAGAGAGCACAAATGCAGGTCACTGGAGAAGCACGTGCAATTAAGAAACCACAACTTAAAACAATCTCATTTATATATCAAATGTATATAAACTCCTATATCAAAACTTCAGGGTAACTGCAAACCAAAAATCTACAATCGATACACAAACAAATAAGAAAAATCAACTCAAATATAACATTAAAGATAGTCACCTTGTGAGAGGCGACAACAAGGGAATAAGGGAAGAAAAAAAGAGCAACAAAAACCCCAAACAGTTAATACAATGGCAGTAAGAACATATATATCAATAATTACCTTAAATGTTAATAGACTGAACGCCCCACCAAAAGACATAGACTAGCTGAATGGATACAAAAATAAGACCCATATATATGCTGTCTTCAAGAGACCCACTTCACTTCTAGAGACACATACAACTTGAAAGTGAGAGGATGGAAGAAAATATTCCATGCAAACGGGCATCAAAAGAAAGCCGGAGTAGCAATATTTGTATCAGACAAAAGAGACTTTAAGATGAAGAACATTTTAAGAGACAAGGAAGGGCACTACAGAATGATCAAAGGATCAGTCCAACAAGAAGATATAACAATTTTAAATATCTATGCACCCAACATAGGATCACCACAATATAGAAGGCAACTGCTAACAACCTTCAAAGGAGAAATCAACAAGAACACCATCATAGTGGGGGACTTTAACACCCCACTTACAGCAATGGATAGATCATTCAGACAGAAAGTCAATAAGGAAACACAGGCTCTGAATGAAGCATTAGATCAGGTGGACTTAAGAGATATTTAAAGGACATTCTATCCAAAAGCAACAGAATACACATTCTTCTCAAGAGCGCATGGAACATTCTCTAAGATTGATCACATCCTGGGCTACAAATCAAGTAACTTTAAGAAAATTGAAATCATATCAAGCATCTTCTCTGACCACAATGTTATATGACTGGAAATCAACAACAAGAAAAAAATGGCAAAAAATACAAACACATGGAGACTAAACAACACGCTTCTAAACAACCAATGGATCACTGAAGAAATCAAAGAGGAAATTAAAAAATACCTAGAAGCAAATGACAGCAAAGATACGACACTACAAAACCTCTGGGATGCAGCAAAAGCACTTCTAAGAGGAAAGTTTATAGCAATACAAGCCTACCTCAGGAAACAAGAAAAAGCTCAAATAAACAACCTAACTTTACATCTAAAGCAGCTAGAGAGGGAAGAACTGACCTAAAGTTAGTAGAAGAAAAGAAATCATAAATATCAGAGCAGAAATCAATGAAATAGAAACGAAGAAAACCATAGAAAAGATCAATGAAACTAAAAGCTGCTTCTTTGAAAAGATCAACAAAATTGATAAACCCCTAGCCAGACCTATCAAGAACAAATGAGAGAGGACACAAATCAATAAAATTAGAAATGAAAAAGGAGAAGTAACAACAGACATCACAGAAATACAAAGGATCATAAGAGACTACTATATGCAACTATATGGCAATAAAATGGAAAACCTAGAAAAAATAGACACATTCTTAGAAAAGAACAATCTTCCAAGACTAAACCAAGATGAAATAGAAAATAAGAATAGACCAATCACAAGTTCTGAAATTGAAATTGTGATTAAAAAACTTCAACGAACAAAAGTCCAGGGCCAGATGGGTTCACAGGTGAATTCTATCAAACATTTAGAGAAGAGCTAATGCCTATCCTTCTGAAACTATTCCAAAAAATTGCAGAGGAAGGGACACTCCCAAACTCATTCTATGAGGCAACCTTCACCCTGATACCAAAACCAGACAAAGATAACAAAAAAAAGAAAATTACAGGCCAATCTCACTGATGAACATAGATGCAAAAATCCTCAACACAATGGCTAGCCAACCGAATCCAACAATACGTTAAAAGGATTGTACATCATGACCAAGTGGGATTTATACCAGGGATGCAAGGATTCTTTAATATCCACAAATCAATCAGTGTGATACACCACGTTAACAAACTGAAGAACAAAACCATATGATCCTCTCAATAGATGCAGAAAAAGCCTTTGACAAAATCCAACACCCATTTCTGAGAAAAACCCTTCAGAAAGTGGGCATAGGGGGAAACTACCTCAACATAATAAAGGCCATCTATGACAAACCCAGAGCTCACATCATTCTCAATGGTGAAAAGCTGAAAGAATTCCCGCTGAGATCAGGATCAAGACAGGGATGTCCACGCTCGCCACTACTGTTCAACATAGTTTTGGAAGTCCTAGCCACAGCAATCAGAGAAGTAAAAGGAATCCAAACTGAAAAGGAAGAAGTAAAACTATCACTATTTGCAGATGACATGATACTATACCTAGAGAATCCTAAAGACTCTACCAGAAAACTGTTAGAGCTCATCAATGAATTTGGCAAAGTTGCAGGATACAAAATTAATACACAGAAATCAACTGCATTTCTCTATACTAACAATGAAAGATCAGAAAGAGAAATTAGGAAAGCCATCCCGTTTACGACTGCATCAAAAAGAATCAAATATTTAGGAATAAGCTTGCCTAAAGAGACAAAAGACCTGTACTCTGAAAATTATAAGGCGCTGATAAAAGAATTCAAGGATGACATGAATATCCCTATTACAGTGCTGGTGGGAATGCAAATTGGTGCAACCACTGTGCAAAACAGCATGGAGATTCCTCAGAAAAATCAAAATAGAATTACCATTTGATCCAGCAATCCCACTCCTGGGCATCTATCCAGAGGAAACCATGACTCGAAAAGACACATGTACTCCAGTGTTCACTGCAGCACTCTATGCAAAAGCCAGGTCATGGAAACAACCTAAATGCCCATTGACAGAGGAGTGGATAGTGAAGATGTGGTACATACACACAATGGAATGTTACTCAGCCATTAAAAGGAACAAAATAACAACATTTATAGCAACATGGATGGACCTAGAAATTATCATGTGAAGTGAAACCAGTCAGACAATTAGACAGCAACACCCAATGCTACTGCTTTCTTGTGGAAACTGAAAAGACACAATGAACTTCTTTGAAGAACAGACAATGACTCACAGACTTTGGAAAACGTTTGGTTTTTCAAATAAGACAATCTGGGGGGTGGGGGGATGCACTGAGGGTTTGGGACGCAAATGCTATCAAACTGCTTGTGATGATTTTTGTACACCTATAACGGAAATAAAATTCATTAAGAAAAAAAAAAAACTTCAACAAATAAACAAAACATTTTAAATGGAAATTATAGTACTAGAAAATACAGTAACTGAAATTAAAAATTCAATGCATGGGCTCAAGAATAGCATGGAGATGACAAAATATAGAATCAACCTGAGAACAGATAAATCAAATTTGTTCAAGCTGAGCAAAAGAGAGAAAACAGAAAGAAAAAATAAACAGCAATTCAGGGACCTATGGAACAATAATAAACACTCCTAACTTTGGAATCCTTGAAGCAAAAGAGGTTAAACATGGAGGAAAAAAAGTTCAAAGAAATGGTGGCTGAATATTTCCCAAATTTGACAAAAGATATAAAGCTACAGATTCAAGAAACTGACTGAACTACAAATATGATAAATCTAAAGTAATCAATACAAAGCTAAAGACAAAGAAAAATCCTAAAAGCAACCAGAGAGAAATCGATTACTTAACATTACTTACAAGGGCATATAAATTTATTTATGTATATTTTTGGCCATACTCAAGGAATGAGAAGTTCCTAGGTCAGGGATCAAACCCACACCACAGCAATGATCTGAGCCACAGCAATGACAATGCCAGATTCTTGACACACTGAACCTCCAGGGAACTCCCAACCAATTTCAACAATGTATTTCTCATGTGAAATCGTTTTTCAACAGATAAAAGAAATTAGCTGTCAACCATGAGTTGTGTGTCTAGTGAAACTCTTGTCCAAGAAAGAAGGGGAAATAAAGACACTTCAAAATGAGAAAAAAAAATGAGAATTTATTGCTGGATCTACCCTTAAAGAATAGCTAAAGGTAGTTCTCAGACTAGAATGAGAATGGTAAGAGGAGGAGGACTGGAATGTCACATACACACACACACACACAAGAATAGGTTAAAATGGCGGTATAATAATATATCACCCTCATACGCATGGATTGTATAAATCATATTTTATGGTTGAAGCAAACATTATGACACCATTTGCTGTGGTGCTTAATGTATGTGGAGGAAATACTTGAAACAATTGTGTTTTAAAAGTGGAAGGGTACAGAGAACTAAATAGAACTAAGGCTTCAATATTTCACTGTAACAAACATCAATACCAGTGACAGGTATGGACTGTGATAAATTCCACACATATATTATACAACCTAGGGCAGCCATGAAAATGTACATCTATAAATTATAATATAAAAGATTATGCAAACAATAAAATAGATATATACTTAAAAAAACAAAAGAATTCTTTAAGACAGACAAGTAATCATAGGAAGATAAGAAAAGAGGAACACAGAAATGAGAAACAGGATAAAAGCCCTAAAACATCAATACTTACTAGAAATATAAGTAGGCAAAATACACCAATTAAAAGACAAGGATTGGTAGTTCCTGCTGTGGTACAGTGGGTTTAGGATCCAGCATTGTCTCCGCAGTGATGAAGGTCTGATCCCTGGCCCAACACAGGGGGTTAAGGATCTGGCATTGCCACAGCTGTTACGTAGTTCACAGCTGCAGCTCTGATTCAATGCACAGATCAGGGAAACTTCCATATGCTGCAGGTGCAGCCCAAAAAGAAAAAAAGTAAAAAGAAATAAAAGACAAGGATTCACAGAATGGATAAACATACATAACCTACCAATACAATGTTTACAAGAAACTCACTTCGAACACAATGACACAGTTTGAAAGTAAAAGAATGGAAAAAGATTTATCAATGCTAACATAATTATTTTAAAAAGCAGAAGTGGCTATATTAATTCCAAGTAAAGTTGACCTCAGAGCAAAGAAAATGACAGGGGACAAAGAAGGACATTACGTAACAACAGACAATCAGTTTCAAGAAGTCACAGTGATCATAAAACGGGGATGCACCAAAACACAGAGCTTCAAAACACGTTAAACAAAAACTGAAAAGAGAAATAGGTATGTTTACAATTATCAGTGGGGATGTCAACACCCTATTCTCAGTAACTAATACATCTATCATACAGAAAACAGGCAAAAATATAGAATAATTGAATAATACTATCAACCAATAGGAATTAATTGACATTTATACAACACTCAACAATAGAAGAATATATTTTTCATGTGCCCATGGAACATTTACCAAGATAAACCATCTCCAGGAACATCAAACTCCAACAAACTTAAAAGAATTAAAATCATATGCTTTGTTTTTCAACTAGAATGGAATCAAACTAGAAATCAGTAACAGAAAAACAAAAGGAATATCTTCAAACACTTGGAGATTAAATGACATGTTTACAAACAATTCGTGGGTCAAAGGGAAAGCTTCAAAAGGAGTATATTAAAGTACACAAGAACTTAATAAAAATTAAAACATAACATTTTAAAAGATGTGGGATGTAGGAGTTCCCACCGTGGTGTAGTGGAAACGAATCCAACTAGGAATCATGAGGTTGCTGGTTCGATTCCTGGTCTCGCTCAGTGGGCTGAGGATCCAGGGATGCCATGAGCTGTGCTGTAGGTCACAGATGCAGCTCAGACCTGATGTTGATGTGGCTGTGGTATAGGCCAGCAGCTGCAGCTCCAACTAGACCCCTAGCCTGGGAACCTCCATATGCTGTGGGCATGGCCCTAAAAAAAAAAAGAAAAGAAAAAGAAGGTGTGGGATGTAGTGATATCAATGCTGAAAAAAATGAGACAAAAATTTGTAACACCAACTACTTAAATTAGAAAAGACAAAAGATCTCAAATTAAATCTAATTTACTACATTGAAAAAACTACGAAAAGAAATGAAAAAAAGACGAAAATAACAATGAGTGCAGAAATCAATGAAACTGAAAATAGAGAAAACCCCTGAAACCAAAACTGGTTATCTGGAGGGCAAAATATCAACTAAATCCATAAACCTCTAGAAAGACTGACAAAAAGAAGAAGAAAAAGACACATCACCACTACCAGGAATGAAACAGGCAAATCAGAACAGATCCTGAAGCCATAAAAAGGAGAATAATAAGGGCACACTAAAAACAACTTTACACATAAATCTAACCACTTAGAAGAATGAATCAATTTCTTGCAAATCGCAAACTACTAAAATTAACCATGATAAACTAGATAATGTGGATACTTCTATAATCATTAAAGAAAATAAGTGCATAATTTAAAAGCTATGTAAAAGAGAAATGCTCTGGACCAGACAGCTTCCCTGGAGAATGTAAAGGAGAATTAACACCAACTTCACACAATCTCTTCTTCAGAAAATTAAGGTGTAAGACATGCTTCTCATTCCATGAGGATAGTATTACCTTGTTACCAAAACCAGAAAAAGATGGTACTAACAAAGGACAATTACAGAATATCTCTCACGGTTTCTAGATGCAAAAACCTTTAATATATTACGAAGAGAATCCAACAATGCATAAAGAGTTATATGATATAACCACGTGGGATTTATGCATAATGAGATTTATGCACATGGGATTTAGGTTCAATGGTCCAATATTTGAAAACTTATCGGTAGAATCCACCTTATCAATAGCCTAAAGGAGAAAAAACATATGCTCATATCAATTGATCCAGTTAAAATATTTGACAAAATCCAATACTTATTTACGATTTAAAAAAAAGAAAAGAAAAGAAACCTCTTGGCAAGCTAAGATTAGAGTGGAACTACCTCGTCTTGGTATAAAGACTCTATAAAAACCTACAGCTAGCGTCACACTTCGTGATGAAAGGTTGACGGCATTCCCCCAACACTGGAGGCAGAGTAGGATGTTCCCTCTCACAATTCTCATTTAACACAGTAATGAAATTTCTAGCTACTGAAATAAAGCAAGAAAAAGAAATAAAAGGCACACAGATTGTAAAGGAAGCAATAAAACTGTGCCTATTTGCAAATGTTATATCTATCTACATGGAAAACCTCAAGGTATCTACCAAAGGAAGAAGGAAAAAAAACCTTCTAGAACTAATACATGAGTTTAGCAGAGTATCAGGAAACAAATCAACTAACACAGAAAAAAATCAATCACATTTCAATATGTTAAAAAAGAACATGTGGGGAGCCCTTTTGTGGCTCAGTGGGTTAAGGATCTGGCATTGTCACTGCAGCTGCTCAGGTCGCTGCTACGTTGTGTGTTCAGTCCCTGGCCTGGGAATTTCCACATGCTGCAGGTGTGGCCAAAAAAAAAAAGGAAGAACATGTGGTAACCAATTAAAAGCACAATAAGTTTTACAATTGCACCAAGGAAAATGAAAAGGTCAAGCATAAACACAACAAACTAGATACAAGATCTATATGCTGAAAACCACAAAAATTCTGATTAAAGAAAGCAAAGAATGGAGTTCCCCTTGTGGCACAGAGGAAACGATTCCAACTAGTATCCATGAGGATTGCGGTTCAAACCCTCACCTTGCTCAGTGGGCCAGGGATCCGGCGTTGCTGTGAGCTGTGGTGTAGGATGCAGATGCAGCTTGGATCTGGCGTTGCTGTGGCTGTGGTGTAGGCTAGCTGCTATAGCTCCAATCTGACCACTAGTATGGGTACTACCATATACCACAGGCACAGCCCTAAAAAACAAAAAAATAAATTTTGAAAAAGAAGAAAGCAAAGAATATCTAATTAATGGAGAACTATGCCACATTCAAGGATTGTCAGATTTAACACATTAATGACATCTATTCTTTCCAAATTGTTCTACAGGTGTCATGCTTTTCTATCAAAATCCCAATAAGGCTCTGTATAGACAAGACAAACTTATTCTAACATTTATATAGAAGAGAATAATACTTACAATAGCTAAAATAATCTTGAAAAATAAGAGAGTTAGGAGGATTCACGGTACCTGACATTAAAGCTTACTATATAGCTACAGTAATCAAGACAATGTGGTATTGGTTTAGGGAGAGACACGTTGATTGATAGAATAGAATAAAGAACCCAGAAATAGACACACAGATACGTCTTAACTTTTTTTCACGAAGCTGAAAAAGCATTTCAATGACAGGCAGTCTTTTCAACAATTGGTGCTGGAACAAATAAACATACACAAGCTAAAAATGAACCATGACTTGAACCTTACACGTTATGCAAAAACTGATTCAAAATACATCATAAACATAAATGTAAAATGTAAAACCCTAAAACATTTAAAACAAACATAGGAGAAAATGCAGACCCATGGCTAGGCAAAGAGCATTTAACACCAAAAGCATGACTCATATGAGGAAAAATTGAACAGCATCAAAATTAAAATCTTTTGCTCTTTGGAAGACCCTGTTAAGGAGTTCCTGTTGTAGCTCCGTGGTAACAAACCCTACTAGAAACCATGAGGACACAGGTTCAATCCCTGGCCTCGGTGGGTTGAGGATCCAGCGTTGCCTTGAGCTGTGGTGTAGGTCATAGACACAGCTAGGAGCCCATGTTGCTGTGGCTGTGGCGAAGGCAGCTCCAGCTCTATCAGACCCCTGGCCTGGGAACTTCCATATGCTGCAAGTGCGGCCCTAAAGAGCAAAAAAAGCCAAAAAAAAAAAAAAAAAAAACCAAAAAAAAAAAAAAAAAAAAAAAAAAAAAAAAAAAAAAAAAAAAAAAAAAAAAAAAAAAAAAAAAAAAAAAAAAACAAAAAAAAAAAAAAAAAGACCCTAAGAGTATAGAAAGACAAGTTACAGACTAGAAGACAGTTCACCCAACTAAAGTCTTGCAGGATATATAGAGAACTCTCAAAAACTGAACAGTAAAAAAGCAAGCAATCCAATTTTAAAATGGGAAAAAGACAATGAACAGATAGTTCACTGAAGATAATACATGGGTGGCAAATAAGGACATGAAAAGATTTTCAACTTTATCAGCCATTAGGAAAATGTAAATTAAAATAGTAATGAGATCACTGCATACTTATCAAAATCACAAAAAGAAAAAATAGTGACAACTAAATGCCAAGATGCAGAGAAACTAGAACATTTGTACATTGCTAGTGCGAATGCTAATAGTAAAGCCACACTGAGAACGGCAGCTTCTTATACAGTTGATCTTTGAACAAACATAGGTTTGAACTAAGTCCACATATACACAGATTTTTTTTTCAGTAGTAAATAATAAAGTATTAGACCCTCTGTTGGTTGAATCCACAGATATCGGGAACCATGGATACAGAGGACTGACTATAACTTACAGGCCGATTTTCAACTTTGGGACAGGTGAGCACCCCTAACCCCACATTGTTCAAGGGTCACTTGTGCAACTAAACATGCAACTACCATATGCTCCCAGCAACTTCACTTTTAGGCATTTATCCAGAGAAATGGACACTTACATTTACACAAAAACTTGTACACAACAAAAAGCAGCTGTTAATGGCAGCTTTGTTCATAACAGTCAAAACTGGAAACAAACCAGATAAATTCTCAGTCAGTGAATGGTCAAACAAGCCATGGTACATCAGTACTCTGGAATACTACCCAGGAATAAAAAGGAACTATTGAAGTTCCCCGGCAGCCTAGTGCTCGAGGACTTGGCACTGTCACTGCTGTGGCTTGGGTTACTGCTATGGCTTGGATTTGATCCCTGGCCTGGAAACCTCCACATTCCACAGGCACAGCCAAAAAAAATAAAAGGAACTATCGATATACTTAACAACTTGGATGAATGTCCAGAGAATTGTGCTGTGAAAAGGACAATCCCACCTCCCCAAATTATATACTATAAGATTCCATTTACCCGACACTCTTGCATGACAAAATTATAGAAATGGAGAAAATATTAGTGGTTTCCAAGGGTTAAGGACCTGGGTTGGGAGTCGGTTATAAAAAGGGATCTTTGTCTTGATGGAACTTTATCTTGACTATAATGGTAGATGTGGAAATATACGCTTGTGATAAAACTGCCTAGAACTAAATATATACAAATGCACATAAATGAGTGCAAATAAACTGTGAAAATTTGAAGATCAGTGGGCTATATCAACATCAGCTACTTGTGATCCTGTAGTCTGGCAAGATATCATCATTGAGAGAAATCAGGTAAAGGGTACATGGGATCTTGCTGTATTTCTTACAATTTTATATGAATCTACGATTATTTCAAAATAATTTTTGCTCTTTAAGGGCCGCTTCCACAGCATATGGATATTCCCAGGCTAGGATTCTAATCGGAGCTACAGCTGCCAGCCTACACCGTAGCCACAGCAACGCCGGATCATTACCCCACTGGTGGAGGCCAGGGATCGAAACTGCAACCTTGTGGTTCCTAGTCAGATTTGTTTATGCTGCACCATGAAGGGAACTCCTCAGAATAATTTTTAAGGGAAAAAGTCAGAGTTTTGTTTGTAAACAGACTCGTGTATTTGAACTTTCTCTCTTGTGCCTCTACTAGTGCCATGAAAACATGGCAGAACGAGCCTGCTGGAGGATGAGACACGTGACCCCAGTTGCCCCCAGCCAAGGCCATCCTAGATCTGCCAATAGCCAGCCATCACCCGGTCTTGTGAATAACCCAGGGAAATTAGTAGAGCCCAATCCCAGCTGACCCCAAGACACACACGCAACTAAGGCGTATCGCCAAATGCCACTGAAGGTTTTGTGGCTGTTTGTCATACAGTATTATTATTGCAACAGATATAACAACTGATATTGTCAATAATCCTGACAATAACTGATACAACAACCAGGTCTCAGAAAAGATAGAACCAAGGTAACCCAGAGATGTAGGCAGCGCAATGACATCAAGACTCCCAAATACAGGGACCCCGCTGCCCCCACCAGTTTTTGAACTTGAGTCCTTTGGCTCAAGTACAACAGATTCAGATTACCAGGGGAGTGTCTGCCTGCCTCTGCTTCAAGCCTGTGCTCATCTCTTTGAAGAAAACAGCAGGACACCTTGACTGCACGCAGTGAGAGAGTGTGGGACCCCAGAGGAAACGTAGAGTCCAAGGAAAAGAAGGTTTAATGGACGCCAGCCAGGAAAAATGACAGATGTCCTCTGCCATGATAGATAGGCTGTATTTAGTTACACTAGGGTGGTGATCAGCTTCTAAAAATAGATTTAGAATTCACAACTCTCATTTTTTTCATTTTAGGGTAAAACAGCTTTGAGAAATTAGGCCACATTAAGAGACAGTGTGACATAATGAGCTGTTTAAATAAATAGAATAAGCAGAATAAATACTGTCCAGAATAAATGTTTGGGCTCTGGAACCAGGTTGTATAGGTCTGAATTCAGCTCCTCTGCAAAATTACCAATGTCCTGACTTTGGGCAATTAATCAGTCTGAAAAATGCCATATCCTATACCCAAATATTAAAGGTTTCTAAGGTTTATTACTAAAGCAAAAGTTCTGAAAATCTTGGAAGTACAGAAACTTCTTTAAATGAGCAGTGCTTCACTCAGAGTTAGTATAGCAGAGTAGCTGAAAACAAATCCAGGCTCAGTTTATATCCTGGCTCCACCACCCATTACTTGTGTGACCTTGGGGAAGTCACTTAACCTCTCTGTGCTTCGGTAGCTCTGTCTGTAATATGGGGATTATAACAGCACGAGTCCCCTAGGACTGTTATTTAAACTTGGTGAATGTATCTGTCAAGAATTTAGAGCGGTGCCTACTTTAATAACATTACATGGAACATAACAAACTCTTTCATCCTTTGTTTGACTATGGAAGCTCCTTACTTTATCATACCTTCTGGTGGGAGAAGACAATGTATAATTTTTGACCTGTGAGTTTTAACAACAGAAAAGGCCATATGTCAAACTTCATCCCTCCACAATTGAGGGAAATAACTAAAGAGCCATCATAAATCCCTAAATCTTTATTTTAACGGCTAGAGTGACTGATCCTCTGATACTCAACATCCCCTATCACTATTGTAAATGCCCCCTTCCTTTCAAGGTTTCAAAAGGATGCTTTACGGCCATCCCTTCATTGATCACACGGCTTATTGACATGGCACAGCTGAGCCGCCTGAGTCTTTTCGCAAGGAGCTGCTCTCCCCCCATTTGTGGGTGTTTTGATTAATAGTCGATTTGCCGCAACAGCCCGTGTGGCCAGCTCGCATCAGGCCCCACTGGAATTAGATTAAGGGGAGACTTCTGGTGTAGTGGGTTAAAGAAGTAATTTTTCATCTCTGGAGACCTGGGTTCAAACCTCCCTGAAGCCCCAAGAGAAAACAGGTTTTGTGGCCTCGGTTCATCCCACAATTTGTCAACATCCAGCAGGAACGAAACCCTTCCTGAAAGCTATTAATCAAAGAAAGTGGAGTCATCATAGCTTAGGATTGATGGGATGTGGGGAAGCTAAGAGGCTGACACCGTCAACCCAGTTAGAAACGGATGCTGGATATGGGCTCAGAGGAGGATGAAGGGATAGACAAGACCACTGTCGGTGATCACTTCCCCTCCCCCACCTCCTAGCAACCGCCTATTGACACTGTGTCTCTAGAGATCTGCCCATTCAGGACATTTTACATAAATGGAATCATATGAAATAAAGCCTTTTGTGTCTGGCTGCTTTCACTTAGCATCAAGTTTTTAAGACGCATCCATGTAACAGTACTGCCTTCCTTTTTATGGCTGAATAATATTCCCTTGTATGTATATACCATGTTTTGTTTACCTGGACATTTGGGATGTTTTCATGTTTTGATACAATGAACAAGGCTACTATGAAAATTTGCAAACAAGCTACTGTGTGCATGTACATTTCCAACTCTCTTGGGTGTATACTTAGAGTGGAATTCCTGGGTCATATGGTCACTCTAACTTTCTGAGTTAATGAAAGGAGTTTTCCGATGTGTCTGCACCATTTCACATTCCTACCAGCAGTATATCAGAGTTCCAACTTCTCCCCGTTCTCTCCAACACTTGTCACTATCTGTTTTACTGTAGCCATCCTGGCGGATGTGAAGTGGTAACGTACTGTGATTTTGATTTGTTAAGCATTGATTTCTTCAGCATTATTGCCCACTTACATGTCTCTTGGAGAAGCATCTAATCCTATCTTTTGCCTGTGTATTGAGTTACCTTTATTGTTGAAATGCACGAGTTCTTAGATATTCTAGACACTACTCTCCTTTTTAGATCTGTGATTTGCTAGTATTTTCTTCCAGCCTCTGAATTACCGTTTCACTTTCTTGATGGTGTCTTTTGAACCACAACTGTTTTTAGTTTTGATGAAATTCAGTTTATTTTCCTTTCATTGCTTATGCTTTTGGTTGGTGATTACTTTTAATTGGCAAAGCCATAAAGAAGATGGGAAAAGAGGAGGCTTTGGTATCACTTATAAATTTTATAAAGACTACCTATTCACTCTTATCAAAGTCACAAGCTCTTATTGCAGCACGGTTTACAATAGCCAAGACATGGAAACAATCTAAATGTCCATCGAGAAAGGAATGGATAAAGAAGACGTAGTACAGGAGTTCTGTCATGGCTCAGTAGTTAAAGAACCTGACTAGTATCCACGAGGATGCGGGTTCGATCCCTGGCCTTGTTCAGTGGGTTAAGGATCTGGCGTTACCGTGAGCTGTGGTGTAGGTTGCAGACGCGGCTCAGATCCTGCGTTGCTGTGGCTGTGGCCGTAGGCCGGCAGCTATAGCTCCCATTCCACCCCTAACCTGGAAACCTCCATATGCTGCAGATGCGGCCCTAAAAGGACCAAAAGACAAAACAAAACAAAAAAAAAGATGTAGTACACATACACAATGAAAAAAAGAATGAAATAATGCCATTTGTGGCAACATGGATGAGCGTAGAGATTATCACACTAAGTGAAGTAAATCAGATAAAGACAAACATCATAGGATGTCACTTCTATGTGGAATCTTTAAAAATGATACAAATGAACTTATTTACAAAACAGAAACAGACGCACAAACTTATGGTTACCAAAGGAGAAAGGTAGGGGAAGGGATAAATTAGGCATATGGGATTAACATACATATGCTATTATATATAAAATAACCAACAAGGACCTCCTGTAGAGCACAGGGAACTCTACTCAATATTCTATAATAACCTATATGGATAAGTATCTGAAAAAGAAATACGTATATATATATACACACATATATATATACATGATTCACTTTGCTGTACAACTGAAACTAGCATACATTGTTAATCAAGTACACTCCAAATATAAAGTAAAAATCAAATTGAAAAAAAAAAGTCACAGATTCTAACTCAACACACCAACAGCGTGGGGTGTGTCTCTCTTTTAGCTGACCCACAGAGCAGTTTTATTTCTGTGGATACACAATTTAACAATCTGGATTTCCAGCATGTCCAGAAATATTTGAAGGGCTGGCCATACAAGGTCATTGTTTCCACACTCTGCAGGAACCGGGCAGAAGCTGCTTCTTTAGCCAGGCACATACAACCCTGGTCATCATGCTGATCTGTCACCACCCTCAGCAGATGCTTGACATATTTAAGGGTTAGCCCTGGCTGTGCCAAAGACTTCTCAAGTTACCAGTAGTACTGCTTTGCAGATGAGACCACTGAGGCTCAGAGAAGAAATAACGAGCCCCCAGTTGCACAGCTAGAATTTGGTGGAAAAGTGATTTCTGCCCAGCTCTATTCCATTTCATGTGCATGCTCTTGACCACCTGCCATTCTGCTTATATGTCACCCACCCAGACTCTGCTACTTATGCCTTCTGCCCTCAGCAACAGTACAATACGGTCACAAACACACACTGAGCACAATCTCCTGCAGAGACGACATTCTAGTAAAAGCTAGAGAGAGACATAAAAATAGATCAAAACCTCCAAGATATATAATGATATAATGAAAAGCTTGGCAAAGGGACAAGGAAGGATGGGGCTGATATTTGAGTAAGGAGGTCAAGGAGACATATAAAACAAAACAGGGATGCTAAAGACAGACCCAGAGTCATGGAAAGTGATATGGGTTGCCCAGGAATCAGAGAAAGAAGCTGCAGTGTTCATATCACAGTAGAGGCATGAATGTAAGGTATGCCAGAATCATCAGTGATTGTCTGTCATATTCACACACTTTCCCAAGGGAAACCCTCTACCCCCAGCCACCAGAGCTAAGGCAGCCAGGCTATATCCACTACCACCTGCCCCCCACCTTTCTTGGACAAAGCTGAATGGTAGGAGAAGGGGTACAAGGCCAAGGGCAGCCAATCAACCCAAGAGCTGTCTAGTGACCAAAGATATGGCCGAGCTCCTAAGGCTGAGCAAAGCCAACCAGATTCTTCTGCATACACGTTTGATCTGAGAAACATAGAAACAGAGGCAAAGAGCTGTGAGAGCTGCCGGGAAAAATGACAAGGCAAGGCCATTTGTTAGTTGAGGTAATGAAGGAGAAGACACTGACTCAGCACAGGGAGCTGCTGCAACAGTTATATGAAGAATGTGCCAGATAGATCACGTTGGTGCTCAGCACCCGTTCTGCCCTCTTCCTTGAAGGCACCATGCTTCCCAGAGTGCCCTGCAGTGAGGGCTTTTCATATAAACCAGGTTGCACCAGCCAGACCCATGTGAGAAATGACGCGGAAATTTCTGCTGCATGGCAGACAAGCACGGTGGGGAGATGGAATTGGATTCTTCCATAGCCAGCTCCAGAGGGTGGAAGTCCTGTAGCCACCTGCTCTTTCTGACTCAGTGTGACCCTAGAGCCAACAGAGAGTGGCACATTCAGAATCTCCAGAGAGAAGCTGCCATGGTGGCATCTCCAGAATCAACAGTTCCGGTGACAAGGTCCCCGGTCACCTCTTCCCTGATTATAGAGGAAACAGCAGCGCCCGTGGTGGGCGGGCTCTGCAGCATCCCTAACGGAGTCATTCCAGGAGCGTTCTCCTTCACCCCTTCCTATACTTTGGAAATACCTAGTCCCCTGTATTAAATCCCTGTCCGCTTAAGATAACTAGAGTGATCTCTGTTTCCTGCCACAGCTATGGGCTTAATGCTGCCCCCCCTCACCAAAGAAACAATTTATATGTGGACGTGTTAATCCTGGTACCATAGAACGTGACCATATTTGGAGATGGGGTCTTTAGAGAGGTAACAAAGTTTAAAATGGGGCCATTATGGTGGGCTCTAATCCAATATGACTGGTGTCCTTGTAAGAGGGAACTAGAACACAGATGCACATGAAGGAAAGGCCACGGGAAGACATAGGGAGAAGATGGCCATCTACAAGCCAAGGAAAGAAGCCTTGCTCTCTAACAACACCTTGATCCTGGGCTTCTAATCTTCAGAACAATGAGAAAGAAATTCCTGCTATTTAAACCACTCCACCTGTGGTACTTCGTTACAGCAGCCCTGGAAAACTAACACAGCCACTAAACCCTGATTCATCCACAAAAGGAAGGGAGAAGAGACACAAATGTGCAAAGATTCCATGAGCAGGACCCTGGCACTTTCAGGCAAGACAGAAAGAGAATAGCCACTAAAAAAGAGTTTCTCCGGGAATTCCCTGGTGGCCTACCAGGTTAAGGATCCAGTGTCGTCACTGCTGTGGCACAGGTTCCATTGCTAGCTTGGGAACTTCTGCGTGCTGTGGGCACAGCCAAAAAAAAAAAGGGGGGGGGGATGTCATTTCTCTAACAAGCTACATACTCTTGGCAAAGTTCCTTACCCTCTCTGGGCCTCAGTTTCCTCATCTGTTAAATGGAGGTGATTACTTAATAATCCAGGTAAAGTGCTGGGCAGTGCACCTTTATCTTTACAATAAATCCCCTCTTTGTGGTAAACTGAATTTACTGCTCATAGCCTACACATTCTCTATAAAACTCATGGGGTGTGTGGGGGGGAGTGGCTTCTCTTGGTAGGTAGACCCTTAAAGACAATATAACCCAAGAAGAAGAAACAAAACCTCTGAAGTCTGAGTCCCCTTCCTGCCTACTCAGGCACCTTCTGGAAGGAGCAATGTCTCTACTATTTCCAGCCATGCCTGCTCTGGTGCAGCTGTGGCCTCAGAAGTGGCAGAAGCAGCAGCAGGCAGGGCCAAACCACCGGCTCAGCCCTGTGCCAATAATTATATTCAACCAGTGAGTCATATTCAAAAGACAAAAAACAGAGCCTAGCACCTTGGCCATTCTATTACTCGACACTCCCTTGGTTACAAATGACAGAAACCTTGGCCCAGACAGCTCAGACAAATGGGGAATTTTTGAGTCACATTCCCAAACCATGGGGCCAGGGAGATGGCTAAAGTCAGGAACCGGGGCCCTCTCAGACAGCACCCCCCTCTTGGCATCTCTCTGCACATCTATCTTATATCTCTTCCCATAGACTGGCCTGTGTCACATGCCGGAGGTCACAGGGACATAACAGACAACAGCTTCCAGACCCACATCCCTGTATCCTTGGCCAGAGAGAGCTGGGGCGTTTCCTTCCCAGCTCCAATTTGAGAAAGCCCAGAGAGGGACTCTGACTGGACCAGCCTGGGAGACGTGCTCTCTCACAGACCAACCGCAGCAGCCAGGGGACAGGATACTGTGACTGGCTCACTTGTGTCAGGAACAACCCTTCAACCAATGACTCCAGTCAGAGAGACATGGTTCTCAGATCAAATGGCTGCAGCGGTCAGGAGAAAAGATACCAGCACAAACTGACCACCGTGAGCTCTGCAGCATCACTGAGATGCAAATTCACCTAACCTCTGAGAAACAATAAAAACAAGCTGATAAAGAAATAAGAAAATAACGCCCATCTAGCACTTACATTGTTTCAAAATATCAAGCCATTCACTTTTAAATGTCTCTTATGTTCTTGTGGGGAAGTCTGTTCTTTACAAATGTGGAAATTAAGATGAAGATAAATTAGTTTATCCAAAGTCTTTAAGTTTACTTCTACTCTGGATTACTTCAAAGGCTTTGCTTGTTCCACCATTCCATACTGAGTTGTTTGCTGTTACTGTTTTCCTTCTGAGACGACAAAAAGTTTGGATAGAGTAGGTGAACCCACCAAGGGCCATGCTAAGCCCCACCACCCTGACACCCAGCCCCTCACCTCAACAAGGCCCCCTATAGATTTGAGCTGCCAATAGATTCCATCTTGCTGGTCAACTCTGATGCATGCAGATGGATCTGAAACAATACAAAGAGACTTGAAGCTGCCATGGGTTCAAAGGGAGAAAGATGTTGTCATTGACTCATTGTATCTGCATGGGCTGAGGACATGAAAGTTACCATAAGAGTGGGCTGGAGCATTTTACCCCAAAATTCCTAGGCAAAGGAGCATCAACCCTAATTCTTTTGACTTCCAGTTTAGTTCTTATTTTTTATCTCTGTCCAACTTGCCTTTCAAAACACTTAGGAATAAAAGAATACCTTTCCTAGCATCCTTTTTCCAAAGCCTCCAAGTTCCTGAGACACTGCCAGAGTTGAAACATTATTTATTTAACAGCTCCTTACTGTGCACTGGTATTCCTATCAAGGTCTCGTGGCTACTCTGCTTCTCTTTTCCAAGCCAGGGTCTGACACTATTCTTTGCACATCCGACACTTGCATATCTCAAAGCATAAATCTATTGCTTAAGGTCTCTTTCTTATTTATCAAGGATTTCTGGGAGGAACAGGATCTTCACCATCTTTCCCAACACAACTTTTTCTCATCGCTCATGCAATATATATAATCATATATAAGTAATTCATACACAATGAGATTGCATTGCCCCTGAATTCACACACAGGTATAAAGATCCTGCATGTTCATGTAAGTACGCATGCACACAGATCGACCTTATTTTTCTCTTCCTTAAACCTGCAGAGCACAGGTATAAACTCCAACTATGTGTATGTGTAGAGATTGAGAGAGATTATAAATTAATACTTTCTGCTCCAGCCTATCAGTGAGAAGTGGACCAAAAAAAGAAAAAAAACAACCCCAGTGATACATGCACAGAGTGGGATACCATGAAGCCACAGTCATTAAACAAAGACAGCAGTGAAAGAGTATATCTGTCGCAATATGGAAAAAGCTCCACAACAGATTACTAAGCAAGCAAAGCAGATCAGCAAGTGGAAAATTGTCCGAGCATCACAAGGGTGTTCAAAGATATCTGGCAACCGCGAAGATGAATAGCTACCAAGAGTGAGCAAAGTAAGGATGTATGAAAGCTCCCATTTCTATTCACACAACCAGACAGGTTTGTTCTCACATTAAAAATAAATTTGGGGAGGTCCCATCGTGGTGCAGCAGAAACAAATCTGACTAGGAACATGAGGCCGCAGGTTCCATCTCTGGCCTCATTCAGTGGGTTCAGGATCCAGCAGTGCTGTGAGCTGTGACGTAGGTCACATACGCGGCTCTGCAGCTGCAACTCTGATTCAACCCCTAGTCTGGAACCTCCATATGCTGGGTGTACAGCCCTAAAAAATAAAAATAAAAAATAATAAGTTTGGCAGAATATACACCCAAATGTGCTGTCATTATCTTTGGGAAGTTAAATCATAAGAGATGTTTATTTTTGAGGTTGTGTATTCCTAAGATGATTGAATTTTAATTAACAGGGTATATTAAAGGTTTTTTTTGTAATTCTACTTCATTTGAGCTGTAATTCTTTTTCTTTTATTTTCTTTTTTGTTGGGGGCGGGAGGGCACCCACGGCATGTGAAAATTCCTAGGTCAGGGATCGAAACTGCAGCACAACAGTGACCTGAGCCACTGCAGTGACAATGCTGGATCCTTAACCTGCTGCACCACAAGGGAACTCCTGAGCTGCCATTTAGATTTAAGAGTTCCACTGAGGACTTCTCTCAGGAAGGAGGGGGGAAAGAGGAGAAAAAGGGTCTGGGAGGGAGAGAAAGAGAAACTCAGCTCCTCCTTTAATGCAGGGTCTTCCCCACTTGACTGTTGCACAGTCAAGAACAATCAAAGACCAATGTTTTAAAGTTGGAAGTGAAACACAGCAACACCCAAAATATAAACAGCCCAGATGCAGCCTCTCTCTCTAAACACCTAGAGGGACTGTGTTCCTGGATCAGCCTCTCATTTCTACACCATGAGGCTAGTCAAGGTCACTTTCGGTCTGTCACAACCCACCTTCCAGCACCAGGGTTAAGCTGCACCCCAAGCAGAGCACAGACCCCTTCAGCACTTCAGTTCCCAGGGAAAAGCTGTAAACTCTCTCCCTACAGCCCTGATGCTGTAACTGCTTCGTCTTGCCTAGAGCTCTTTGGCCCCAACAATATTGTTCACAGGGAAATGCACGTCTTGACATCTTTTTTCTCCAAACTACTTCTTGAGGCCAGCAGATGCCATCAGGCCTTTGGTGACAGCTGGGCCTCACCTTGAACTGTTACAGGAGACGTCTCCCAATCACCTCCTGGTGGCCGTTTGTCGCTTGTCCAGACAGGGCAGGAGCTGTGATTGCATCGCGGACTGTTTATTCCCTCACACATTAACTCCCTGCTCCTTTCATGCTGGTCCCCGCTGCGTTATTGCTCTGATACCTCCCATCCTTCCGGTGAGAGGTGGCCTTTCGTGGTTTGCTTCGAAACCTTGGTTTGCTACAATTTATGCCTTGATTAAAAATGTGCTGTCAGGTGAAACACGCCATTCAGGGGAGGGTTCTTTGTTAATTAGGAAAACAAATCAGGTCAAATGTTCCTCATAAAGATTTTTGCATGTCTGCAATTCTGAAATGGCTTAAATTTGGCTTAAGTGATTTTGTTGCATAGAGAAGAGAAGCAAGAGGAAATCTACACTTTTTTAGGCAAATTCTAGATAGAGTGGTGAGAAACATCTTTCTCTGTATTAATATTTACAAAATCGTACCTAGTGAAAATAATCCTTTTAAAACCATAACAAGTTTGATGCTGGCTTCTTTCGTCTGAATTTAAAATTTGTAGCAACTAATGGAGTATAATCTATAAAAAATTTAATCACTACTACACTGGATACATGAAACTGCTGTATCAGCTATACATCAACTAAAAAAGAACCTAACAAGGAGTTCCCATCGTGGCTCAGTGGTTAACGAACCCGACTAGGAACCATGAGGTTGCGGGTTCAATCCCTGGCCTTGCTCAGTGGGTTAAGGATCTGGCGTTGCCGTGAGCTGTGGTGTAGGTCGCAGACGCAGCTCGGATCCCGCGTTGCTGTGGCTGTGGCAAAGGCCGGCGGCTACAGCTCCAATTCGACCCCTAGCCTGGGAACCTCCATATGCCACGAGTGCAGCCCTAGCAAAGGCAAAAAGACAAAAAAAAAAAAAAAAAGAACCTAACAAGAAGAAAAAGATTAAGTGTAGAGGTACCATAAGATGGAGACAATCCTCTTTTAGATCTGTGCCAAAAAGAACTGAATGCAGTAACTTGAATAGATATTTGTTTTTGGATTTTTTGTTTGTTTGTTTTTAGGGCCACACTCGTAGCATATGGAGGTTCCCAGGCTAGGGGGTCTAAGCGGAGCTACAGCTGCCAGCCTACACCACAGCCACAGGCATAGCAATGCCAGATCTGAGCCACATCTGCAACCTCCACCACAGCTCAGAGCAAGGCCGAATCCTTAACCCACTGAGCGAAGCAAGGTATCAAACCCACAACCTCATGCTTCCTAGTCGGATTTGTTTCCACTGTGCCACAACGGGACCTCCTTGAATAGATATTTGAACAATGTTCTTAGTACTACTGTTTACAATAACCAAAAGACAGAATCAACCCAAATGTCCAAATGTGGTATATTCATACAATGGATTACTATTCACCCTTAAGAAGAAAGCAGATTTCTGACATACACTACAATGAGCATGAATCTTAAAAATATTATGCTAAGTGAAATAAGCCAGGCCACGAAGAGAAATACAGAATGATTTTACTTCTATGAGGTAATGAGAATCGTCAAATTCGTGGACTGTAGGGGAGGAGTGAGAGTAACTACTTCGGGGTAAAGATTACATTAGGTTTGATGAGGTCTGAGCTTGGAGAGTGGAGATGGTTGCACAACAATGGAAATAGACTTAATGTCCCTGAATTTTACTCATAAGGATAGTTTAAATGGTAAATTATATATAATATACCAAACAAAAACAGAGTTTGGAGTTCCCATCAACTCAGCGGTTACCAACTAGTATCCATGAGGACGAGGGTTCGATCCCTGGCCTCGTTCAGTGGATTAAGGATCCAGCGTTGCCATGAGCTGTGGTGTAGGGTGCAGATGCAGCTTGGATCCCACATTGCTGTGGCTGTGGTGTAGGCTGGCAGCTGCAGCTCCAATTGGACCCCTAGCCTGGGAACTTCCATATGCCTCCAGCACAGCACTAAAAAGACAAAAAAAAAAGTTCAAATGAACGAGTAAATTCATGAATTAAAAAAAAAAAATTGCAGCTACCTGTATAACAGGGGGTATCTGGCCTGCTGTTTGGGAGGAAAGCTTTTCTCTGGGTCCATCCATCCCATATCCCATGAAGTTTAGATGCTTCCTGGACAAGTGGCCTTCAAACTCAGGGATGACTCCATTTATGATATACCTCTTCTCCTGGTCCTAAAACTGATGGTCAAGTTCTGCATCCCTCTCACCACCTGACAGGTGAGAGCAGGGGTTTACCTGTCACACTGCCCTGCCAGCACAGTGCCTGCCATTGTAAATACATTTCTCTTTACTCAAAATGGCTTAAAAATTTAAACATAAGACATGACACCATAAAACTCCCAGAAAAGAACATAGGCAAAATATCCTCTAACATTAACTGTAAACTGTTTTCTTAGGTCAGTCTCCCAAGGCAATGGAAATAAAAACAAAAATAAACAAATGGGACCTAATTAACTTACAAGCTTTTGCACAGCAAAGGAAACCATAAAACAAAATGAAAAAAACTACAGAACTGGAGAAAATAGTTGCATATGATGCAACCGACAAGTGCTTAATCTCGAAAATATACAAATAACACACTCAACTCAGCAACAAAAAAACAAACAATCCAAGTGGAAAATGGGCAGAAGACCTATATAGACATTTCGCCAAAGAAGACATACAGATGGCTAGTAGGCACATGAAAAGATGCTCGACATCGCTAATTATTAAAGAAACGAAATCAAAACTACGAGGTCCCCCTCTTTCCCAGCTGGAACCATGGAGGGCACAGATGTCAAACAGAAGAAAAAGAAGACTCCTGCTGTGCCAGAAACCCTTAAGAAAAAGCAAAATATTTTCTCAGAGCTCAAGATCAAGTGCCTGAGAAAGAAGTTTGCCCAGAAGATGCTTTGAAAGGCAAGGAGGAAGCTTATCTACAAAAAACCTAAGTACTATCACAAAGAATACAGGCAAATGTACGGAACGGAGATTCGAATAGCTAGGATGGCAGGAAAAGCCAGCAGCTTCTATGTACCTGTGGAACCCAAATTGGCGCCGGTCATCAGGATCAGAGGTATCAATGGTATCAGCCCAAAAGTCGGAAAGGTGCTGCAGCTTCTTCGCCTCTGTCAGATTTTCCAAGGCACCTTTGTGAAGCTCAAGAAGGCTTTGATTAACATGCTGAGAAATGTAGAACCAAATATTGCCTGGGGGTATCCAAACCTGAAGTCAGTAAATGAATGGATCTACAAGTATGGTTATGGCAAAATCAGCAAGCCCTGGCAGATAACGCTTTGATTATGCGATCTCTTGGTAAATATGGCATTATTTGCATGGAGGATCTGATTCATGAGATCTATGCTGTTGGAAAACGATTCAAAGAAACGAACAACTTCCTGTGGCCCTTATAACTGTCTTCTCCATGAGGTGGAATGAAGAAAACGACCACCCACTTTGCAGAAGGTGGAGATGCTGGCAACAGGGAAGACCAGATCAACAGGATGATTAGGAGGATGAACTAAGGTATCTACCATGATTATTTCTGTAATCCGGTCAATTAATAAATGGTGACTACTTTTAAACAGAAAAAAAAAAAAAAAACTGCAAGGTACCAGCTCACAACGCTCAGAACGGCCATCATTAATAAGTCTACACATAACCAGTGCTGGAGAGGGTGTGGAGAAAAGGGAACCCTCCTGCACTGCTGGTGGGAATGTAAACTGGTACAACCCTGTTTGCTCTTGACTGACCTTCCCTCGGGCAACGGCTCTCACTAGCCTTGAAGAGCTAAAGGGGACAGACTGTCTTCCTCATTCCTTTATTCCTAGAAACCAACGCAGAGGCCCTTAACACTTTTTAAATCGTTTTAGCCTCCTACCACATACTAGGTATGGTAGAAGATACAAAGAAAATAAGACAGGATTACTGCCTTCAATAACCTTGCCATTTTTTTTTTTCTTTTTATGGCTGCAACCACAGCATATGGAACCTCCCAGGCTTTCCTAGGGGTCAAATCCGAGCTGCAGCTGCTGGCCCACGCCATTGCCACAGCCACACTGGATCCAAGCCACATCTGCAAGCTACACTGCAGATTGCGGCAACACCGGATCCTTAACCCACTGAGCACGTCCAGGGATCAAACCGTGAGGGTTCTTAACCACTGAGCCACACAGGAACTCCAACCTTGTCATTTATTTAATCAAAAGATAAAAATAACATCTGAATATTTAATATGGAATCCTGTTAATGTTTTATAGGTGTTGTGTTATTTCATTCTCCTAATAAGCCTTTCACAGGCAAGGTTTCTGTTCTGATTTTACAAACAAGGACCCTGAGGCTCTGAGAATGTAAGGACTTTGCCCTGGTTATAACTTGCTCGTAGCTAGGAAGAGGCAGATCAAGGATGCTTTCTGAGTAGAGTGAGGAATACTGGACAAAACCAGGTAGTGGCTGGCTCCATGCTAAGCACCTGGGAGAGCAGAGGAAAGGGACAGAACTGTCCATCAGAGGGACAGGGACAGCTACTGTCTCAACAAAACTGTGGTTACAAGTGACAGAAATAGAAATCCAGGAGTTCCCGTCGTAGCTCAGCGGAAACGATTCTGACTAGCATCCATAAGGATGCAGGTTTGATCCCTGGACTCGCTCAGTGGGTTAAGGATCCAGCATTGCCATGAACTATGGCGTCGGTCACAGACACGGCTCGGATGCCACCTTGCTGTGGCTGTGGTGTAGGCCAGTGGCTACAGTTCCAATTCAACCCTTAGCCTGGGAACCTCCATATGCCACAGGTACAGCCCTAAAAAGAAAGAGAAAGAAAGAAAGAAAGAAAGAAAGAAAGAAAGAAAGAAAGAAAGAAAGAAAGAAAGAAAGAAAGAAAGGGAGGGAGGGAGGGAGGGAGGAAGAGAGAAAGAAAGAAAAAGAAAGAAAGAAAGAGAGAAAGAAAGAAAGGAAGAGAGGAAGAAAGGAAGAAAGAAAGGAAGGAAGGAAGGAAGGAAGAAAAGAAAAGAAAGAGCAGAAAGAAGGAAGGAAGGAAGGAAAGAGAAAGAAAGAAAGAAAAGAAAAGAAAGCGGAAAGAAGGAAGGAAGGAAAGAGAAAAGAAAGAAAAGAAAAGAAAGAGCGGAAAGAAGGAAGGAAGGAAGGAAGGAAAGAAAGAAAGAAAAGAAAGAAAGAAAGGGAAATCCAGCTCCTTGTGGCTTTAAAAAGAGAACAAGGAACATGCGTGTGCAAGTGTCTTTCTCCAGGAAATTTTTGTCTGGATATATGCCCAAGAGTGGGATTGCTGGGTCATATGGTAATTCTATGTAGAGTTTTCTAAGGTACCTCCACACTGTCTTCCGTAGTGGCTGCACCAGCCTACATTCCCACCAACAGTGCAGGAGGGTTCCCTTTTCTCCACACCCCCTCCAGCATTTGTTGTTTGTGGACTTGTTAATGATGGCCATTCTGACTGGTGTGAGGTGGTATCTCATGGTAGTTTTGATTTG
>PVHT021183699.1:55817938-55841892 GCA_004024745.2 Catagonus wagneri | reverse complement strand
TGTAGAGTTTTCTAAGGTACCTCCACACTGTCTTCCGTAGTGGCTGCACCAGCCTACATTCCCACCAACAGTGCAGGAGGGTTCCCTTTTCTCCACACCCCCTCCAGCATTTGTTGTTTGTGGACTTGTTAATGATGGCCATTCTGACTGGTGTGAGGTGGTATCTCATGGTAGTTTTGATTTGCATTTCTCTAATTATTAGAGATGTTGAGCATTTTTTCATGTGCTTGTTGGCCATCTGTTTATCTTCTTTGGAGAAGTGTCTATTCAGGTCCATTGCCCATTTTTCAAAGGGGTTGTTGGCTTTTTTGCAGTTGAGCTGCATCAGTTGTTTATATATTTTAGAGATTAAGCCCTTGTCAGTTGTGTCACGCATGTTCACTGCAGCACTATTCACAATAGCCAAGACATGGAAACACCCCAAATGTCCATCGACAAATGACTGGATTAGGAAGATGTGGTATATATACATGATGGAATACTATTCAGCCATAAAAAAAGGATAAAATAATGTCATTCGCAGCAACATGGATGGAATTAGAAACCCTCATACTGAGTGAAGCAAGTCAGAAGGAGAAAGACAGATGTCATATGAAATCTCTTATAACTGGAGTCTAAAACACTGCACAAAGGAACATCTCAACAGAAAAGAAAATCACGAACTTGGGGAACAGACTTGTGGTTGCCAAGGGGGCGGGGGAGGGGTGGGGGAGGGGTGGGAGGAAATGGGGATAACTAGGGCTTTAATGATGGAATAGCAAGGAGATCCAACTGTATTGCATGGGGAACTATATCTAATTACATGTGACAAATCCATATATGTACATGTAACCGGGTCACCACACGGTGCAGTTGGAAAATCTGACAGAAATCTGTAAACCGGTTATAATGCAAAAAAAATAAATAAAAAATAAATTATAAAATTAAAAAAATAAATAAATAAATAAATAGAGAACAAGGAAATTCATAGGTTCATTAAATGCAAAAGGCCACGGATTTGAACGTGGTTGGATCCCAGTGGCTCAACCAATGTCACGAAGGCGCATCTCTAAGTGTGGGCTCTGCTTACCCCCTGGTTTCACTGCCATGCAGGCCTCTGCACTAACGATGGCACAGAGGTCGCCCGCTCCGGGCAGACATCCATCAGCTAAGCATCCCCAGCCAAAAGACAGGGCATCACCCCAGGGATGCCAGTGACAGGCTGAACCCTACACGTGTCCCTAAACCATCCACTGCATGTCAGCAGATGTCAACTCTGACCACGTGTTTATCTGCTCTCCCAGCATCATACAACAAACACGTCAGAGCAAAACAGAAAATGTGATGCCTAAAAAACAGTATTACAAATTAAACAGTGAAAATAAATTTAAGTAATACATATATGAATAATACATTTTTAATATATCAATAAAATAAGTTCTTAAAAAATGAACTTTCAAAACCCTACGGCAGTGAGGCTGTGAGATGCAACCTGGAAAGGGAGAGAAAGCCACTTGTAAAATCTTTCTTCTTCCACGTCACCAGGTGGGGAGTAAGAGTGAGTGCCCCCAGAGCAGCAGAAGCTCTCATTTCCCACCTTGAAAGGCTGGTACTTGGTAAGTTAATCAAGACTCTGACCAAGTGAGGGTGCCAGAAAACAATAAATAAGGCAAACATCGCATTTTTAAAGCGAACTTTCTATTTTGGAATGACTTTATAGAAATGAAATGTCAACAACAGAACAGAGCATCCCACATAGGCTGCATCGGCCTTCCTCTGTCACATTAACAACTTTTATTATCATGATACATTTGTCAAAACCCAGCTGACACTGATACAGTACCAGTAACTGAGCTCCTGGCTTGATTTGGATTGCACCAGTTCTTTTCATGTATGTTCTCTTTCTGTTCCAGAATCCTGTCCTGGCTCCATGTTGCATTTAGTTGTCACGCCTCCCCAATCTCCTCTGATCCATGACAGTTTCCCACTCTTTCCTTGTTTTCAAGACTATGACAGTCTTGAGGAGTAATGCATAATGTCCCCCACTGTGGGCTTGACTGATGTTTTTCTCATGATTAGATCAAGATTACATATATAACATTTTATTTATGTACCACCACTAGCCAATATACTGATGAATGATCAGTACTTCTGAGGATAGGTGTCCTGGAGAGGTACACTATCTTCCTTGCATGAACCGTACCCATAATGTACCTTTTGTAAATTTTGACTGCAAGTTCTTAGAAGAGGCTGCATCAGTTAGGAGTGCTTGAGCTGCAACTAATAGTGGTGTAAGCAACGCAGACATTTAATTATCTAACTTATCAAAGAGTCTGAAAGTAGGCATTTTGGAACATTTCTTTTCTCTTTCCTCTCTACTGGGCTTAGGTGTAGGCTTGTAGCCCCATGATCACAAAATGGTTGCTGCACTTCCAGATATTACATCTGCATTCAAGGCAGGAAGATGATAAAACAGTAGGGCCTAACACATTTGTTCCTTGTATCAGGAAAGTATATTTTATCAGAACCACCCCTTCCTCAGGACACTTTCACCTATTCTGCAGTTAGAAATGATTCACAGACGTATCTAGTTCCCAAAAAAGCTTGGAATTTATGTACTTAGCTTTCCAGATCTGTGCAAGAGGCAGACCAGGAAGAAAGAAGATAGAAACAGATCATGAGTTTCCCAGTCAATAGTGTCTGCATAAAAGAGAAAACCTACGAGAATTTCAAAGCCATCTGAATATAGACTTCTAGATTCTAACAAAACTTGTTCAATATTTTACTTTCTTCACCACATCTAATTCAAGAGCGTTTTTTTCCAGCAAATTATTTTTCTAAAGCACTCATCATAGTTTTCATATATATGATCATTTTTGCACTTGTATCTAAATGGATTATGATATTCAATTTAATTCATATATTAATTAACTCATTTAACTGAACTTATTGATTCTAAATGACAACACAATCGACATAAACAGATTTGGGAACAAACTCAGTCTTGGGTGGTGGGAGTGAGGCTGGGAGGGTTGTAAGGATATTCAGCTCAGTCAACTGAGAAGTATCCCATGAGGAAGCCTAGGGCTTCACCTGGGACACTTTACGGAGGGACAGACACCACCAGCTGATGGATGTTCAGTGGGATCCCCTGTGAGAGCTTCTATGGAAAAAGCACCTTGCAAGGCTCTGTGCAAAACCCAGACAGAGATGCAATACAGACCCTTCTCACAGCACTGTCTCTCTCATGCGAAATGTAGACAGGCTTGAATGCTAAGGAAGGTGGGGAGCAAAGTGCCAAGTGCTGGCAATAAAAGAGAACCATCCACATAGAAGAGAAAGGATGCTGTCAGTACCAGCCCACACCCTCCTGGCCTTGGCACTTCAGTGACATCTTTTTACCTGGAGCTTTCTGAGTCTCAAACTTATCTCTGGTCCCAAATTCTGGAGAATTCCCAGATAGCCAGAAGGACTGGTATATAAATACACCAAGCCCCCAAGGAGTTCCCGTTGCAGCTCAGCAGGTTAAGAACCTGACTAGTATCCATGAGGATGTGGGTTCGATCCCCAGCCTCGCTCAGTGGATTAAGGATCCAGCATTGCCGTGAGCTGTGGTGTAGGTAATAAATGCAGCTCAGATCTGGCATTGCTGTGGCTGTGGTACAGGCCGGCAGCTGCAGCTCTGATTTGACCCCTAGCCTGGGAACTTCCATATGCCACGGATAAAGCCCTAAACTAAAAAAAAAAAGCCCCATCTCCCTTGCCCTGTGGTGGGACAGCACTGGGGAGTGTGCTGGACACTGTTCCTCAGAGATTTCCACAGGAGTAAGCTCCAGGTGCCTGCAGTGGTAGCCAGCTCGATGATACAATCTAGATTGACTCTTTCCCTGCCCTGTCTCACTTCTCAACTCCCCTAAAGATGTTTCTTGGGATTAACTCCCAAATAAACTGCTTGCACTCAAATCCTGATCACAAGAGGAGGTAAGAAGTAACAAATTAAGGCAAAGAGTATTAATAACTGTTTCCATTCATTGAGACTTTAGGGGCCTAGAATTGTGCCAGGCAACTTACATACATTCTCTTACTTATCTTCACAAGAAATCCCCAAAGTAGGAAGAACTATTACTGTAATCGGAAACAAAGCTGAGGCTCAGAGAAGTTAAGTAACTTGTTCAGCAACACACAGCTCAAAAAATGGCAGACATCAACAGATGAATGGATGAACAAACCATAAAAAGGAATGAAGTATTAACATAACATCGTAAGTCACCTATACTCCAATAAAATTTATTTTTTTTTAAAAAAAGGAATGAAGTACTGATACATACTACAACATGGGTCAACCTCAGTGCTAACGGAAAGAAGCCAGATAGAAAAGACTACATGTAGCATGATTCCATTCATAAGAAATATCCAGAATAGATGAATCCAGAGAGAAAGAACTCAAATAGGCAGTTGCCAGTGGCTAAAGGGAGGAGGGGAACAGAGAGAAATTTCTTAATCAGGACAAGGTTTACTTTGGGAGGATGGAAATATTTTGAAGTAAGCTAGAGACAGTAATTGCAAACCAGTGTAAATAAACTAAATGTCACTGAACTGTTTTTTTTTGTTTGTTTGTTTTGCTCTTTAGGGCCACATCCATGGCATATGGAGGTTCTCAGGCTAGGAGTCTAATCGGAGCTGTAGCTGCCAGCTAATGCCACAGCCACAGCAACACGAGATCCAAGTCGCATCTGTGACCTACACCACAGCTCACAGCAGTGCCAGATCCTTAACCCACTGAGCGAGGCCACGGATCGAACCCGCAAACTCATGGTTCCTAGTTGGAATCGGTTCTGCTGTGCCATGAAGGGAACTCCTGAACTGTTCATTTTTAAAAGGTTAATTTTATGATAGGTGAATTTCTCAATTTTTTTTTAAATGACAGAACTGGGAGTTTAAACCAGAGACCCTGACCAAGAGGCTCTTCTTACATCAGTGATTCTCCAAGTGTGGTTCCTAGACTGGCAGTAGCAGCAGCACCTGGGAGCTTGTTAAAAATGCACATTCTGATGAAATAATGCCATTTGCATCAACATGAATGGACCTAGAGATTCATACTAAGTGAACTAAGTCAGACAAAGATAAATATCATATGATATCACTTATATGTAGAATCTTTAAAAAACAATACAAGTGAACTTATTTACAGAACAGAAAGAAACTCACAGACACAGAAAACAAACTTATGGTTACCAAAAGGTAAAAGGGATGGAGAAGGAGTCATTAGGAGCTTGAGATTAATAGTCACACACTACTACATATAAAAGACATAAACAACAAGGACCTCCTGTACAGCACAAGGAACTATATTCAGTATCTTGTAACAACCTGTAATAGAAAAGAATCTGAAAAAGAATTTATGTGTGTGTGTGTGTGTGTATAACTGAATCACCTTGCTGTACACCAGAAACTGACATGACATTGTAAATCAACACTTGCTGAGCAACCTTCAACCAAATGGACTAGAAACTTTCAAAAAGATATTCTGCCCCAGAAGACAAAGAGGAGACCACATCAAGAGGTAGGAGGGGCGATTACGTGACAGAAGCAACCCTATACCTCCCGGGTGGGAAGTCCCCCAGACTGGAAAGTAACTGTATCACAGAGACTCGCTTATAGAACTGAGAGTTCTGAGCCCCAGGTCAAATCCTCATGCCTGGAGATCTGGCACAGGGAGAAAGAGCCCCCAGAGCATCTGGCATTGAAGGCCAGTGAGACTTGTGTGCAGGAGCTCCACAGGACTGGGGGAAAAAGAAGACCCCATTCTTGAAAGGCGCACACAGACTTTCACGTGCACTGGGTCCCACGGCAAAGCAAAGGCTCCATAGGAATCCGGGTCAAATCTGACCACAGTTGTTCGAGGATCTCCTGGGAAAACAGGACTGACTGTGGCTTGTTGTGGGGGAAGGGGATTGGAGGCGAAGCTCTTGGGAACATTCATCAGCCAGCATTTCCCTGGAGGTAGTCATTTTGGGAAAATCTGGCCGCGCCCATCAGTGCTAAGAATCCCCAGGCCAAACAATAATCCAGGTGGGATCACAGCCCCACCCATCAGTAAACAGACTGTCTAAAGACCCCTCAAGCACACAGCCAGCCTCTAATCTCACTCAGAAGCAAAGCCCCTCCCACCAGAGGGATAGCAATCAGCCACACCCACCAGTGGGCAGGCACCAGTCCCTCCCACCATCAGGAAGCCTACAGCAAGACACCCCATACCAACTTCAGCTACAGGGGAGGCAGACACCAGAAGTAAGAGAGGCTACAACTCTACTGTCTGCAAAAAGGTCACCACAACAAAAATCTATAAAAATGAAAAGACAGAGAACTGTAACTCAGATGAGAGAAACAAACAAAAAAACATTTTTTCAAAAAATAAAAATGCACATTCTGAGGCCCCCATCCCAGACCTCCTGAATCAGCAGCTCTGAGGCAGGGCCCAGCAACCTGGGTTTTCACAAGCCCTCCAAGCGATTCAGACACGCTGGAGTTTGAGGACCACTGCCTTGTCCCCAGAAATCAAAACAAGTCTTATCCTCAGCAGCACTCAACCGGTCTCACTCCAGATGCTCCACATGGAAATGAACAAATGCTGGATTCACAGAAATTAGGATTGAAAGGGCTGGTGTGGGTGTGGGTTTATCGCGCGCACTTGTTACCAGCCAGTGGGGGGTCGGGGCCTCCTACTGTCAAGGTGTGCGGACTCTCCCCACAGCACAAGCCAGAGCTGGGCATCACCGCCCTGGCAGGGGGTGGCTCTGGCAGCCCTGGCACGTCCGTCTTCATCTGGGGCGTGTGCCCACCAGGCCAGCTGAGTCCAAACTGGCAACTGTTTCCTCAAGATAAAGCAGGAGGTTCAAGGATGGTGCCAGCACTAAAGCTCGTAAATATCCCCAGGAGCCAGAGAGTTCCAGCCCTGTCCCTTTTCCAGGACCAGGAAAGCAAACCCAGTGAATTTACTAGTAAAAGCAGTTAGGCAGAGAATCAAAATTATGTTCGTCTTTATACCAGGTTTAGAGTTTTAGTTCAACTCCAGGGACAAACCACTTGAAAGTTCATTCTAAAAAAGAATTCCTAATGAAAGAACCAAAATGACCCAACCTAACCCACAGGGTTCCCTTGTCCAATGTCTTCATGGAACGCTAGTTCCTGAAGATGTTACTAGGAATGTCTGAGATAGGAGTGTGAGGTCAAGTGAACTTGAGAAAAGGTTTCTCCTCCTCTCGACTCCTGGAGACCCGCAAGGCACATCAGTATATTAAAGGCTCTGCAAAGTCTTGCAACACCAAATCCCGCGGTGAAACGCAGGCTGTCACAAACCCCAGGCCTATTTAAGAGGCGGCAGCTCAGAGCAGTCAAGTTTAAGCTCTGAAACCAGTGTCTGGGTCCATATTCTGACTTGACCCTTGGCTGTGTGCAATCAGGGAAGTTGGTCACCGTCTCTGGGTTTCAGTTTTTTCACTGATGAAAACTGACTGAGTTCACAGAGGTATTAGGAGGATCACTGAGTTAATGGAGATAAAGCAAATACGACAGCACCTTACATCGCTTAGTACAGATTCAATAAATGTCCGATGTGTATACACCACACAAACACACATTTTTTAATTAATTTAAAACAATGTCTTATATGGAGTCCCCACCGTGGCTCAGCGGAAACAAATCTGACTAGGAGCCATGAGGTTGTGGGTTCGATCCCTGGCCTTGCTCAGTGGGTTAAGGATCCGGGGTTGCCGTGAGCTGTGGTGTAAGTTGCAGACACAGCTCATATCCTGAGTTGCTGTGGCTGTGGTGCAGACCAGCAGCTATAGCTCCTTTTGGACCCCTAGCCTGGGAACCTCCATATGAAACGGTTATGGCCCTAAAAAGCAAAAAAAACAAAAACAAAAACAAAAAACAATGTCTTATAAGACCCAAGTTCCTCTGAAAATAATTCAAGAAATTTAAGAGCTATAACCTTACCTTTGCCTAGAAGGCAAAGAAAAGGACGGTGAGCTTTGCTGGATGAACAGGCAAAAGCTTAGAACCAACTATCACTTTAAGAGAAAACAGGATGCAGTCGAGTGAGGGTTTATTCATAATTCTGGTTGTAGCTCTTCACCTACATGCCCATTCTCCCCATTTTCCAAAGAAGATGACTCTAGGGAGTTCCCGTCATGGCTCAGCGGTAACGAACCCGACTAGGATCCATGAGGTTGCAGGTTCAATCCCTGGCCTCACTCAGTGAGTCTGGGATCCAGCACTGCAGTGAACTGTGGTGTAGGTCGTAGATGCAGCTCGGATCTGGCATTGGTGTGGCTGTGGTGTAGGCCAGAAGCTATAGCTCTGACTTGAACCTTAGCCTGGGAACTTCCATATGCCTCAAGTGCGGCCTGAAAAAAAAAAAAAAAAAAAAAAGAGGATGACTCTACAAATGTGATCACTTTGGAATGACCCCAAGATGCACAAAGAGAAGCCAAAGGAGGAAAGCAAGGAGGAAGACTTGCAATGAAGATTCTGAATCTAACTCATGAGGCCAAAGAGGATAACACAAGGTACATCTCTGAGGTTTGCCCATACCAATGATGGGATGAACTTCACAGAGATCTGGCCATGACTTGACACAAAGCTCTGTCCCTCAGCCTTGAACAACAGGAGAACAGGCCTTAGTGACACCCAAACACCCGTCAAAGGCGGCTCCATCTCAAGGGACGACAGATAACATCATTTCAGAGCATCAACCGGGGCAGTTCCTATGCTCTTGGCTGAGGGCATCTACTCCTCAGACCTCAAGCCCAAAGATTTCATGGTTCTTGACTTCTGAAGGCTGCTGTGTCTAAAATAAGCAGAGAAAAAGCAATAATAGAGAGGTGTACCACTGCCGCAGTCTAAGAAAACTGAGTAAGGCTGACAAGCATCTCAGAATGCCCCAGAATTTCTTCATATTTATTCAAGAAATAGTTAATTAGCCTTAAAATGTGTTAGGTTCCATCCTAAGACTAGGATTATGGTAGGGAGCAAAACAGACCATGTACCTGTTTTTCTGGAGCCTCAAATGACCAACTCCGGGCTCTGAGGTAGTCAAGGAGAGATGGGTGGGTGGCTAGGTGAATATTCATTGTTGAATTCCTATACTAAGCACTTTACAGCCATTATCTTATACAGTCTTCACAATAATCACAGGCAGGCATTACTACTTTCTCCCTTTAAGAGATGAGAACACAGAGACTCAGAGAGGTTTAGCCACTTGCCCGAAGTCACACAGCTGGTCAAAACTGGTGGTGGGCAAGTACTGATTTTAGGCAGCCTGATTCCAGAGGCCACATTCAACTACATTATGTTTGTCAAGAAAGAAGAAGATATGGAAACGTCTTACCTGCACTTCTTTTTTCCCCCAAGTGAGAATCGTTTCACTGTTCTGATCCTCAAAAGGATTAATAGGGGTAATTTAACATTCTCTGAATTATTTTGCCGTCTTGCAATGATCACGAATTGCATGAAAATTTTTTTATTTTTCATTACTTTTTCCCAAATAAAGTATAAAGCTAGTTACAGAAATCCACACAGTAGAGTTCCCGTCGTGGCTCAGTGGGTTAAGAACCCAACATAGGCTCCATGAAGATGCGGGTTTGATCCCTGGTCTTGCTCAGTGGGTTAAGGATCTGGCATTGCAGCAAGCTACAGTGTAAGTTGCAGATGTGGCTTGGGTCTGGCACTGCTGCAGCTGTGGGGTAGGTTTCAGCTGCAACTGCAATTCAACTCCTAGCCCAGAAACTTCCATATGCCATGAGTGCAGCTGTAAAAAGAAAAAAAGAAACAGAGTGCAGAACGGTTTTTGTGTCATTGCTTCAGCAAAACTCTGAGCAGCTGCTGTGAGGGACACAGAACAGACAGGAGTAGAGACGAACACCTCACCTGCCTTCCTGGAGCCAACACCCTGGCAGGAGAGAAGGTTGGGCATTTCACGGAGGGGCGGGGCGGGGGGCGGGTGGAAGGCAGCCTGCCCTGGGGGCATCAGGGCAGGGCTGGTCTCCAAGGAAGTGAAGATGAAGGGAGTGAAGGAAGGAGAGGCAGCAGGTGGGTGGGACAGGCCATCAGGAAAGAAGACTCCTGCAAAGGGAAGAGTCTGTGCAAAGGTCCTGAGACAGGCAGGGCCAGAGCTGGTTGGAGAAAAGGAGACAGCTCGTGGTCTCCAAGAGGGAGCAGATCAGGTTAGTGGGACAGGAATGGTGGGACCACAAAAGGCCTTGTGAGCATGTCACATGAGGACTGGAAAGCTTCAGCCTTGGAAGGGTTAGCATCGCTGGAGGGTTTTAAACAAGAGAATCCAGGTACAAATTCACACAGATCCCACCATCCAGACGTGACAACTGTCAGTATTTGCTGTAGATCCTTTGGAAACCTTTTCTAGACACTTACGGTCGCAAGCACAGACTGAGAACTTTTGTAAATGCAGAACCAGAAGACAGAGTCTCCCTTTTTTTTTTTTTTTTTTTGTCTTTTTAGGGCTGCACCAGAGGCATATGGAGGTTCCCAGGCTAGGGGTCAAATCGGAGCTGCAGCTGCCGGCCTACGCCACAGCCACAGCAACACAGGATCCGAGCTGCATCTGTGACCTACACCACAGCTCACGGCCAACACCAGATCCTTAACCCATTGAGTGAGGCCAGGGATCGAACCCGCATCCTCATGGATATCAGTGGGTTCTTACCACTGAGTCACAGTGGGAACTCCCCATAGTACCTTTTCTAGTCTGCTTTTCCTCTTCACAATATGTGGCCATCATCATTTGAGATCGATGAATATTGCTCTGGGGCATGATTTTAATGGTAGCTGGATATACCATTTTAGTAAGAGACCAAAATTTAGTTGATACACAGATTCCGTTGACAGCTAAGTGATTTCCCTTTTCCTCCTTTTGTGGACAAACCACGAAGACCATCCTGGAGCAAGGACCACCTCGGATTTTTCCCTCCCACTCCATGCAGCTGAATTCTCTTTTCCTCAACTCTCTGGTTGTCCCAAAAGCTCAGCTTGCCCTTGATCTGAAGGCTGGGTGTCTGAGTGCCAGTTAGGTTAAAATAAAAATTTAAAGAAACGATGGAGGGCTTGCTGGGGGCAGAGGTAAAGATGGCCATTTCTACCCTGACCCAAAGCAGATGGTGGATCCAGAGAGAGATTAGAATTAAGAGGGAACTGGCAGCTGGGTCTGCCTTTGGGAATCAGGAGGCCAGGAAAGATGAATGAGATGTTAAACCAAAAAAAAAAAAAAAAAAAAAAAGTGAAATGAGCTGGAATCCAGCCACAAGCTCAACTTGCATCCGACAGCGGCACACATGTCCAGGAGCCGACTCAGAGGGGAGAGCTTCAGGGGAGGCGCAGGGCAGTGGTGACAGGAGATTACATTCTGCCCACCTCACCTTGAACCACCCCCCCCACACACACACACACAGCTCTCTCACCCTCAGCGCTCTGTGCTCCAGCCTCTCCGGCCTCCCGGCTCTTCATCCACCTGCCCACCCATCCCCCGTCTCAGAGCCCTGCACTGGCTGAACCCTCCTTCTGGAACAACCCTCCCTCAGACGGAAGCTTCTCAACTGCTCGGGTTTCCTTCCCCTGTCCCCTCTCCACGAAGCCTCCGCTCAACATCCTACTTAAAACAGTCTTCCTCCCTGCACCAGCCTCGTGACTGTCCATCGGATCTTCCTCTTTTATTTTCTCCAGAGCAGCCATCCAAAGTATCTTGGTTTAGGAGTTTCCACTGTGGCACCCGGGGATTGGTGGCATCTCTGAAGCACCAGGATGCATGTTCGATCCCTGGCCCGGCACAGTGGGTTAAATTATCCATCATTGCCGCAGCATAGGTCACAACTGAGGCTCAGATCTAATCCCTGTCCCGGGAACTCCATATGCCACAAGGTGGTCCAAAAAAAAAAAGAAGAAGTGCTTGGCTTTTACTTTACTTGTTGAGAGTCTGCCATCCCCTACAGAAGACACACACCACCATGGACAGGGGTCCCCTCCTCATTCCTTACTTCATCCCCATCACTCAGCACACAGTCTATGTCTGATAAATGAGTGAATGAAAGAAAGCATACAGTCCCAGGTTCAAATCCAAGCTCTACTATAACATGACCCAGGGTAAAGAGCTAACTATGCTAAGTCAGTTCCTTATTTTCCTAATGCGAATGACGAAAGCTCCCATCTTGCTGGATGGTTGAGAAGACTGACATACTGCCCAGTGCCCGGCACAGCCAGTGTCCAGGGTAGGCTAAGTGGAGAACAAAAGTCTTTCCAGAGCAAACCCAGCTATGACAGGCTCTGTTGCTTACTTCCGTTCTTCCCTGTGTTTCCAGATGCATAATTTTACCAGAATAGGCACGGCACAGGTCTCTTTACAGCTGCTATAGACAGTTGAAGATAATTATCAAACAGGTTCTGGGGACCGAGTATTATTAATTGTCACTTGTTTGCAATTCGGCTCAAAGATCAGTTTTTAAAAACTAACAGGGCCTCTGAGGCAGGTTCTAACTTACTCATTAACGCAGAAAACAAGCTTCTGTCCACCGTCTACTTAGAGCTGTAAATGCCACTTGATTACAGCCAACCAGGTCCACGCCCATGAGCTGCCCAGTGGTGTGAATTACTTACAGAGCCTAACGTTTGCATTACTGGACATGTCTCTCCTTGAATGCTCAAATTCCCAGCAAGAGCCCTCTTGCCTTATCTCATTAGCTGCTCCACGTGGGGAAGGGAGATGACAACTCCTCTATAACACAGGGATGGTAGCAAATAGGCCTCCCTTTTTCCAGAATGGGGAGGAGGAACCAGGCAGTTTTCAAAGGTTGGTACTCCCTCTGGTGGTCATTATTCACACTGCAACACCAGTATCCACCCAAGTCTGCCAGTGCCTGCTCCTGGGAAACAATGGCAAATGGTCTTGGGACACAGAGACCACCTTTTACTCCCGCTGAATGGAGGATAGTCCCTCCTCACATGTGACTTTTATTAAGTTATATGTGATGAGGGAGGGCAATGAGTACAGACTTGTAAGATAATGGGAAATAAGGCTGATGCCAAAATGAGGCCCCACCTGCAATTCAATGTTTTGCTGTGAATTTCAAAGAGAACCTGAACCTTGAGGGGAAGGGGAGGGTGCGGGGAGTGGGGCCTTTGTTTATGCCGAGCAAGAAAGGGCTTCCTGCTGCTAAAAGGACCGGATCCGAAGCATTCACAGACTCCTTGGGCTGCCAACGTTTCTTACGCAATCACCATCCCCTTTGATGATGGGCGCAGATTTAAGGACTTAAGTGGAGGTGATTTCCCTGGAAATCCACCCAGCGGAGCATGAAGGGAAGTGGAGGCTTGGGGTGGAAAGCTGGGGCTGGGTCCTGCCAAGCCGGAGACAGATGCCAGCTGTGTGATGGCTGCCTGGACCCCCAAAGGCAGATCCCAGATCCTGTGACTGTGGGGGTGCAGGAGGGGCAGCACCCGCTGGAAATCAGGTCGCTGGAAAAACACCACCCAGTTCACAGCTCTGGACAACTGGAAAGGTGTAGATACATCCCAGCCAGAAATTAGCATCTTTCCCCTCTTTCTTGATAAGAGTTTTCCTCTGCTCAAGTACAAAGCTGCCCAATTTTCTGACCCTGCTCTGGAAGATGAGCTGGACTCTTGGCTACGCCCCACTGCGCGCACCAACCAAAACTCCCCGTTGTTCGTCCTAAGCAGCCAAAACCTAGACACCAGGCTGCAGGCCACCGATGGGAAGATCACTGAATCAGAGTATGTCTCCCATGCCGAGGAGAACGCTGCCCTATGAGGAAGCAGGAGTGTAAACCGGTCCCCAGACCGAAAGCCGCGGCCGTATATGTTGGTGAAGAAGGAAAGCCGTGGAATCCTGTGCAGGATACCCTGGAAGTGGCATTTATGTTTGGGATGCAGGGAGTTCCCGTGGCGGTGCAGAGGAAATGAATCCGACTAGGAACCAGGAGGTTGCGGGTTTGACCCCTGGCCTCGCTTAGTGGGTTAAGGATCCAGCATTGCCATGAGCTGCGGTGTAGGTCACAAATGCAGCTTGGATATGGCATTGCTATGGCTGTGGCATAGGCCAGCAACTGAAGTTCACATTCGGCCCCTAGCCTGAGAACCTCCATATGCTGCAGGTGCGACCCTAAAAAGCAAAAAAGCAAAAACAAAACAAACAAACAAACAAAAGTTTGAGATATATTTGCATGAACAAGAGTAGGCTACAAACAGAGGATAAGATGATATGGCCACTTCATGAGAGCAGGATTGGGGGTGGGTCCTGAGGGGGGGGGGTCATTTTCTTTCTGTTCTGTATCTCATTGGCTTGTTAAGTCCTTCTGGAGTCATAATCAGGCACCCTCTCTCCCTCCTGTATTTCCCAGGTGGAACTGTTGCCACCTTCTTCAGCCTATTTCAGCACTCCTGTCTGGGTCTCATTTGCCCTCGATTTTGAGCATTTGAGCTCCTATACCTAGGCCAGCCTGTATGCAGTGGGTGCTCAGTAAATGCCTTCCAAAGCTCAGGAATTGGAGGAATCACTCAGTCACCTGGGGATAAATTCCTAAACAAGTGGGGAAAATGACTAGAAAGGTACACAAATTAAATCCCAAGTGAATTAAACAACTCAGTGGAAAGCACCTAACATTATCAACTGCTGTGATACGGATTCAGTGCGTGGCCCTGCAACTGCCTCATGCCATGGGCGGGGCTAAAAAAAAAGATCAACTATTCAGCCCCCGGTGGTTCCTACACTTCAGCACTACCTCCCCGCAGAGGGCTTGGTACCACACGGGGGCTGAGCCCCACCCCAGAGTTTCCGATGCTGTGGGGCTGCCGTGAAACCTGAGCACTGGCACTTCCACCAAGTTCCAAAGTGATGTGGACACTCAGGGACCACACTGCCCCACACTGAGAACAGCTGCTCTGTGATCTTAGGGCTGGTGACTCCGTTTTAAGCAAAGGGAGAAATGACACACAGAAAAGTAAGATTGGACCCAGAGTTCCCAGTCGTGGTTACCCATCAGAATTACACGCTGCCTTCAATTGCTTGAAATACAGCATCCCAGGCCTGTTATATGAAGTTGCAGGTAGAGCCCCAGAATCTGCATTTTTGGAAATAACCCTCACCCCCACCCAGGGGGAGTCTAAGGCATAGCCAGATTCGGGAACGGCTGGATTTACCCGTACATAAATTTAAAATCTTATGGGCTGAAAAATAACATCAGTACATTAAAAACAACAAGGTAGGATGTGCATGAAGTACAGTAGGAGATAAGCAACTTTGCTAAAGAAAGAGCTTGTTCAAACATTTAAGAAAAACTTCAGATCCCCAGTACTTAAACAGAAAAAGACTTGACAAGACGGTTTTATTCATACAGCCACCAAAACAACTGCCCATGGGTCCCTGCTGGAACTTTCTGGAACTCTCTACAGGTTACTTGTTTGATCAAACAATTCCCAATGCTTCCTGCCTATGGACCACCATGCACCCAGAAGGAAGGTTTTAGAGCAAAGGGTCCTTTCACCAGCCCATTCCCACCCACCAGGCCCTCCGCCTCCAGAAACCCAGCAGGGCCTGCGTCCAGGAGAGAGGGAGCCACGGCCGAAAGGTCCTAAGAGTATCAGTAACAGCACGTTCCTCCCCTGAGTCCGCAGAGCACCAGGAGCTCCCATTCAAGTGAGTTCCCGTTCAAGTCCTAGGAGTAAGGGCTCTTGAGGAAACTCAGGCGCAGAAAGGTTTAAGTCATACCAGCTGCCGAGACACGAGCCAATCAGGGGCCCTCGAAACCATGAGCATCTCAGCCCCCCACATCCTTCAAAAATGCCATTTTTGGCTTATGTGATGTCCACGTAAGTGCGCTTCAAGATCCGCTCCCCCCACCCCCCACACCGCACATTAAAAGCCCCTTAAGACCCTCCAAGTCAGCACCAAATAAAACCAAAACTAGTTCCAGGGCCCCAGGCGCGGGCCCCTCCCTTGACCTCTTACTGAATCCCTGAGATTATGTAGTTCTCCCCCATTTTACAGACACCGACAACAAAGTCAGAAAGCTTGGGTGATTTACCTGAGGTCACGCTGGATGGGTTTTTCTTTGGGTGAAAACTCCGGGCTGGGCTTCCTTTTGCTGCTTTTTCCAAAATAAAAGGGGCAGCTTCAGGCCAGATGAACACCGTTCCCGATGTGGAGTCTTTCCCGCTCCACCGCAGTCAAGGGGAGGCCTGACGGGCCCCACAGTCGGGGCTCAAGGTCAGGCCTCACCCGGCGGCAGGAGCAGCAACGAGGAGACGCAGGCCCAAGGATCCGGGCAGGTCGTGGGTCCCGGCGTGGAGTAGGCCGGGCGGCGCAGCCCCTCAGCCTCCTGGGAAGAGGAGACCCCCTCGGCTACCCAGGTGTGCCTCCTGAGGGCTGGGAGACAGGGCCAGGCCGGGCGGAAGCAGAAGGAGGGAGGCCTGGGAGGACCCGCCCCGCTCCACGCTCCACGGAGCCTGCGCGGACCCTGGACTCAAGCCCCGCCCCCCAACTCCCACTCCCACCCCGATCCCCCGCCATTCCGCCCCTGCCCTACCCTCACAGCTGTGTGGCACCCTGCAAGGGTGACCGCCATCCAACTGCACGTGCACTTACCACTCTGCCTGTTCCCTGCGCTCCGGCCCCCGCAGGCGCTGTAGTCTCCTCTGCAGGCAGAAGTGATGGCCTCAGAGCCTACACAAGCCAGATGTGCCCACTTTGCTCCTTCCCTTCCCCCACCACCTTGAGGAGCAGAAATAATGACCCTCCCCGTCCCCACCTGTCAGGAACACGCCAAGCATACGAGGCCACGTGACCAAGGGCCTCCTGGAGCGCAGGTGTGGCTCATTTCCAAGAGTTGCCTCAATTAGATGGGGCAGGTGGGAGAGGCCCTGGTCCACGGCTTCTCTGGCTGTCCTGGCATCAGAACCCCCAGGACCCTTAATTAAAACTCAGGTTCCCAGGATCCCCCACAGGGGCCCCAGAATCCTAAAGTCCCTGGCTTGGGGGTTTTGGAACAGGCAGAGCACCAAGCAGAAGCATTATTCTGGCAGAGATGAGGCCCTAGCTCGCACTCCCATCACCCTCCCGCAATGCCCGTCCACCCGGGGATCTCACACCGCCTTTCCTTCGAAGTTCTTCAGTCCCTGGAGAGACTTAGTCTAAACCCACGTAGTGTTTTCCAAGACACCTTTTTTTTTTTTTTCTGTTTTGGCACGTGGAGTTCCCAGGCCATGGATTGAATCCCAGCAGCAGTCGTGACATACACCGCAATCCTTAATCCACTGTGCTGGGCTGGGGATCGAACCCTCGTCCCAGGGCTCCAGAGATGTCACCTAACCCATAGCACCACAGCAGGAACTCCTCCATGATGCTCTGTAATGAGCTGTTGTCTGTCACCTCCGCCTGCCCTGGAGACCTTCTCAACTCTCCTTGGACAGGAAGGATGTAGCTCTGTGCGTGTTTGGTTTTGCCATGCAAAGGTCACAGGTGAGCCAGAGGCGAAGGGCAACTCAAGTAATCACCGTATCTCACTAGATGCTCAACAGCTCCCTGCAAACCCACTATCTTCAGGACCTGACTCCCAAAGGTGGCCCCATCCGGACTCTTCCCAAATCAATATATGGCAATTGCTCAAGTCAAAAACCTTGGCATCCACCCTGATTCATGTATTCCCACTGTCCATAGCCAATCTGTGCACAGAACTTGTCAGGTCCACCTTCAAAATGTACCCAGAATTGCACGTCTTTTTTCTTCCAAAATTCTTTTGGTTTTTTTAGGGCTGCTGTGACATATGGAAGTTCCCAGGCTAGGGATGGAAACGGCTTACACCACAGTCAGAGCGACGCCAGATCCAAGTCTCTTCTGCAACGTGTACCGCAGTTCATGGCAATGCCAGATCCTTAACCCAGTGAGCAAGGCCAGAGATCGAACCCGAGTCCTCTTAGACAGTAGCCAGGTTTGCTACCGCTGAGCCACAACAGGAACTCCCAACACTCTTTCTTTCACTGGAACCTTTTCTCTCCCTCTCTCTCTCCCATTTCTTGGCATTGCTCTCAATTTCTATCTCCATCTCATCATGAGGTTTTATTTTCTCCAGGAGACTTTTCACTTTCTAAAATTGTATTGCTTATTTTTTTTCCTGTGTGTTTATCTTGCCTCCCCCCACCACCCCCACAAATGTAAGCTCCATGAAGACAGAGACACTGTCTTGTTAGCTTCTGGAGAGATAAATCAGTAAATGAACCAGAGAATTCATGTTCTTAAAAAAAAGGGGGGGCAGCAAATGCATCTTTCAGCCCCAGAAAATTGAAAATGGGAAGATTTATTCTGCCTTTTTGCTGATTCTCTGCCTTTGTTTCTCAGTGAGGGTTCTTCTGGGTCCCTGTCCTCATTCTCACACACCTGAGTGTGACCTACCCCACTCCCCTTTCAGATCTTAAGTTTTGTCCTTCAGCGTGGTTTCGTGGTTTTGATATAGTTCACTCTGAAGCTCTGTCTTTAAGCTTCCATATGTGTCTGCATATCTTCTGTTGTGGTTACTTTGAAGTTGCATTGTTTTGTTTTGACAGGACTGTCACATCTCAAAACTTATTGCTGACTAAAAGCATATGCACGACCTTTTTTTCTTTAATTTTTAAGAAAAACTCCATCATCATCTTGCAACTAAATGAATAACCACGAGAGGGCACCCTGAGGCCATGTTTTGCTCCGTGTAAAGTGGCTGGAAAACACCTGGACTCAATCTTTTCTTCATTTTTCAGTGATCCAACACCCTTCCAGGAGTAGGCTTGGAGAACAATATTAATAATAATAATAATAATAACAACAATAAATAACAAACTGCAGGACTTCAGTTAATAGCAACGTAACAAAAGTACCGCATTTACTCAAATATACTTCTAAATTCTTTTTCAGGGTTGAGTGAAAGTGTTATATGTGAAACAGGTCAACAGTTATAAGCATAAATCAAAGAAATCAGAAATTCCTGTAAGTTACAGCTTCGGGAGAATTTTCTGTCATAGAACCTCCAGACCAGACTAATGGAGTAGTTGAAAGGGATTGAGAACTTAGACTCCTTTGTCAACAACAGGGCCATTCCTACTCCATCAACTTCTTAGATAGTAACAGGCTCAGAGAGAATTTGTCACCTTCAGTAATACTGTAAATGGGACAGTGTGATGGATTTGGAAGAAGTGGGGGGGGGATAGGAAAATATATTAAACCTGTAAGTAGATGTTATCAGTTGCCCTAACATAAGGTTGAGGCAAAGGGAAAACTGACATCAAAGACCCCTTTAGATATTTTAACTGTGTGTCATTAGAGAGATTCATTAACCTCTCTGGGCCTACTTTTTTAAAAAAGTTCTACAATGAGGTAATAGTCCTTCTAGTTGTGAGTGTCAGGATGCAGAAAAACCATGCTAAATTCTTTATTTCACATGAACAGGTGAAACAACTGGACAAATGCCACTTCTGTGTGTCCATAAAGCAAATATCCCTCTGTTACTATGGATTATGAATTAGGTTCCATCTGAAATTCCACAAGATGTGCCAGGAAAGATTTGAGGAGTTTTAAATTGAGACCTAAAGAGTATCACCCCTTGATAACTGCCTTCCTCCATACCTTCCTACTGTGGTAGAGAGAGAGGTGGTTAAGGACTTCTTCTATCTTGCTTTTTTTTTTTTTTTGTCTTTTGTCCTTTTAGGGCCGCCCCCGCAGCATACAGAGGTTCCCAGGCTAGGGGTCTAATCGGAGCTGTAGCTGCTGGTCTAGGCCACAGCCATAGCAACACGGGATCCAAGCCGCGACTGCAACCTACACCACAGCTCATCGCAAGGCCGGATCCTTAACCCACTGAGCGATGCCAGGGATCGAACCCACAACCTCATGGTTCCTAGTCAGATTTGTTAACCACTGAGCCACAACGGGAACTCTAACCTTGTTGATTTCAACATCCAGTCAATGGCTCAACTGAAAGCATCTTCAAAATACTTTAGGAAGCATTTGAATGACACAGGTTTCACAGATCAGCCAAAGCCTGCTTAGTACAAAGTTTAGGGGTGAAGGGAAGAGCAGGGAAGAGGGGAACTCAGTCCACATTCTGTTTTAAAGGAGTCTCTCTCCACAAAGACACCAGGAGCTTTGACAAGAGTTACCTCAAGAATTCACTGGAAGATCACCTCTGCAAAATGTAATTTCAAGTTTCTAGCAATCACAGGAGTTGGTTACCCAGGCTTATGAGATGCTACCTGGCAACTCCATTGCTTAATACACCAAGATGTGGTTCCCAAACGTGTGGGTTTTATTGACTGAGACATTTCTTTTTCTTTTCTTTTTTCTTTTCTTTTTATGGCCCCACCCCACCCCGTATGGTGGCATATGGATGTTCCCAGGCTAGGGGTTGAATCAGAGCTTCAGCTGCCTACCAATGCCATGGTCACGGCAACACCAGATCCAAGCCACGTCTTTGATCTACACCACAGCTCATGGCCAACACCAGATCTCTGACCCATGGAACAAGGCTAGGGATTGAACCCATGTTCTCACAGACACTATGTTGGGTTCTTAACCCTCTGAGCCATGACAGGAACTCCTATCTGATAATTTAGATGGCTTGAAATATAGTATGTGGCTTGCCTGACAGATAATTCCTCATCCTCTCTTCCACCACGTCCCCAGGGGCAAAGGAGCCTATCTCACATAAAATTATTTAAGAAATACTTCGAATCCAGTGGTCGTTAAGCTGTTGGTTTCTGGGGAAGAGGGCTTTATTTTAAATCCAACTACTCATACTGAGAAAATGGCCACAAGTCAAAACATTATGAGGTCACTTTAAGGGAGCCTGGTTAAATAAATTATGATTCATCTACTCCTAAAATTCTACAGCTGTTAAAATGACTGGATTTTTCAGGTATGAAAGTAGAAATAGTTTCACATAAATATAATAAATTGGGAAGAAAAAAAGCCCAGGGTTATCTCAATGTGTGTTATGTGCATTTACTGTGGAAACGGGAATCGGTGGAGGAGGGACCAACGCTGTGCTTGCAATGATCTTAGGTTATCTTCGGATACAGCAAATTTCTTTAAAATTCTGTCTTTTGAACCCATATCCATGTATTGCTTACTGTGGTCCAGACTCTTTTCTAATGGTTAATCTCCTAACATCCCTGTGAGTTTGGGACCCCAACTTCATCTTACAGACATAGAGATCACACAGCAGCCAGTGGCAGAGCTGGGACTGAAAGTCAGGGAATGTAGCCCGAGGATCTTTGCTTCAAGCGCTAAGCCCGGCTGGTAAGAACACTTTCCTCAGGGCTGAGGGGGCAGGAATCTAACTGAGGGAAGTAAAAGCAAAAGTAGTAGGGCAGAAAGTCTGATATATATTATTTTGTTTTACTTGAATTTTTGCCACGTGTGAATTATCTAACTTCTAAAATAAATTTTTAAAATGAGTCATCAGTGCCTTTATAGGAAGAGTCAGAAAAGCTCCCACCAAGGAAAGGCCATGTTAGCCCTCACCCAGAAGACAGTGTTCTACAAGGCAGGAAAAGTGGCCTCACCAGACTCCAGCCCTGCTGGCACCTTGACCTTGGATCTCCAGTCTTCCGAATAGGGAAGTCTCTGGAGTTTTCAGGAAGTCTGAAGAGGAGATGGGATTAAAATGTTGGAATACAAAGACTGGAGTTCACCTTCTCTCATAAAAACAACAGAATTAAAACCAAAGGCTGAACAATCTTTAACCAAATGGACTGGAAACTCAAAAAGATATACTACTCCAGGAGACAAAGAGGGGGCCACATCAAGATGGTAAGAGGGGCAATTCCGTGATACAAGCAACCCCATACATGAGTGGCGGGAAGCCCACAGACTGGAAAGTAACTGTATCATAGAGACTCACCCTCAGGGTTAGAGTTCTGAGCCCCACATCAGGTCCCCACATCAGGTGCCTGGGGATCTGGCATTGGAAGAAAGAGCCCCCAGAGCATCTGGCATTGAAGGCCAGTGGGGCTTGTGGACAGAAGCTCCATGGGACTGGGGGAAACAGAAAGCCCATTCTTGAAAGTTATACACAGGCTTTTGTGTGCACTGGGTCCCAGGACAAAGCAAAGGCTCCATAGGAATCTGGGTCAAACCTGACCACAGATCTTAGAGGATCTCCTGGGAAAACTGGGGTGACTGGCTTGTTGTGGGGGAAGAGCATTGGAGGCAAAGCTCTTGGGAACATTCATCAGCCTGCATTTCTCTGGGGTGGCCATTTTTGTAAAATCTGGCCCCTCCCATCAGTGCTGAAAAGCCCCAGGCCAAACAATATTCCAGGTGGGATCACAGCCCCACCCATCAGTAAACAGGCTGCCTAAAAAACCCCCAGGCACACAGCCACCTCTAGTTTCACCCAGAGACAAAGCCCCACCACCAGAGGGATAGAAATCAGCCCCACCTACCAGTGGGTAGGCACCAGTCCCTCCCACCTGGAAGCCTGCTGCAAGCCTCCCTCCCCCCCCATACCAACCTCAGCGACAAGAGAAGCAAGAGAGGCTACAACTCTATTGTCTGCAAAAAGGAGATTATACTAAAAGCCTATAAAAATGAAAAAGCAGAGAACTATAACTCAGATAAGGAAACAAGAAAAAAACCCTGAAAAACAGCTAAGTGATCTCGAGATTATCAGCCTCCAGGAAAAAGATTTTAGACTGTTGATGCTGAAGACGATGCAAGACATTGGAAATAAACTTGAGGCAAAGATTGATAATTTACAGAAAACACTGAAAAAAGAAATACAAGATTTAAAACTTAAGCAAGCAGAGATGCAAAATATAATAACTGAAATTAAAATTCATTAGAAGCAACCAACAGCAGAATACAGAAGGCAGAAGAACAAATAAGTCAGTTGGAGGACAGAATAGTGGAAATCACTGATGCAGAACAGAAAAGAGAAGAAAGATTGAAAAGAAATGAAGACAGCCGAAGAGAACTATGGGAAAACGTTAAATGCACCAACATCCGTATTACAAGGGTGGCAGAGGAGAAGAGAGAAAGGGACAGAAAAAAATATTCAAAGATATAATACTGAAAACTTCCCTAATATGGGAAAGGAACCACTCACCCAAATCCAGGAAGCACAATGAGTACCATATAAAATAAACCCAAGGAGGAACACCCTGAGACACATTAATCAAACTGACCAAAGTTAAAGAGAAAATACTGAGGGCAGCTAGGGAAAAGAAACAAATAACATGCAAGGGAACCCTGGTAAGGTTATCGGTGGATTTTTTTAGCAGAAACTCTGCAGGCTAGAAGGGATTGGCATGATATACTTAAAGTGATGAAAAGAAAAAAACCTCCAACTGAGATTACTTTACCCAGCAAGGCTCTCATTCAGATTTAAAGGAGAAAGCAAAAGCTAGGATAATTCAGCAACACTGAACCAGCATTATGACAAATACTAAAGGAACTTCTCTTGGCAGAAAAGAAAAAGCCACAACTAGAAACAAAAATACCACAAGTGACAAGACTTGCCAGTAAAGGCATTTATACATTAAAGGTAGAAAATCATCCACACACAAATATGCTACCAAAATCAGAAATCATGAAAAGAGGAGGGTACAAATTCTGGACAGTGGAGATGCACTTGCAATTAAGAGTCCAACAAATTAAAACAATCTCTTAAATATATAGACTCCTATATCAAAACTTCAGGGCAACTGCAAACCAAAAATCTACAATTGATACACACACAAATAAGAAAAATCAACACAAATACAACACTAAAGAGAGTCATCAAACCACAAGAGAACAAGGGAAGAAGGGAAGGAAAAAGAACAACAAAAACAAATCCAAGCGAGTTAATAAAATGGCAATAAGAACATACATATCATTACCTTAATTGTAAGTGGACTAAATGCCCCAACCAAAACAC
>PVHT021183699.1:55779651-55810116 GCA_004024745.2 Catagonus wagneri | reverse complement strand
GGAGGGGTGGGGGAGGGGTGGGAGGGAGTGGGGATAACTACTGCTTTAATGATGGAATAGCAAGGAGCTCCAACTGTAATGCACGGGGAACTATATCTAATTACATGTGACAAATCCATGTATGTACATGTAATCGGGTCACCACATGGTGCAGTTGGAAAATCTGACAGAAATCTGTAAACCAGCTATAATGCAAAAATAAAAAAAAATATAGAAAAAAAGAGAAATGTCAGGTCCTGGACTAGATTGAGCTTTATATCCATAATTCCATGAATTTTTCCACCAATACCTGGTAGGTAAGTACTATTATTTTCCCCATTTCATAAATAAGACAACTGAAGCTCAAAGAAATACTGTAAGTGACCCATGGAATCTCATATGGGGACAGTGAGGCTGTGACTTAAGCCCTATCATGGCAGTTCCTAAACCTGTGGCCTCTGTGCACACCATGCTACCTCCCAGACTGCCCTGCGCACCTCTCAAGGGTAAATCGAACCCCACCTCATTAGAGAAGCCTTCCCAGACTGCTACAACCTCACCAGTGTTGTTCCTTTGCATCTCTTCTAGTCACAGGCCACCTCTGGCTAAAAACTTGCCTAGTTTACTGCTCTCCAAAGGTGACTAAATGGACTAGCACCCCCACCCCACCCCCCAGTACACAGCAATTTATACAAGTTGCCACCAAAAACTCTTAGGTGCCCGGATTGAAAGTGGGAGATTGTGGGCATTCCTAAATGTATATGGGAATTCAGTTAGTCACCATCAATCAGGCTTTACCCCCAATTCTCTATGTAGCACTGTGAGCAATGCAAAGAATAAGTATAATGCAAAATGAAGACAGCCAAATACTGACCATGTGTTTACGTCTCAGCGAACACAAACAGTATTTAAAAAAAAAAAAAAAAAAAAAACTTACAAACCTACTCAAACTGCCAAGTATTCTTGAAGCAAAGAATTATTGACCAAAAGTCAAGCCCCATTATATCACATTAAAGCAAGACTTTGCTTGTTTAATGACCCAACTTAACACCCACAGAAACACCTGTCTCCCATCAGGCAAGGGTGTGGTACTGTGCCCTTCTGAATGTTAGAGGGAGCTGGTCGTACGGTCACAGCGGTCTTACTGAGACGCATTTTCTGGCGACTCCCAGTCTGGCTGTGGATTTCCATAGGCAGGACATCCAATGGCATGTACTGCCCCCAAATCCACAAACCCAACAGCGATGAAAGGCTTCAGGGATGAACTTGGAACCTTTCTAGGAGGCAGAAGGTAGACACAGGAATCACAAGTGTTTGTAGCCTGTAGCCACAAAGCCCACCTGACTTCAACTGTTACCACTTGCCAAGCATAGGACTAGCTTGAGATTATACTAAAGCAGTGGCATCTTTGGACTAGGACACAGGGAGTTGCTGGCATATTTGTGTATTATTTTTAGTTATTAAAAAATGCACTTGCCTTTGGGCCAAAGACCACAAACCATCTACTGCTGAATTAAAAAAAAAAAAATCTGTTGTTCTAGGAGAATAAAGCAGTAGTGTACTCTTCATTGTAGATGGGCAAGTGGCCAGACTGTGCTTTATTACTAATTAGCGGGAATCAGTCTTCCTATCATGAACCCAACTCTATACAAACTACACCATCTTGTAATAAGTGGGGATGTTAGAGATCACATGTGAATGAACTCAAAGGCAAAAAATACTTAAATCCAGAAACATGCTGACTAGTACTGTCTTCTGAGTTCACAGTGACAGGTATTTACAATCACCTGTTCTGCGATAAAGTGAAGAAATGAGAATCCAGAACTGAAAATGGTATCCCTATTCTCCACTTAGCATTCTACACTTACCATGTAGTTGTCTGAAACTGACATTTATAAAACGTTTCTAATATAAACACTGGAGATCTGTGCCTGTCAACTACCGCTGAATTGTGCCCAAAGACATTTTCACACAGTAGGTCTGAATTTTTCAGATACCAGGTTTGAGTTTCCCAACAAAGAACAACTCTCCATCCACCTCAGACGCACTATCTCGTCTCCCTACACATACATGCTTGTGCATCTAGAGTGATACCTGAGGCGAGCAAAGATGGGGTGTTGGAAGGGGTGTGAACTATTATGGCAAATGAAATAATTACACACATAAAGATAGTCTTCTAATTTATATTTTATTGCATTATGAAAATAATACATTTATTTGGCAAAGTAATCTAGGCTCCAAGTTGAGATAAAAGAAAATGCTGAAGTGTACTGATTATTTTTAAAATGTGAAATATTAGATGTATTCTAACCAATACATACTAGCATTCTTACTAGGCCAATAATCCAATAAACCTAATTATAATAATTCCATATGAAATTACAAGTTTTTTGCATTCATCCATTTTATGAGTAGCACAAATCTCGAGAGAACTGAGCTTCATTTGATCAAAACCAATGTATTTGAGAAACTCCTGTTCAGAAGACATTTTGAAACACTATTCAAAATTTTTATTTCCTTTGGTTCTACAAGTTGCATTTTCATCCTTACCATGTTACATTTCTCATCATCAAACATCATAGCTTTAGATTCTGCCCCAAGTACCTTTATAAGTAAACTAGTATATTACAGTTACATTTTTTGAAAAGTTGCTGATTTTACAAATGCAAAAATGCATAAGTACATGCCTATCTACACCAGCAAAACAAAATACTCTGAACCTCCATGCTTTAACAGGCTACACCTTCTGACCCAGCATTTCTGGGATGCCTTTCCAACCCAGAGGGTTTTATAGCTCCGATGGGCAATTCCACTGCTCCAGCCACACTTTGAAAGGTGTAGTTATAATAAACCCTAAGTAAATTAAATCTATCTAATAATCAACATTTTAAATACGGCATTTTCTACTACTCATCTGTTTTCCAACATTTTCAAAACCAGAAAGATACTTTTTTTAAATGAACTAGGATAATGTTTTCACTTTAAGGGAAAAGTGCTAAAAACACATTACATATATATTCTCACTCTCCTCATCAGCATTTCAAATCTTTTTACATGTTGGGTTCAGAGTCTACAGTCTAACAGGTAAACAATCTGCTCAAGGCCAAACAGAAAATAGTTATTTTGGATCACTGAGGTCTTAATTCTCCATTTAGATCTTGTAATATGACTTTGCTGATGTGTTAAGGGAATGTGCCCAAAATTAGCCTTTTAAAAATACACATCTGAATCAGTTACTATTAGAACTGACATTTTTATGAAGCAAAGTCTGTTTAAGTGCACCTACGCATACTTGAGGAAATTTACTTCCCAACGGGCATCAATATCTTAAACCAGCTGAACAAGATTTCCTGGTTCAACTACTGAAGTACCACCTACCCTAAAGAAAATATTCCATAAGCATTCTACAATTATCTGTATAAACAGCAACAAGTTTGATCTATGATCAACATAATATCTAATAAATATTAAAACTATTAAACTATAGATTAAAATGCAGATCTCATAGAGTTGAGTGATGGCATTTTGGTACATTCACCATTATTGTACTTTATTTAATAAAGAAATACATTTGCCCTTGCAAAAATAGTAATTGCAAGTTTACAAATAAAACCACAGACCTCAAAGTCATGATGCTAAATCTTCAACTTATATCCAACAGAAGTAAATCAGTTTACAAATGGTCCATGGCACAATTAAAATAAAAATATCAAAAGGTCACAAGATCTTAAAGAATAGGTTTATTGACAATAATTTCATAAATATCCTAAAGAAAACCTCAAATTTCTGAACTTAAAATGTTTAAAATCTGTTCTCATTGGCAAAATATCCCTCAACAAAATAAAGGTCACTACAAATGAATGTCACATTTAAAATTTGCTTCATTTTAACATTTTTGCAAAAATTTTTAAAAAATTTACAATGTGTGATTCTTCTCCCCTCTTGGATACAGTAAGTCAATATCCAGTTCTTATTTCAACTATGAGACATATTCACAAATATATCATCTAGCTGCTGTGAACCTGACAGTCAAGTCAGTCAGTAGTATAATATCCTACAGACAAACGGAGCCAGCTATTTTGGTATTTTTAGTCATAGCAGTTGAAGTAGTCAAAAATGCAAAACCTGTGGTCGCTGCCCAGATCACCCCAGAACATACGATACAGTGTCAGAAAATGTTTGCATCAGTTTTATAAGTTCATCTGTGTACTTCAGGTATCTGAAATTAAAAAAAGGAATTCTTGTATATTTTGATAAAAATGTACTCGAATATTTCATAACATTAATATTTATTGCTTTATATGAATACTGTATTGAAAGCCCAAGCATTCAGTTACACACAGAAATTATACAATTATATACCGCTTCACAAAGGCAGTGAACACATTACATTCTACAAAATCTACTTTACAGAAATTTAAAAATTCTAAATATCAAAAGGTACAGCTGAAGAAACAGGTATAAATTTGGCAGCCAGTACTTTAGACAGGGAAGTTGAAGTTTGCATGACTTTAAATGTGAATTTGAAAATATTGAGTTTAGAGTAATTGTGCTTTGTGTTGATCTGAAAAATATAACACTGGCTGTCGAAGAAGCATGTTCAAAAATATTTAATTCACTTCAAAATGTCATACAAATTATGGTGGTTCCTATGCACCTCTAAAGCTTCAGTCATTTAGCTCGGGTACATCACTAAAGTAATATATTAATTCTTCCAGTACAGTCATGTTTCATATCATTGACATTTGCATACTCTAGAATAATTTAGAAAGAAATGTGTAATATTCACAATGTTCAAAAAAGCAAGCAAAAGGTAAAGGAACCTGTCTGGGTCTTCTGAGATGGTCTCATGTCAGCTTTAGAAGCATTCATTCTACAAAATAGTAAGCTACTGTGTGAACACAATTTCCAAGATAAAGCACATTTTCTCATAAATAATGAAGTCTTTTCCTCAGGCACCTCAGAAGTATACAAAAGAATTTTAGTTTGAACAGATGTCTTGGAATGTGTTTAACCTGGTATTTCAACAGACTTAAGATTTCCAGGGTTTCATAAGGGCCAGATTTTATTTGAATTACTCAGAAGAGAAAGAAACTGTCTTCTGAAAGAGGTGAACTCAATCATTACCAATAGAAAAAGTATCCACTGTATTCATCTCTTATAGAAACAGAAAAATATAACATTTCCCCCCCTTAGAATAATATATATATGTATGTGTATATATGACTTAAAGTTCCATTGTACATAGTCAAACAATAAAATCTGGAAACCAGCATGAAACCCTATAATTCACGTTAAAATGCTGAAACTATGGCCAAAATATGAAAGCTGCTAGCGCTGTCAGAAAGACAAGACAAAAGGCTTTCTTGTGTATGTATAAACTAAATGTGATAATCTCCAAAAAGTTTTCAAAATTATAATTATCTTCCAGTTTAAAATTTTTAATTCTAAATTAAAAAAAAAATCTATACACAAACCACTGATTTGGCCAGAACCCTCCCCCCAAAAAGTCAGCGATAAGCAGGACCCAGAGGAGCTGATAGTCAGTTCTTACATGTACAACTCTTTAAGGATTTATCCCATAAAGTACTTTATTTTACAACCTGCTTCTCTTGTAAAACTAAAGGTCCACTTTATTACATAAAAGTTTTATACAGTGTAAAACCAGAACTGTATGTAAAATACTGCATCTAAATGTTCCTGAACAGTTAGTCTTGCTCCATTGGTTCATCTGTGACTTCTGTGGCTTCGTCATTTTCCATGGATGATTCTGAGAGAATCTCCCCAGTTTTACTGGAATTGGATCCTACTAATTCTTCTGTTTCATGGCAACTGGAACCACTACTTACAGGGCCTGTATTTTCACTACCTTCAGAATGTAAATCTTTCTCAACTTGAGTCAGATCAGATTCCTCCATTTGATTATTTTCCTCAGAAGTCTCTTCATTCACAGTTAAGGCATCATCAGATTCTTTTTCTTGCTTTTTTCTTTCTGGGATCATTTCTCTTGATGTCATAAAAGACTCTAAAAATAAGCAAATGTTGTTGTAGTTAAATTTACTTTTCAAAATACCTCCACAGTTAAGTTTGTTAAGTTTCATGAATTCTGATATTCTATAGTTCAAATCATATCCCCTGAAACTCAGCCGCAACTACATACAGGTGGGAGAAAAGCCCAACATCAGCATTATGTTAAATTCTTTCACGCAAAAATGAAGTACAAGAATTTGAGGATCTCCTGACTCCACCCTTTTACAGATGGTCTCTAAATACCTTCTTCTTCCTCTTCATCCTCTTCTTCATCCTCTTCTGTACAGTGCTGCCTGGTACAACTACTTTCCTTGTCTTTATTCTGAGATGAAGATGGAGCTTCTGTTTCTTCTACCATAACTGAAGAAATTTCACTGGAAGATGTCTGACTGGCGATCTCTCTGACTTCACTTTCTTTGTCAAACCTGAGTCTTTTTACCTCATGCCCTTCAGCTTCCACAGCATCTTCATCTGGATGTTTATTTTTTATAGGGCTCACTGAGGAACCTTCTGATTCTGACGTCGAAGAGTCACTGTAAATATTTTTTAAAGTGTCATTAGTAAGACTGTTTCTTCAACGTCTACATTCTTATTTTTAAGGTCTAATAATGTCTTAACTGCATTTTAGTGTCCAAATTAAATTATAACATGTAGGCAAAGAAAAACACAAGAGAATTATTTCTTTAAAGGTTTTCTTTTCTTTTAGAGCCACATCTTTGGCATATAGAAGTTCCCAGGCTGGGAGTTCCCGTCATGGCGCAGCGGTTAATGAATCCGACTAGGAACCATGAGGTTGCAGGTTCGATCCCTGGCCTTGCTCAGTGGGTTAAGGCTCTGGCAGATTTGGCTTGGATCCCGCATTGCTGTGGCTGTGGCGTAGGCCGGTGGCTACAGCTCCGATTAGACCCCTAGCCTGGGAACCTCCATATGCTACAGGTGTGCCCTAAAAACAACAAAAGACAAAAAAAAAAAAGAAGTTCCCAGGCTAGGGGTCGAATAAGAGCTGCAGCTACCAGCATATGCCACAGCCACAGCAATGCGGGATCCAAGAACCTACACCACAGTTCATGGCAATCCTTAACCCACTAAGCAAGGCCATCGATCAAACCTGGATTCTCATGGCTATTAGCTGGGTTCCTAACCCAGTGAGCAACACCGGGAACTCTGAGAATAATTTTAAGGAGACCTAAATTGTTTAATAAATAAATATTCTCCACTAGGTACAAGTCAGTAAGTTACATGACCTATCTATTCAATTCTCCTGGAAGTTAACTGTCCTCCTATAATAAAACTACAGGTCTTCCATAGGGACATACTCTTTGATTCTTCTCAATCTTCTTTCCTTAATGTGACGTAGAAAATTTAAGATAGGATATAAAAAAGATTTCCTTTGATGATCTACAGTGAAAAATGATTCAAAAAATTAACTCATTTACAAATATCTTCTCTTTTTAAGTAACTTTCACAAACAAGCAAATAATTTGTCTTGACCACTTAAGACCCTACTATAAATAGGATCTCTCCGAATTAGCAGTTTTTAAGCCCTTTCTTTATCGTCAGCATGTACTAATGCTGCAAGCAGAAGCCATAGCCCCTTTAAATTGCATTAAAACCTTTGCAAGCCCTTAAAACAGTGAATTGTAAATAACACTGCTGAAAAAACATCAGTTAATGTTAACTTTCTACGAAAACTTTTTTTCCTATGAAAACTTCTTTAAAAAATATAAACTGCATACAAACCTGTGATTTTTGTCATCATTTTGCTTTAAGTTTGATTCTTTGCTGTCTGTGCTCTCAGGCAAGCCATTTGTGGTCATGGGGACTGACAAAGAAACCTTTGGTCGATTAAGTGGCCTGGGTGTCCCAGGTCCATTTATATTAGACCTGCGGTAAGAAATACGAACATCATTTTCCCATTTTTGTAACAAGTCATCCCTCCCAAGGTTTGTATATTTGAACACATCACGGAAATACTTGCTGTAATTTTCAGTTTCAGAACCATGGGTTACCAAATTAACTAATTCTCGCTGGTATATCCTATACCCTCCATAAAATACTCAATTTTTTTTAAAGTATACTGGTTTTCCCAATCAAAATTAAGAAACTGCAACTCTGAATAATAAAAATCAATAATCTCACCTGTCAGTGTAACTTGGTGAATTTCCAGGAAACATAACACCATTCATTCGATTTAAACTATTGGAATTGTTCTTCCTATGAAAAAAGAAAAAACACTTTTACGGACAGTTTAATTCTTTAGTTTTGATGAGAATCATGGGCCTAAAAGATCTTTTCTAAGACCTCACTGTCACAGAACCAAAGGAAAGACTTCTGAGAGAAATCATATAATTACAGGATTATCTTATTAGTAATCTTCTTTAAATTATACAGGCATATTCTTCAAGAGTTTTAAAAACAAATCCACTGTTGTTCTATGAAATCAGAGATAGTTTAACCGTTAAACCAATGTTTCTCAACAGGAGGCAACATCCTCCTACAATCCCCTCCTTCCCTCACTCTGCATCCCCAGGAGACATTTAGCAATGTCTTCAGGGGAAATGGTGGACACTACTAGTATCCACTGGAAGCCATGGACACTGCTAAACCTGTAATCCCAGGACATCCACTCATAATAAAATATCAGTGATGCCAAGGACAGTACCCTAAACTGCTATCTTAATTTACTATATACTCCTTGATGACTGGAAATACTTTTACATCATGAAGAACGATGTAGCTATTACAAGTAGCTATTACAAACCTATGAGTTATGCCCTGGAAAGGTATCTAGGATGGGATCCCAAGGTCCTGAATGTCATGACAGTACATAAATCCAACAATGCTAAGACTGCAGTAAATCATGAATCTCTTTAATACAAATCTTTTCACTGGAAAAACATAAGCAATGTCACTAGTAACATTCTACCTTGGGGACTGGGTGGTAGGGTTCCTAAGTATTTACAAATGTTATCATAATTACATATAAAATAAATGCAATCTATTCTTAAGACCAATATATTAGATATGCTCTAATGATTAGAATATACTAGAAAAAGAAAAATCTTTATACTTACTCTGAAGAAGGATAAACACAGCTAACAACCATCACATTCTGGAATAACAAAATTTGGCGATTAATACGAGAAAAACTAAAACATAAAGTTTGATTGATTTTGTTTTTTTGTGGCCACACCTGCAGCATACAGAAGTTTCTGGGCCAGGGGTCGAATGGGAGCTGCAGCTGCTGGCCTTCACCACAGGAACACCAGATCCAAGCAACATCTGTGACCTACGCCTCAGGTTATGGCAATGCTAGATCCTAAGCCCACAGAGGGAGGCCAGGAATGGAACCCACATCCTCAGGGACGCTATTTGGGTTCTTAACATGTTGAACCACATTGGGAACTTCTAATCATCTGTCTTTAATTTCTCAAAGTCACCCTGGTATTATTAAGTTTCCATTTATCCTATTTTTACTAATAAAAGAAATGGTTAAAAATTAAAACTTCTAACAACTAAACAAAACTACACAAAAACTAAAATAGCAAAAACCAAAAATCTAATGTTCTACTAAACTATGTTTTTTGTTTGCTTTAATTTTATGGCCAGGCATATGGAAGTTCCCAGACCAGGGACTGACTCCAAGTCACAGCTGCAACCTATGCCACAGTTGTGGCAATGCCAGATCTTTTAACCCAATGGGCCAAGCTGGGGATCCAACCCAAGCCTCCACAGCAAATCAAGCCACTGTACTACAGTGGGAACTCCTAAACTATGGCTTTTTTGGCCAGTCTTTCTCTTTTTTAAACTCTACTCCAGTTACTCTGGAGTCCTATCATTAGATAGTATATGTAATAGAATGAAACCATGCTCTTATTTTAGATAGAATCAAACCAAATACTTGGAAGTTGAAGTCTTTAGGGTTACTATAAAGAACTTCCTTAAAAGCAGCACCCAATCAAAAGCATGAGGTGTAGAATCATCCACCTCAAGGAAAGAAATTCAAACCTCTTTTATAATATAATCTTCCTGATTATATTCATTGAAAGTCTGCTGAGCCTAAGAACATGCTTTACATTTATTTCTCCTCTCATAGCCTTATTATGATCCACACTTTATGGACAAGAAACCCTATGGTCACATAACTATGACCACTATGACACTGCCTCTTCATCCACAGATTGCCAAAAATGTAATTATTCAGTCTCTGAGCTGAACATAAGTACTGAAGAACCATCTCAGTCTCCTGCTCTTTAAGAATCTTGTTAATAAACTGAAGGTACGGAAGCTCAACAAAACATGTCAATCCAAAATGAATACTGGACGTATTTCAGGATCAATCACCAAGGGAATTAGCAAAACCAATCTTGGTTCCTAAGGGACTCTTTCATTCATCCTTTACTCCAGACAAATCAATTTCTTGCTTTTCCTTCCCTCAAACATCTTGATGCCTTTGTTTCTCAGACTATTTCCTTTGTCCAGAATGCCCTGCCCTTTTAACATCCCCTCACCCACTAAAAAACCTAATGCTGCTCTCATTCTTAAACACAATCTATATCTTTCTTAATATCTATGCTTTGTATGAGTGATTTTCCAAGTTAGGCATCTCTGAACTCTAAAACTGAAGAAACTAATTCTGTGGATAAACGAGTTTGCAAAGCCCTCTATTATTAAAATAACAGTTACAGAATTTCTCAGAACTAACTGTTAATATGTTGAGGAATTTCCAAGAGACAATAACAAACTGCTTCTCCCAAACTTAACTGATCTAAAGTATTCTTCTGCCTCTCTCCTATTAAATCTTTCTCCGAAACGTAGAACACAATGTGGAAAACAATTTGGGAAAAACTTCAGGTAGGCTGAAAAACCTATTTCAAGAAAATGTGTGTGCTGCCTGCCTCCATACCAGCGCCAGCCCGGGCATCTCCAGAGGGCACGGTGGTGCAGTGCCCCACCCAGCTCATGTGGTTGATCAAAGCAGCTTCCCTCATGGTTTGCACATTCTGTAATCAGAGCATTGTGAACAAAATGAAGAGGGGAACTATTACTGTTTTATATTTCTGAAGAGTAGAAGTAACTCACTATCACTCAGGGATTGGGGGAATTAGCCACAAAAAACTTAATTTGATCCTGCTTGTTTTGTATCAAGTGTAACTGAAATTGAGTGTCTACTGTGTTTTTCTGCTCTAGTTCTGCAGGGAAGCTGGGTGGAATGCTCCTGGCATCTGTTGCCTGTTCTGCCTAGTTATTTCACAATACAAAGTTGTACTAAAATATTGGGGCAGCAGGGGGGGGGGGGAATGCCTGAAATAGAATCTATTCAAAGTTCTTTCCTGAAATCTATTATAATACAGTTTAATATAATTCCAAAAATAAATAAATACCTTTTCTACTCCTCTGAGAAATTTGTCTGTTCCTGTATAGTTTCTCCTTGGATCTGTTAGCAATTCACACAGTCGCTGAATAGTAAAAGGAATACTGCAAAAGAATATAATTTTATAGTCTGAGGTCACTAATTATCAAGAAAATTAGGAACATTATTACTCTTGCTATTTAAAGCTTTATACAGTCACCCCTGTGTTAAGCTACAAAAGAAAATACTACATTACTTTAAAAAGACTGAATTTTCATTTGTTCACTTATTATGAATGTCTCATGGGCAGAGATTCATTTCTGAAAGCAAGAATTTATTTGGTTCATAAAAGAACTGTTATGAATTTTATCACCAAAGCTGTTCCTAATATGCTTGTCTATTAAAATAAGAGTAGTTGAGAAATCCCTATTAATAACATTAAAGGATTTTTTGAGTGTAAAAAAAGAAAAAAAACACTATAAATGAATGGATGAGTCACTTAAAAATAGGTAAAACAATAAATAAGCTCTCTAGTCCTCTTAAAAAAGAAAACAATTTTCCCTCCCCTGCCTTAAAAACCAATAAAAAAGAACACCCAAAGTTAAGATAAAGCTACAAATCTGTGAAAATATTTACTTTGTTTTATTTTTATTTTATTTTTTTATCTTTTGTCCTTTTAGGGCCACACCGGCGGCATATGGAGGTTCCCAGGCTAGGGGTCTAATCGGAGCTGTAGCTGCTGGCCTACACCACAGCCACAGCAATGCCACAGCCACAGCAATGCCAGATCCGAGCCGCATCTGCAACCTACACCACAGCTCACAGCAACACCGCATCGTTAACTTACTGATCAAGGCCAGGGATCAAACCCGCAACCTCATGGTTCCTGGTTGGATTCGCTAACGGCTGCCCCATAAGGGGAACTCCAAAATATTAACATTCTTAATTATGGTAATTTAATTTTAAGTTTACAAGAGAGGCATCACAATCATATGAGAGTTTATTTAAATATGAAAACTTTCTCAAATATTCTTAGGCAAAGATTTTTTTAGTGTTCAAATAAAACTATGTTTTGTTATCAGATGACAAATGACTCCAATGAAAAAGCATTATAAATATAGTTCTGCTCCGTAATTATAATTTTATATACAACCTACATGTTTCATCAAACTTAAAATACCTACAAAGACACTCAATATTTTGGTAAGAACCTTATTAACTTCACCAAATGCTTCAACCACAATCAAACTTTCACTTGATCATAGCAAATACAAAACATAAATTGGACCTAAAATCATTTTATAAATAATGGTTTTGATCTCACATACTATTAGCATGCCTTAGAATTACAATATTAACAGCAAACATGTGAGCAGAGATATGACAAATGCAGCTAAAAAGTAAACATAAGCTTCAGACCTCAGTATTTGCCACATAAATCTATTTATTCTCCATAAAGACAATTTAAAACCCTTAAATTAATAGTTATCATTCACAAAGGTTTTTGTTTATAAGAAGTCCAACACAAAATTCTCTCTTCCCCACAAAGTAAGGCAGCTAGTGATTAACAGCACAAGACTCAAACCCAGTTTCTCTAACTTCAGATCCCATGTCTTCTCTTCCATTATACCACACATAGGTAAAAATCATTTATTTTCTAGCTGGACAAACGATGTTCAGTTTTCATATTCTTAGAAACAATTCTTAGACACTCTCAGCTTTTAAAGTCATTTTAACCAGTGTCCAATAGATGGCACCAAAATGTTACACAACTACCCCTGTCCTCAAGTGAAGAGACTTAAAATAAAAACATTCCTTGTAAATCCATGTAACCACTGGAAATATAATTCTGACAATTGCATTGAAGGTCTCTCCATAAAGTTTGTACTTCTTAGCCTTTAAATAAACTGGAAAGTCTATCAGACAGAAGTATTAATACTCAATAGTAGACATGTCAGAAGTGTCAATTACAAATTTTTTTTAAAAAAATCAATTACAAAAATAAATGCTAATAAAATTGTATATACAGTGCTATGGAAACACAGAATAAAATATATGCCAAGATATGGAGCATAAATGTGGGAAAACTTAATTTGAGGTGGGTCTATAAAAGGAGGTATAAAAATAAAAGGTAAATCCAAAATGAATGCTTGGTACCACCAAGAAAGGTCTGTCTTCTGTTACTCTTTCACTGCACATAAGCACACAAAGACATTTTATTCCAATAAATATCACTGGCTAAATTAAGACACATGCTAAGAAGAAAAAAGAAGAGACATGTTACTAACTCTCAATGAAAAATGTGAACCAGAATCCCGAAATGAGAAGGACGGGGGAAGATGTTCATTAACAAAGGTGTACTGAAAAATTCTTCACTAGAAAATTATTTTAGGGAGAGTTCCCTTGTGGTGCAGTGGGTTAAGGATCCAGAGATGTCACTGCAGCAGCTTGGCACAGGTTCAGTCCCTGGCCCAGGAACTTCCACATGTTGCAGGCACATTCAAAAAAGAAAAAAAGGAAGGGAGAAATACCTTGGGTTATTTAAAATAAAATGCATTCACTTTACTCTGAAAAATATTACCAAGTTATCATCTTCTTTGCCCACATAAAATGAAAACTAAGGAACTGAAAGAAAAACTTTTTAGGATATGACCAGCTTCTATTTTATTATGCAAACCAAAAAAATGTACATCTATAATATCTAATAACACAAAAAAATGAAGTACTTCAAACTGTATTACTCAGAAATGCTATGCAACATAATCAACCAGTCTACTTTTAATGCACAAATTACATATATGGTAGTGTGGTTTAAAAAATAATAATGGTCAGCCCACTAGCAGACCTTGCTCAGGTGCAATTTACCTCTTTAAGTGTTCATGTCCTTTTCTGGAAAACAAGGACTGTAAATGTGCACTTCTCATGTGATTATCACGAGCAATGACTACGACATCATACATATAAATCACTTAGGGTTTGAAATATTTTATAAAGTGTTCAATAAATCTGAGGTCCTATCATCCTCTGGATCCCATCTGGTATTTAATGTAGATTGTGAAAAGGCAGAAACCTTTCTAAGACCAACTATAGGGAAACAATAGGATAAATCAAGTCTTGTATAACTAAATGCTATGAGAATTCAAATACCAAGAAAGCTGCTAAATATCAAAGAATCTACACAAAACCTGCAAAATTTAAACAATAACACTAAGCCCCAAAGGTGGAATTTTTTTTATACTGTACTTTAACCTACGAAAGGTTATGGTGACAATTTATATTTTGCTTTTAAGTTATCTTATTAATCTGTTTAAATGTTTCACCATCAAGATGTATTAATCAAGGAGTTCCCGTTGTGGCACAGCGGAAAGGAACCTGACTAGTATCCCTGAGGATACGAGTTCAATCCCTGGCCTCACTCAGTGAAAAAAGGATACAGCATTGCTGTAAGCTACGGTGTAGGTTGAAAACATGGCTCGTATCCCAGTGTTGCTGTGACAGTGGTGTAGGCTGGGAACTGCAGCTCCAATTCAACCCCTAGCATTGGGAACTTCCATATGCCACGGGTGCAGCCCTTAAAAGAAAGAAAAAAAAAGATATGCCAAACAATATTTTAGATATATCAAAAAAAGAAATGCACATTTACTAAGTCTTAATATTAAAAAAAAATCAGATAACCTATACTTTATATTATATAAGTAGCACTCCTCATAAAAATAAGATCAAAGAAGGAAAAACACAGAGGCTATTACAGTAAAAGGCTAAAGAGATAACCATAAAATCAGGAGTTCCCTTTGTGGCTCAGCAGAAATGAGCCCAATTAATATCTATAAGATGCAGTTTTGATCCCTGGCCTCGCTCAGTGGGTTAAGGATCTGGTGTTGCTGTGAGCTGTGGTGTAGGCTGGCAGCTTAGCTCTGATGAGACTCCTAGCCTGGGAACTTCCATGTGCCCCATATGTAGCCATTAAAAAAAAAAAAAAAAAAAAAGAGAGACAACCATAAAATCAGACATCCTACTAAAAATGCTAAAATAACAATTCACTTATGTTTTAGACATAAAGATGTAGTTTTCACAAGGTCTTTACTTTCTAACACATATTTATATTGTGTCTGGTTGTGAACAGAATTACCTGAGTCCCTGAACTATTTAAGTGGAAACTAACTTAAATACTGCTTAGATATCAAAGGTTAAATGGGTTAAGGTTTTGCTTACTCAAGTCCTACAGAAGTCAGAAATCACCACTGGAATATTGTGATATCACCTCACTTAAAGCAACATGCTCTTTCTGTATCAGGCTTTATTTAACATCTGTAAAAATATGCACATCATAAATATTAATGTGCATATATTTTACACCTCCCGTCAAATGCTAGAAATTCTGACATTTATTGAAAACAGTACTGTAAAATGGCCAAGTAGAAAAAATTAAGAAAATTTTTTCATGAGTAAGTTTCATCATGGTGGCTCAGAATAATCAAATCATACTAGTATCCATGAGGACACAGGTTCGATCCCTGGCCTCGCTCAGGAGGTTAAGATTCCTGCGTTGCTGTGGCGTAGGCCAGCGGCTACAGCTCTGATTCAATCCCTAGGCTGGGAACCTCTACATCCCAAGTGTGAGGTCTTAAAAGACCAAAAAAAAAAAAAAATTAAGAAAATGAAAAATTAACTCCTTTAAAAACCCTGAACTAGTATCTACACCATTCCCCATGCCAAAACAAACCTTAGCAATTGTCAACTTTTAATCACATTTATCATCTTCTATAGTGCCTAAACTACTTTCTTCACATCAAATAAAAATCTTAAGAAAAAACATATTCCTGCTATTTCCACTCTTTCAATTATAATATTTTATTGGAAAGAAAATCACATAAAATTCTATTTCTATCAGACAAAGCAAGATAGGAAGTAGAGCAAGGAGGGAAGGTTACTAAATAATTCTGATTCTCAACTAGTTACACTAAGAAAAGGAGCGAAGAAAAACAAATTTCACCTAATAGATTCAATATGCTCAACAAATACTGACACAAATAATTAACAAAAAATGCAGAACTCTTTTTCTGAACAGAGGAGCAGACACTCCAACAAGCAATAAAACAGGTCACAGGAGAAAAGAACGAAGTAACAAAAGGCTAGAACCCATTCTCTCATTCCTGAGTAATCTTGTAATAAGACTGTAATAATGTAAAACATTACAGAATCAGAAAAGGAGTGAATAAGTCTAGATTTTGGACTTTCCGCAGTTGCTCAGCGGTTAAAGTATTAAAAACCTTGCATATGAATCTTTTAAAAAAGTATGAAGAGGCACTCTCAGGTGTAGAAACTTACAAGATATCTGTGTGCACACACTCATACATAAAACAATCATGAATGTTTTAAAGACTGCAAAACATAGTTAGTTATGTACATTAAAATAACTTTAGAGAAGAAATTCAATAGTCAGACTAACATGACAAAAGATAAGCACTCCTCAGTTACAAATGACGCCTTAGAAATGATGTAACAATTAAAGATTATTAGGTATCAAATTGTGCACTTTGCCTAAACCCCGTCATAAATACATACAGCCATGACCTTTTAGTCTACTACAAACAGTAAGTGAAACTTACTGCTTACTTTAGAGATCGTAGGACTAAACAGAGACTATCAAAGGTGGAAGACTTAAGCAATTCATTTACATTCATCATTCTTCCATTTCAATAATTTAGAGGCAATGATCTTTTTAAAACTACTAGGAATGTATAAGTTATATTCTATCTCTCAAAATCTTTGTGTACATCACAGGAACGAACTACTAGCTACAAGCAGTTTCCAAATTATATTCATGGTGTCTTTGATACGAAGAGGATTTTCATAAATGGCCCCAGTGTGAGTAAACCCATATTATAATCCCACACAGAGGGCATAAAATGCCAACAGATGTCTTTTAATTGACCATTCATTGAAGTTTTTAATTTTGCTAATTTTAAATTTTTGGTTTTACTCACTTAAGAACTGTAACTTGAGTTCCAGGGAGTAGCTATAATTCATTTTCTCCTATAAAATTTGTAAGTTCAAAAGTAATTTTGAAAGGATAATATGACAAATTTTTTCAAAAACCTTTAAGCATTCAACTATGGGATTCTACCCATCATGCCCCATTAAACAAAATATAAAGAAACATGCTTTTATTCCTTTCAATCACTCATTCAATATCTGTTGGAGAGCTATAATGTTCAGGCATTCACTGTCCTAGGCCTTGTAATGGAAAAGAATGTCACCCCTGGTGTCAGGATCAGGAAATCAATCAATCAATCAAGTGAAATGGTAATTTTCTCGTTATAAAGAGGGAATATTTATATACTAATAACACTAATTTTAGAAAATGGATAATCTTATGCCAAAATATTTTGAAGTATTTAATACATTTTGCTAAATGAAAGCAAAAACAAAAATATGAACTTACCAGTAAGAAAATCAGCAAAAAGATAAGAAAAATGAAAAAAAGATATAAAGCCACCATTCATAAAAATCATTAAGGGGAGTTCCCATTGTGGCTCAGTGGTTAACAAATCCAACTAGGAACCATGAGGTTGAGGGTTCGATCCCTGGCCTCGCTCAGTGGGTTAAGGATCTGGCATTGCTGTGAGCTGTGGTGTTGCCGTGAGCTGTGGTGTAGGTTGCAGACGCGGCTCAGATCCCGCATTGCTGTGGCTGTGGTGTTGCCGTGAGCTGTGGTGTAGGTTGCAGACGTGGCTCAGATCCCGCATTGCTGTGGCTGTGGTGTGGGCTGGCGGCTATAGCTCCGATTGGACCCCTAGCCTGGGAACCTCCATATGCCGCAAAAATGGCCCTAGAAAAGGCAAAAAGGAAAAAAAAAGGCTTTAAGGATATGGATGTTCAATTTCACCTGCAATCAAAGAGATACAAATTCACACATACCCACAAAAATATTGAAGAAATGAAAACTATCTGCTTTTATATACACCCAGAAGCATAAATGAACACATTCTGTGAGGTCAATTTGGCAGTATTTATAGAAATTTTAAGTGTGCATACACTATGACCTACTAACTCCTTTTCTACAAATTAAAAAAGCAACAATCTAGGAGTCCCCACCGTGGCGCAGCAGAAACGAATCCCTATCAGGAACCATGAGGTTGCAGGTTTGATCCCTGGCCTTGCTCAGTGGGTTAAGGATCCAGCGTTGCCCTGAGCTGTGGTGTAGGTCGCAGACATGATTCGGATCTGGCTTTGCTATGGCTGTGGTGTAAGCCGGCAATAGCTCCTATTGTACCCCTAGCCTGGGAACCTCCACATGGTGCAAGTGCAGCCCTAAAAAGCAAAAAAAAAAAAAAAAAAAAAAAAAGCGCTACGATTATACATATATTTAACATATGACATTCATCAACACAAAAAATTGCACACAAGGATGCTCACTATAAGCACTGCTTGTAACAGCCAAACATCCAACACCAGTGGAAACAGGGAAAACGAACTATATAATTTGTTCGTATAACAGAAAACAAATAAACAGAAGACAGCTGTAAATATATGGATATAAAGAAGACGTCAAGTAAAATATAACCAGCACAGAACATTATCCTAGTTCCTTTTCTCTATATATTCCAAAGACAACTAGGGATCTTCTTAAACTATGAACACACTTATGACACTTCTATTATTTGAAAGATAACCTATTAATTACAAAGAGCAGGAAAGGTATGCTGGCAAGGACAAACTCTTACATGTGCTGAAAAAGAACAAAATGATACTTTTACCTACCACTCCCAGCAAAAAAATGTTTTAAAAGCCAACAGCTAATTTGTGTATATTCAAAACACAAAAGTGAAACTGAAAAATATTATACACATATTTCAATATAGCATGTATCAATATAAAGACAAGACATTTATGGTTCAAAGATGAAAAACGTTTTAAAAAGCAACTATGTTTAAGTATGCTTAGGCAGTTAATGACTGTTCAAGTCATTTTCAGGGAGAGGTAGGTCAATTGCCTGTTTTACAAACTAAGAAATTACAAATATTTAGATTTATCTAAAACCTGTATGTCTGTGTTCCATCCAACTTTAATTTGAAAGTGAAAATGTATTACTAATTCAGAATCACAAGTAGCTTCACATTCACAAAGCAGTGATACAATGTGACCTGTTTCACCATAACTCTTATTTTAAAATGATAGTCATAATCATTGAAATAAAAGATGAGTTTCCATAATGTCTTGGTACTATCTATCTACTCCTGCACCATTTATAAATATCCCCAGAGTTCCCAAGTTCCCAACGTGGCTCAGCGGAAACAAATCTAACTAGTATCCATGAGGGCACAGGTTCATCCCCGGCCTCGTTCAGTGGCTTAAGCATCCAGCGTTGCCCTGAGCTGTGTGTAGGTGGCAGATGCAGCTTGGTGTTGCTGTGGCTGTTCCGATTGGACCCCCAAGCCTGGGAATCTCCATATGCCACGGGTACAGCCCTAAAAAGATTAAAAACAAACAAACAAACAAACAAACCCAAGAGGTACTCAGGCACATTCGTTTCTTTCTTTTTTTTTCCTGTCTTTTTGCCTTTATGTAGAGCTGCACTCGCGGCATATGGAAGTTCCCAGGCTAGGGGTCTAACAGGAGCTGCAGCTGCCAGCCTTCACCACAGCCACAGCAACGCGGGATCCGAGCCGCGTCTGCAACCTACACCACAGCTCACGGTAATGCCGGATCCTTAACCCACTGAGCAAGGCCAGGGATCAAACCTGCAATCTCATGGTTCAGTTGGATTCATTAACCATTGAGCCACGATGGGAACTCCCTAGGCACATTCATTTCAAGAGTAAATCTTACTTATTTCTAAAACATAGCATGTGGCTTCACTGGGGTATGGGCCTTAAAAAAAATTACTGCTGATAAGTAAATACATGCATATAATTAAATAATGTTCAACAGTACAACAGCATAACAGTAAGTCTCCCTCCAATTCCAAATCCCCAGGGCAGCTCAAATATAAAGCTTTAATTTCTCCCAAAAGTATTCTGGCAACAATACCTAAAACCAAGGCTTAAGGATTTGATATTTTAAGCCAAACGAACTTTAAAGTGGGGAACAGGACATACAGCAAAAGGTTATCTGAATTACACTATCTTGTTGCAAATCCCATGTGATTGAGTACCTGAAGAAAAAGAACAAAAGCATTTATGCTAAAAATACAAATGAAATCTGTTCAAATAAAAACTGACCCTAAATATGAATTCATGGTTAACATAGCCACAATTCATTAAATTAGGTATTGTCACCCCCAAATTGTTAATAACGATCTAAATACTGAACAATTCAACTTTACAAATACCTCTTCTCTTCAATAAAAGAAACCCTAAAAATACAAAGTCCTAAAAAGATAAGTATTTAAAACAACAGAGTATGAAACACAGCAATTTAAAAGTAGAATTCTTCCATAAATTATTTTTCATTTTAAAAGAAATGTTACTTATCTCAATGTTAAATTAAGTTTTAGACAAAGTATAATGATTTATAATATTAAGTAAAAAATGGAAAGAAAAAAACTTTAAAATATTTCCTGATATCGTCTCCACTGTCATACACATTTAAAATTTAAACACCACAAAACCAAATAAAGGTGATTCAAGTTTAAAACAAAAAAAGTTGTAACTATTTTTAAATAAATGTAAGCTGGAAATCAGTAACTACTATATATATATATCACAAGACATTGAATTTATTCTAATGGATAATCAGTTATTAAACAACCAGACACATCAGAACTTAGAGAACAATCAGTGTTCAGCTAAAAATTAAACCTTTAAAGTAGAATTAAATGCATACCCATTAAATCCCGTGACAATTTTCAGTATTCTTTCCTTCATTTCATCAAAAGGAATATATTCGACATTAGGGTTAGGAGGACCTCTCGGTTCAGGAGCTGAAGTTCTGAAATCATCCATCACTTTCTCCAGTTTGAAAATAAAATAGCCTTTAAATTGGGACCACTGAATCCTATAAGCAAAAAATTTTAAAAATGTGATACCATGTAGCTTCAACAAAAAGCATAAATACAGAATTTACCATGATACTATGCTAACAAAATTAAGATTCGGAAAAGGAGTAGTGGCAATGTGTTTCTTCAGTAGCCTGCACCAGGCGTGATTAACCTGACTCACAAACTCCAACTAGGTTCCTTCTAATTCTCCCTACTCCTGACCCAAACAAAATCTAAATCTCAGCTTAAAATCTTTAAAACTATTTCACAATTAAAAAGCTTACTGTCTAAGTCCCATTCTTCACATTTTTAAAACATTTTGACTCTGTCCCTCATAAAAACCTAATCAGAGAAGTATTACTGCCCCCATTTTAAAACAGGTTACTATTAACTAGCCTAACTTTAAAGTGATAATTTTAAGTGGACAAATCAGAATGACTCCATACCTTAAGAATGACTCCATACCTTAAGCTGTTATCATCCAAGCTATACTGCTTATATAAGACTAGTATATGTTTCTTGTCTTGTAGCTGGTAAGTACCAAAAAAACCCTTTAATTTCTCATTTTTCTTTTGCTTTCGACTAATCTTTTTAGTATTTTGTCATTTAAAAAAGTATGTATCATAGGTTCTATCCAAAATGTATATTGCCAAGTAAAAATATATAATATCCTTATGTACTTTCCATATCTATTCATGAACTTAGCATCTTTTTATCCCTGTCCCCTCACATTTTACCACTAATATAAGGAAACTTTATGATGATATCAACCTGAACTGCCTAAATTCCAGGAAATACAAGAGTGAGGAATAGCAACCATTTCTCCAAACATCTTAGAAAGGAGACTACTCAGGCAAGATAAGAACACTAATCCACAGTCGCTCTTCCTTCCATTCCATCCAGCAAACCTATAAACTAAGGCAGCAATTCTCTGTGGCCCAAGAGGTCAAAAATATCTCTATAAGAACAGAGATGACTTTTTCACTGAGTTGATGTTTGCGATGATGATAGGTACAAAAACATCAGTGAGTAAAATGAAATGATACTTGCACAAATCAAGGCAGCAATACCAAACAATATTAGTAGTGATTACCTTCTTGTTTGGCTTGGATTCGGTGTTGCCACGGCTGGGGCGTAGACCTCAGCTGCAGCTCCAATTCAACCCCTAGCCTAGGAACTTCCATATGCTTCAGGTGTGGCCATAAAAACGAAACAAACCAAAACCCCTGTGTATCAAAGGACGCTATCAGCAAGAGTGAAAAGGCAACCCAAAGAATGGGAGAAACTATCTGCAAATCATCCATCTGGTAGGGTGTTAATATCCGGGATATATAAAGAATTCCCACAACTCATCAGCAAAAAATCCAACCACTCAATTTAAAAATGGGTAAAGTAGGAGTTCCCGTCGTGGCTCAGTGGTTAACAACTCTGACTAGGAACTATGAGGTTGCGGGTTTGATCCCTGGCCTCACTCAGTGGGTTAAGGATCCGGCATTGCCGTGAGCTGTGGTGTAGGTTGCAGACGTGGTTCGGATCCCGCGCTGCTGTGGCTGTGGCGTAAGCTGCCAGCTACAGCTCTGATTAGACCCCTAGCCTGGGAACCTCCATTTGCTGCGAGTGCGGCCCTAGAAGGGGCAAAAAGACAAAAATAAATAAATAAATAAAAATAAAAATGGGCAAAGTATATGAACAGACATTTCTTTAAAGATCTACAAATGGCCAACAAGCAAATGGAAAGATTAAATGTTAATCATTCGGGAAATGAACATCAAAATCACAGTAAGTCAGAATTTCATTCACATCCATTGTGTTAATTATTTTAAACACACACATAAAATAAGCACCGCCCAGTAAGTATGTAAAGAAACCCTTATTCATTGCTTGTGGGAATATAAAATGGTGGGGCCACTATGGAAAACAGTATGGTGGGTCCCCCCCCCAAAAAAAATCAAAGAATTACCGAACGATTCAGCAATTCCATTTCTGGACACCCCAAAAATGTAAAAAACAGAAACTCAATCACATGAAATTCACTTACACACAACAGTAGAAACTACCCAAACATATGGATAAACAAAATGTGCTATATATACGTAAAATAAAATACAGCCTTAAAGAAGGAAATCCTGACACATATTACAAAGAATCTTGAACACATTACGCTAAACCAATGAAAGAAACCAGACACAAAAGAATAAATATTTTGATTCCACTTGTCAGAGGTAATCTAGAAGAGTCAAATTCAGAGAGACAGCAAATGCGCATGTGCCAGGGGCCTCAAAAAGGAATGGGTGAGAGGTTATTGTTTAATGGGTTGCAGAGTTTCAGAAGATAGATAAATGGCCAATAAGCACACAGGGAAAGATGTTTAACATTATTAGCCAGTACTCATCAAAACCACAAGATACCATTTCTCATCCACTAAGGCTGTTATAATAAAAATGATGGACAATAACAAGTGCTAGAGAGGATGAAGGTCAAGTGGAAACCTATACATGGATGGAAATGCAAAATGGTATAACCATTTTGGAAAGTTTCTCAAAAAGTTAAACAGCTGATATGTAAACTGACAACTGCATTGTTAAATGAGTGAATTACATGGCAGGTAAATTTTATTATTATTTTAAAAATTTGTTCAGGGTCATTATTTAAAGCTATTTACATGATTACCTTTTACCTCCTTTTCCTAGCTTTTTCTGGGAAGGGGAATTTGAAGTTTAACAATCAAGAAGTGGCACATTATAATTTTTGACTTGCCTAATACTAATTTCTGAGTAGTATACAACTGTCAATGATTACTAAAATTTATCTTTAAATTTCATTACACTCCTTACAGGCATTTAACTAATACTTAAAACACACCAGGGAAGGTTACTGAAATAGGAGTCTTACACTTTTCATTTCTTAAATTACGAATTCTTTCCACAATTTTAACAATTACCCATTTAGTCATAACCTATTTTATGAATTAGAATTTCCATATACACAGAGGTTTCTAACCCTTCTTTCATTAACTGCTTGCAAATCCACCCATGACATCCAAACATCAACAACATATTAATAGGAATAGCGAGAGGAGAAGCAATGGAAACTAGTAGGTAAAGCAAACTATGAAAAGCATCAAAGACTCTAGATCAGTCAGAAATTAAATGCCATAAAATGAAATGAATTATTTACAACTTGTATTTTAAGTTTTGAATGTATCGAGGAAAGTTACTCTAAATCAGATCTAAGAGATGCAATTCAAAAGTTACTATGCCATATACAAAGGAAAAAATACTTCTGGAAAATGTGGAAAAATGCCTTTTGATGCAACACAAGTATCTGATAAAAACAAAAGCAGAAAATATGTCACTGAAAATTATGTAATTTGAGCACAAAAACAGGCCATGAATAAATCAACTAAAAATTTGGCAACAAAAATAATTGTCCTAGTAATGTACTTATTGCATAAGAAACTAAGAAAAACAAAAAACCCTTATTTTTCAAATGAAAATAAAATTATTCTAAACAGATGCTCATGAAACATAAATGTTCACCTTTAGAATAAATTCTTTAACATAAAAATTTCCTCCAAAGATAAAATACTCAGAATTTAAACCTACTTTGCTGGAATTCACTCAAGTTATTTACTGAATTTCATTACCCATTAATTTTTTTAAGTAACCTCAACTCCCTCTTCCTTTTCTTCTCTTTCCCTTCCATTTTTCCCTTTATGTAGTTTTTCCTCTAGAAAGGCAAAACAGCTCAAGTAAATAATCCTCCTACCAACACCACAATGACCTTTTTCCTCCAAAGGAACTCACAAGTCTATAATAAAACAGACATATTTCCCTGACAATTCTCAGGTTAAACCTATTTTTCAGAGGCTCAAGGGCAGAAAATTCGACTGTTATTTCCCAGCTAGTTCTAGAACATTTTAGTGGGCAGTAACAAGTCACACCTTAACTTGTTGCCTCTCACAGTTCAAAATTCTACTAATACTACTCCCTACTTAGCCTCATTCTTTTCCACCCAAATTCTGGGTGGAAAGCTAAAAAAATAGAGCACAGGAGAGCTGTAATTACCTCCAAGGAATAGCACATACTGTACCACCTGTAAACAAAGGGGAATATGGAAAAAGATGAATGAAAGAAAACAAAAGAAATTTAATGGGGCTGTCATTAACACTAGGTGACGACAGGCTTTGAATCAGGAGACTTAAAATGTCAAAGAATTCAGCCTTAACTTTCTGACTGGAGCAAACAAAGACAAGTATGTTAATGTGAATACTGAATTATATGAGTGAAAGATGAGCAAAAATAACACAACTGCTTACACAAAATCATGACATTTTTATGAACTTTAAAAATACAAATTACCGGAGTTCCCGTCGTGGCACAGTGGTTAACGAATCCGACTAGGAACCATGAGGTTGCGGGTTCGATCCCTGCCCTTGCTCAGTGGGTTAACGGTCCGGCGTTGCCGTGAGCTGTGGTGTAGGTTGCAGACGCGGCTCGGATCCTGCGTTGCTGTGGCTGCGGCGCAGGCCAGTTGGTGCAGCTCCGATTAGACCCCTAGCCTGGGAACCTCCACATGCTGCGGGTGCGGCCATAAACCCGCGGCCATAAAATGACAAAAGGCAAAAAAAAAAAAAAAAAATACAAATTACTAGTTCAGAAAACCTCTACAAGTGGGGACCCAATCAAAAGAACATTCCTTTTGCATAATTATACCTTTTAAATATATACATTTTTATTGATTAAGCAAATATTAAAATATATCAGTGGAAGAGACAGCCCAGAAATAGGCCCACACATAAATGGGAATTTGGTATACGCAGAGTTTTCAGTAAATAGTTTAAGAAATGACAAAACTACTACAAAATTTTATTAGAGTTTAAAAATTAAAAAGTTGTCTGGTGTGTCTTCCCCTTTTCTGATTACATAAAATAGGATAGTCATTGGAAAAATTTACACAACACAGTGAGAAAACAAAAACTGTCCATAATGTGCCCAGTAATCACTACTAAAGTACATTTTTACTCCATTTTTCCACCAATATTCATTTATTTTTAAAAGAATTTACGTTTGCTCCCAGTGCGTTACAAGTAATAATTATGGTTAAAATCCCAATAACGAACTTTGTAGGAATCTGTTTATTATCTTAGGACAGATTCCAAACAAGTGGGATTACTGAGTCAAGTATAAAATATAAACACTTTAGAAACATATTTTCAAAAGCCCCTCAGAAATTCTCTATCAATTTACAGTGCTGTCAATATAGAAAAATCTATTTCATTCCAGTACTACATGCTTTCAAAACACTTATATGTTTAACAGCAGAAAAACACTTTAATTTGTCTTTGTCTTTTATTGATTACTAGCGAATATTTTTACTGGCCACAAAACATTTCTTTACAGTTTGAATAGGTCTTTTGCAATTCCTCATCCTAAAGTTCCTTAATTTTAACATCACCGACACTGTAAGCCTGATAATTACTCACCAAAGGGGGATATCCTTATGAACTCTAGAATGGTTGAGCAGTAACCGTTTTTAAAAATTACTTTCAGGGCCACAACTGCAGCATATGGTGATTCCCAGGTTAGGGGTCAAATTGGGACTGCAGCGGCTGGCCTACACCACAGCCAGAGCCAGATCCACAGCCACAGCAATGCCAGATCAGAGCCATGTCTGTGACCTACACTGCAGCTCACTGCAATATGGGATCCTTAACCCACTGAGCAGGGCCAGGGATCAAACCCACATCGTCACGGACACTAGGCTCGTTGGATTCGTTACTGCTGAGCCACAACAGGAACTCCATGAGCAGTAATCCTTTACGTCTACCCACTAGAAGTCAGTAGTGAACAACCTACACCTCCCCCTTAAAAGTTTTTACAATAAAAAATGTCTATAAACATTGCCAAATGTTCACTGGGAGACAAAAGCTATCCCCAGTTAAAAGCCACTGCCTACTTAAGAGTTCTCGCCATGCACAATGCGATCAGCTGCATGTTGGGAGCACTGGTATGCAGGGTTCAATCCCAGGCACAGCGGGTTAAGGATCCGGCATTGCTGCGACTGTGGCTCAGGTAGCAACTGCAGCTTGGAATGTGATCTCTGGCCCAAGAACTCCATATGCCATAGGGCAGCAAAAAAAACGAAAAGACAAAACAAAAAACAAAACCACTGCCTACTCAACCTCTTTAAAATTTTCTTTTTCTTACTCTCGTGGTAATACAGAAAAAGTAAAGTTACTACGTAATACAAATATGAACATAAACTTTTCGGTTCTCATACCAACTGCTGCAAAAACAAAAGCTGCTGTTTCATATAAATGTTTAAGTGACACTAAAATATTTATCTAATTGTTCCCATTTTGAAATTATCTTTGAAACTCCACACATTCCCTTGCTCAGAAACTCCAACCTGAGGATGGAACAGTATATCTGCTCCAAAGCAATAAAATTATGACATAAATTCTGAAGAGAAAGTACTTGCCACTAAAAATGAATTTTCAAAAAGTGTTAATTATCTAACGATGATTGTACAAAGGATTTTATCAGATGGAAAGCTCCAATAGGTAACACTAACGTTCAGATAATGTCTCAGCGTAAACTTGGGTTTCTTCTTTGGCAACTCATATATTCACAATAAGGATTCTAACATGTATTAAGATTCATATTCCTCCACACACTGATCTCTCCCTACTAATTAAAACAGTAAGTTCAAGAAATAGTGTGTTCTGGAGTTCCCATGGTGGCGCAGCGGAAACAAATCCAACTAGGAACCACAAGGTTGCAGGTTCGACCTCTGGTCTCGTTCAGTGGGTTAAAGATCTGGCATTGCTGTGAACTGTGGTGTAGGTTACAGATGTAGTTTGGATCCTGTGTTGCTGTGGCTGTGGCACAGACCAGCAGCTGTACTTCGATTAGACCCCTAGCCTGGGAACCTCCATATGCCGCGGGTGTGGCCCTCCTCCCAAAAAAAAAAGAGAAAAGAAAAGAAATAGTGTGTTCTGGTTAGCTTGATCTATACTTAAGTCCAAGCTAACCTCTGACCCTTTATTAAAAATCTTTCTCAAATGTATTTAACATATGAACATGAACCTTCCCTTCCACATGGACGCTGAACCAAACAAACATAAACCAGAGATACATCTTTTCTAAGAATATGATTCAGACATACTGAACTGACTCAGACATAATTGAAGACAACAAATTTAGAATTCAGAGGGTACTGGATTTTTTAAACAGCACTGGTTTAATGACTGAAGTACTACTCTCCTCCCTGCTATCAAGAGACACATTCTTTTCAGGACCTTCACCACATCCTCCATAATCCATTTGATATCAATTCCAAATTTCCAACAAAAGAAATGAGTCCGTTTCTCCATCACCACATTTGTCAGAGCCTAGGAAAACCCTGGGTCCTTTTTCTTCATTCTACCAATTCATAATGTAACACCAGGGTCAATAGCAGTTAAAAGCTCAGAAACAACATAAGATAATGATACTTAAAAAAATTAGTTTAGAAAACAGAAGATAATAAATAGAAATAAGACTGCATAAACTATTAGATGCAAAGATGTTAGTGATGGTATAACAGAGCCTAGAGAAAGGAGAGACGAAAGGCAGGTTTAGAAGCATCAAGTAAAAGCTTCAGGACAAAGTGGGACTTTAAGGTGGACCTTTAAAGCAATAGTAGAGTATGGGAAAAGGAAGTGGAACAGTAGAGACCTTAAAGACAGATGGAGTTTAACACGGGTAAATGAATTTTTCAAACTCGGCCCTATTGACATTTTAGGCTGGAGGGTTCTCTGTTGTGGTAGGATGTTCAGCAACATCTGTGGCCCTCTACACCTTGATGGCAGTAATCCCTACAAGAAGTGACAACTAAAAATGCCTCTAGACATTGCCAAATGTACTGGGGGTGGGGGAATTACCCCCTTCGAAAAGCACTGCAATACACAATCCCTTTAGTTGAAAAGTACACTGTTTTCTCAAAAACCTTAAGGCTGGGAAAATCAGAGGGGCAAGATCAAACTCTCACAAAATTTGAAGAATAAAATAGCACGTGTGTGTGTGCATAAAGAGGCAGAAGAAAAATTCTAAAACGAAAGATTCATTCAAAAAATAAACATTGAGATTGGATTAAGATGGCAGAATAGAAGGACTGGAGCTCAACTTCTCTCCCAAATAACAGCAAAAATACAGCCAAATGCCAAGCAACCTTCAACCAAATGGACTGTAAACTTCCAAAAAAGATACTCTGCTCCAGAAGACACAGCGGAGACCACATCAAGAGGTAGGAGGGGCGATTACGCGATAGAAGCAACCCCATACCTCCTGGGTGGGAAGCTCCACAGACTGGAAAGTAACTGCATCACAGAGACTCAGCTACAGGACTGAGAGTTCTGAGCCTCACGTCAAAACCCCACGCCTGGGGATCGGGCACAGGGAGAAAGAGCCCGGGGAGCAGCTGGCATTGAAGGCCGGAGAGGCTTGTGTGCAGGAGCTCCACAGGACTGGAGGAAACAGAGACCCCACTCTTGAAAGGCACACACAGACTTTCACGTGCACTGGGTCCCAGGGCAAAGCAGTCTCTAGAGGAATCTGGGTGGAACCTGACTGCAATTCTTGGAGGATCTCCTGGGAAAACAGGGGTGACTGTACCTTGTTGTGGGGGAAGGGCATTGGAGGTGAAGCTCTCTCGGGGACATTCAGCAGCCTGCATTTCTCTGGAGGTGGCCATTTCTGGGAAAAATCTGGTTCCTCCCATCAGCGCTGAGAAGCCCCAGGCCAAACAACATTTCAGGTGGGATCTCAGCCCCACCCATCAGTAAACAGGCTGCCTAAAGACCCCTCAGGCACTTGGCCAGCCTCTAATCTCATCCAGAGACAAAGCCCCACCCATCAGAGGGAGAGGAATCAACCCCATCTACCAGTGAGCAGGTATCACTCCCTCCCATCAGGAAGCCTACAGCAAGCCCCCTCCATACCAACTTTAGCCACAGGGGAGGCAAACACCTGAACTAAGAGAGGCTACAACTCTATTGTCGACACAAAGGTCACCGCACCAAAAACCTACAAAAATGAAAAGACAGAAAACTCTAACTCAGATAAGGGAGAAAGAGAAA
>PVHT021183699.1:55715690-55778651 GCA_004024745.2 Catagonus wagneri | reverse complement strand
CAGAAGAGTGGATAGGCAAGATATGGTACATACACACAATGGAATGTTACTCGGCCATTAAAAGGAACGAATTACCAACATTTATAGCAACATGGATGGACTTAGAAATTATCATGCAAAGTGAAACCAGTCAGACAATTAGACAGCAACACCCAATGATACCGCTTACATGTGGAAACTAAAAGACACAATGAACCTTCTTACAGAACAGACAATGAATGACTCACAGACTTTCGAAAACCTTGGTTTTCCAAATAAGACAATCTGGGGGGGTGGGGGGATGCACTGGGGGTTTGGGATACAAAATCTGTAAAACTGACCTGTGATGATTTATGCACACCGTAATTGAAATAAAATCCATTAAAAAAAAAACATTCATTAGCACTAAAATCTATCTAATAAATCATTTCCAGTCATACAAGAACGTTGTGCTGTGGTGATTTGATCTACAATTTTTTTCTCTGGTGTAGTCGTCTGTTCATTGAAAAATGTGAAGGAGGAAAAACTGGACAACCACATGTAAAAAAAATGAAATTAGAACACGTCCTAACACCATCACAAAAATAAACTCAAAATGGATAAAAGATCTAGATATAAGACCAGATACTATAAAACTCTTAGAGGAAAACAGGCCACTCTCTGACATAAATGACAGCAACATCTTCTCAGATCCATCTGTTAGAGTAATCACAATAAAAAGAAAAATAAACAAATGGGGCTTAATTAAGCTTGAAAGTTTCTGCACAGCAAAGGAAACCCTAAACAAAAGGAAAATATTTGCAAATGAATATACTGACAAGGGATTAATCTCCAAAATTTACAATACCAAAAGAACAACCCCATCAAAAAATGGGCAGAAGATCTAAACAGATAATTTTCCAAAGATGACATACAGATGGCCAAAAATCACATGAAAAGATGTTCAACATCACTCGTTATTAGAGAAATGTAAAACCACTATGAGGTACCACCTTATGCCAGCCAGAATGGCCATCATCAAAAAGTCTACAAACAATAAGTGCTGGAGAGGGTGTGGAGAAAAAGGATCCCTATTACATTGTTGGTGGGAATGCAAACTGGTGCAACCACTGTGGAAAACAGTATGGAGATTCCTCCGAAAAATCAAAATAGAATTACCATTTGATCCAGCAATCCCACTCCTGGGCATCTATTCAGAGAAAACCATGACTTGAAAAGACACATGTACTCCAGTGTTCATTGCAGCACTCTATGCAATAGCCAAGTCGTGGAAACAACCTAAATGCCCATCGACAGAGGAGTGGATAGTGAAGATGTGGTACATATATATATACAGTGGAATACTACTCAGCCATTAAAAGGAATGAAATAACAGTATTTACAGCAACATGGATGGACCTAGAAATTATCATGCGAAGTGAAACCAGTCAGACAATGAGACACCAACATCAAAAGCTACCGCTTACATGTGGAAACTAAAAAAAGGACACGATGAACTTCTTTGCAGAACAGATACTGACTCACAGACTTTGGAAAACTTATGGTTTCCAAATAAGACAAGCTGGGGGGTGATGGGATGCACTGAGGGTTTGGGATGGAAATGCTTGATATCAAATTGAGTTGTGATGATTTTTGTACACCTATAATTGTAATAAAATTCATTAAGTAAAGGGGGAAAAAAGTGGAAAAAAAGTGAAGGAAACAAAACAACAAAAAACCCTTCCATGTGGACCCAGGGACCAACTCACGTGATGCAAAGGAAGCAATAAAATCTGTTTTTTAAGGAGACTGGAATGAACATACATAAATGATTAAGGCTTTATAATTTGTTACTGATATATGAGTTGACACAGCAGTGGTGGCAGATTAACGTACACTCCCGTACAGAGGTTTCATCTTGGAGAATCCTTTTTTAGAGTTTGAAGGTAAAGCTTAAAGTGTCCTTACAGTGTTTGCAATGTTGGTTTTTTTAATAGTGTGGTAAGTGTCTATTTTGTGCTATTTCATATAGAAGTAATTTTTATTAGTATTGTGAAGTAAGCGCCAGTGTTATGGGCTACCTTACGATTACTAATAAAGATATAATTATTTAGAAAACATTTTTCTACATCTACATACTCTCAAAATGAAGCAAAATAAAAAGCATAGCATCACTGAAAGAACAATTTGTATTCTGGTCTAAGAACTGTTTGAATATGAGAAAAATGAACACATCAACACTGAAATGACTAACCCTGCCTGAGAACCTCCATCTACATATGATGAAACTAAGAGGATAAACTGGATTTTTTTTTTAATGGAAATGTTTTAAAAATAAGGAACTGACAAGCCCACACAGACAACATCATACTCAGTGGCAAAAAGCTAAAAGCTTTTCCTCTAATATCAACAAAACAAGAATGTGCACTCTCACCAGTTTTTCTTAAAATAGCAGTGGTAGTTCTAGCCAAGCAATTAGGCAAGGGGGAAAAAAAGGCAACCATGCCTGAAAGGAAGAATAAAAAAACCATCTCTATTTGCAGACAGCATTAGATTTGCAGGCAGCATCAGGAGTTCCCGTTGTGGCACAGCGGAAACGAATCCAACTAGGAACCATGAGGCTGCAAATTCAATCCCTGGGCTCACTCAGTGGGTTAAGGACTTGGCATTGCCATGAGCTGTGATGTAGGTTGCAGATGTGGCCTGGATCCCATGTGGCTCTGGCTGTGGCTATGGCCAGCAGCTGTAGCTCCGATTCGACCCCTAGCCCGGGAACCTCCATACGCCACAGGTACATCCCTAAAAAGAAAAAAAAGAAAAAAAAATGCAGACAGCATTATAAGTCGCACAAAATAAAATCAAGGTACGAAAGTGTTTCCACACACTAATTAAGAAAACTATTCTATTTACAAAAGCATCAAAAACAGTAATACACTTAGGAATGAATTTAACCAAGGAGGTAAAAGTTTGATATACTCACATTTTAATACACTGATAACAGAAATTGGAGACACAAATAAATGTAAAGATATTCCACACTCAAGGAATGGAACAGCATTGTTAAAATGGCCATACTATCCAAAACAATCTACAGATTCAATGCAATCCCTATCAAAATGGCAATGACATCTTTCACAGAAAGAGAAAAACAATTCTAAAACCTTCTTACAGAACAGACAATGACTCACAGACTTTGGAAAACCTTGGTTTTTCAAATAAGACAATCTGGCGGGGTGGGGGGATGCACTGGGGATTTGGGATACAAAATCTGTAAAACTGACTTGTGATGATTTATGTACACCTATAATTGAAATAAAATCCATTAAGAAAAAAAATAAAATAAAACAGATATAAAAATTAGCTGACATCCTGACTACTAAGTGGTTCTTCAAACAAAAGTTTTTAGCAAATATGATGTCTAGATATATGAGTAGTTTTGTTGTCTTATCAAAAACCCTTTGTAAACATATATCAACTCTAACTGAACGAAAAATTTTAAATGTCAGTTACTGCATACTTCATTCAGTTCTAGACTTTTACCAATGTGTGTATTTTCCCTTAACTGTAGTATATTTTTTTAAAACGTATAATTCAAAACTTTCTAAGCAGTGACTTTAAGTATGTAAAGACCCTTACATACTTGGCTATATTTGAGTTATGATTCAGTGATTCTGTTCCTGTATACTTGCCTTCCTGATTTAGAGGAATACACTGAGTTTCGGTATATTCACTGGTTGTCCATATTCTTTTGCATTGGTTTTCATGATTTTAAATTAAAAATTGATATATATTATCTTCCATTTTTGGTAAGAAAACATATAACAGTGAGGAAACGAACTAGAAGATAAGTTTTGCATTATGGCGTTAGGTTTGTTGTTCACTGGCTGTTTAAGCAATCCATGCAATCTGTTTGTTTTTAAACTGGAAGATGTTAATAATAAAGACAATACCATCCATGTTAAAAAAATAAATAAATAAAATAAATTTGTATGGAACTGCAGAAGACTCTAGACAGCCAATCTTGAGAAAGAAGAACAGACAGAGGCCTCAAATTTTCTCATTTCTAACTGTATAACAAAGCTATAGTAATCAAAATAGTCTGGTAGTGGCATAAAAACAAACCAATGAGACAGAACAGAGGCCCCAGAAGTAAATCCATCCATGTATAAATACAGTCAACTCATTTTTGGAAAAGGAGCAAAGAATATATACAATGCGGAAAGGACAGTCTCTTCACTTAATGGTGCTGGGAAAACTGGACAGCCACATGCAGAAGAATGAAACTGGACTATTTTCTCACACCTACACAAAAATCAGCTCAAAAATCAGCTCGAAGTGGATTAAAGATCTGATCATAAGACTTAAAACCATAAAACTCTTAAAGATGATTTTTTGGATCTGACTCCAAAAGCAAAAGCCACAAAAACAAAAATAAAGAAACAGGACCACATCAAACTAAAAAGCTTTTGCACAGTGGAAGAAACCAACAAAATGAAAAGGCAACCTATGAAATAGAAGAAAAGGACTTCCCAATGTGGCGCAGCGGAAACAAATCCAAGTAGGAACCATGAGGATGCAGGTTCCATCCCTGGCCTTGCTTGGTGGGTTAAGGATCTGGCATTGCCATGAGCTGTGGTGTAAGTCGCAGACGTGGCTCGGATCTGACGTTGCTGTGGCTGTGGCACAGGCAGGTGGCTACAGCTCCAATATGACCCCTAGCCTGGGAACCTCCATATGCCATGGGTGCGGCCCTAAAAAGACAAAACAAAAGAAAGAAATGGAAGAAAATATTTGCAAAGCAGATACCTGGATAGGGTTAATATCCAAGATACATAAGGAATTCATACAACACAATAGTAAGAAACAACTTTATTTGAAAATGGGCAGAGGATTTGAGTAGAGATTTTTTTCAACCAAAACATTCAATGGCCAACATGTACAAGAAGAAGCGCTTAACATCACTACTCCTCAGGAAAATGCAAATTAAAACCACAATAAGCTACCATTTTACACCTGTTATGATGGCTATTATCAAAAGAGCTAAGTGTTGACAAGGATGTGGAGAAGGGGAAGCCTGTACGCTGTTGGTGGAAATATAAACAGATACAGCCACCACGTTGGTGGAAATATAAACAGATACAGCCACCACAAGAAACAGTGTGGAGATCCCTCAAAAATTAAAAACAACTACTATATGATCCAGAAATCCAACTTCTGGGCATGAGGTAGTAGCCAGGGCCTTGGGGCTGGAGAAATAGGGAGAGGAAGATAAAGGGTACAAATGTGCAACTCTAAGATGAATAAAGTATGGAGTTCCCATCGTGGCTCAGTGGTTAATGTATGTAACTGACATTCATGAGGACACAGGTTCTATCCCTGGCCTTGTTCAGTGAGTAAAGGATCCAGCGCTGCTGTGAGCTGTGGTGTAGGCCAGCAGCTACACCTCTGATTCGACCCCTAGGCCTGGGAACCTCCATATGCCTCAGGTGCGGCCCTAAAAAGAAAAAAGAAGAAAAAAAATGAATAAAGTAATCTAACACATAACATGATGACTGTAATTGGTAACACTATTGTATAACTGAAATCTGAGAGTAGAACTTAAATATTCTCATTCAAAATAATTAAGAAAATACATAAATACGTGAAGTTATAGATCCACTAATTAACTAGATGGGAGGAATCCTTTCACAATATATACATATATCAAATCAGCACGATGTTTAACTTTTTCATCAATTTTACCTCAAAAGAGCTGGAGGGGAAAAAAGGAATGCACTGAGCTCCTCAAATAAAGGGGTTATTAATGTTTTGAAGGGGAAAAAAACTACTCATAGTTATCAAACAGAATTAGGATTTTTTTTTAAGATGAAAAAAATAGAGCAATAGGAGCCTCTAATGTGTTTTCTCAGTATCTGGATAATTCTGCACAAAAGAACTTCTAATTTAATAACGGTACCGTTTCCACTTAACACACTTTTCAAAAGGTTTACTATTTAAGAAACAGAAAAAAAGAGAGGTAAGCTATCAGAAAATCAGGGTAGCGTGAGAAGTTCAAGGTTTCAATAACCAGAGCTCAAAGAAAATAAGGACGCAGAAAATGGATTTCTATTTTAAATCAAAAAACATTTCCCCCAAACAGAAAATAACAAGCACTCGCAAGGATGTGGAGAAAATGGAATCCCTGTGCATTGTTAGTGGCAATGTAAAATGGTACAGCCACATGAAACAGTTTCTCAAAAAGTTAAAACACAGAATTTCCGTAAGATTCAGCAATTCCACTCCTAGGGATATACCCTAAAGAACTGGAAGAAGGGACTCAAACACCACCAATGTTGATAGCCACATGACCTACCATAGCCAAAAGGTGAGAACAACCTAAATGTCCATTTACAAACGAATAAACAAAATGTGTGGTTGTGCATTCAACCTTAAAAAAAGACATTCCCATATATATTTAGCCTTAAAAAAAGGAAATTCTGACGTATGCTACAACATGGATACATCTCAAAAACATTATGTGGAGTGGAATAAGCCAAAAACAAAAAGAAAAAAAGTATGATTCTACTTATATGATGTAAACTAGAATAGTCAAACTTACAGAAAAAAGTATAAGGGTAGTTGCCAGGGGTTTCGGAGTAGGTGAGAATGGGGCATTATTATTTAATGGGTTCAGAATTCCTGTTTGTCATGATAAAAATGTTCTCAAAATAAATAGTGGTGATGGCACACTACTGTAAATATATTTAATGTCACTGAACTTTACACTTAAAAATGGTTACTTATATGTCAATTATGTCTCAAAGCTGGGGGGGTGGCTAAGTGGTACATACATTTTATGTGTGTTACATCATAGTAAAAAATATATATAAATTTAATACATAAACTTAAATTCCCCTATTTAAAAGATACTGCTTTTCAAACTCAGAGAGCCTCACAAAGGCTGGCAGACAGACCCAGGAGTAAGGCATCACAGTAAAATTGTGTAATTCTAGAATCAAAAAGAAGATTCTACAAAATTCCAGAGATATAAAACAGGTCGCATACAGGACTTCACTGCAGGAAGACAGCAAAAAGAAAATGTCTTGAAAATTTGAAGAGAATTCCTTTCAACCCAGAATTTTGTTCCCCAACTATCCGTATTTAAGTATAGTAGAAGAAAACACATTTTCAGATGTTTAAAGTACAAAAAAGATGTATTTGCTACTTGCTTTCTCTCATTCCACCAAAACAATGAAGTAAACCAAGAAAGAGTATGACATGATAGCTAGGAAACTAAAGACTCAAGACAAGAAAGTGAATTTCAGGATGATAAAGACAGATTTCAGGAGGGGAGGATTAAGGCAGGTCTAAGAGCAATCAGTCCATAATGGAGTAGTTAAAAAGGCTCCACAAGAGTTTTATTATTTCTGGAGTTCCCGTCGTGGCTCAGTGGTTAACGAATCCGACTAGGAACCATGAGGTTGCGGGTTCGATCCCTGGCCTTGCTCAGTGGGTTAAGGATCCGGCGTTGCCGTGAGCTATGGTGTAGGTTGCAGACACAGCTCGGATCCCGTGTTGCTGTGGCTGTTGTGAAGGCTGGCAGCTACAGCTGTTAGACCCCTAGCTGGGAACCTCCATATGCTGCGGGTGCGGCCCTAGATAAGGCAAAAAGACAAAAAAAAAAAAACCCGAAAAAATAGAGAAGTTTTGTTATTTTTTTAAATATGAAATTGACAGAAGACCTAACACAACTCACATTTTGCAATGAGATCTAAACAACTCAAGTTTGGGGTTGAATGAGCCTTAAGTATATTGAAAACTAAATGAAAAAACAGCATTCACTAAGACAATGTAACAAACTATGTAACAAATGTTGAGTTAAACTTTCAATGTAATTACAACACTGAAGAAAATGGGCAATGGAAGTGAGAAGTGGCCCACGGCAGAACAGGTAAAAGAAACTAAATCTTCCACTGTTATTATTAAGAAATCAATAATTGGGAGTTCCCATTATGGAGTAGCAGAAACAAATCCCACTAATATCCACGAGCATGCGGGTTTGATCCCTGGCCTCGCTCAGTGGGCTGGCAGCCATAGGTCTGATCTGACCCCTGGCCTGGGAACTTCCACATGGTGCACCTGCGGCCCTAAAAAGCAAAAATTAATTAATTAATTAACTCTAAAAATTTAAAGAAAAAAGTAATATTGTATGACTATAACTTAGAAATAGGCAAGTTAATACCCCTCCCCCCGGAGGAAAAAAAAACCCACAACAAACCAATAACTTTTACAGGGTCTGTCTCTAGGAAACAGGAAATAAAGGAAAGAATACATAAGCTCTTTTTGTTACCTGTGTTGTATTAATGAACTCCCTAAATCTTGCGGATGTAAAAATTTGATGAAAGTTAAAACATAGTAAAAAAGAAAAAAAATTAAAAAGCACTTGTGCTACAGCTGTCAGGATGGCCGAGTGGTCTAAGGTGCCAGACTCAAGCTGAAAAAGCACTGTGCTAGAGTCTGAAAGCTTGGTTGGGTTCAAATTTTAGTTCAGCCACTTTTCCATCTGTATAACCCAAGAGAGGAGAACTCCTCTCCCTCTGTTTCCCATTTGTAAAACTGGAATAATAGTTTCTCCTTCACAGAACTGCTGTGAGGATTACATTAGCGTAAGCAGAGTGCTTAATTAGCAAAGTAGCTGACACTTAGGGAAGCACTCAATGGCTATCTGTCCTTAAGAAACTCAGGATGTGGACAACACCTGAGTAATATAATAGCGATAAAAAAAGGTTTCCAGGGAGTTCCCGTCGTGGCGCAGTGGTTAACGAATCCGACTAGGAACCATGAGGTTGTGGGTTCGGTCCCTGGCCTTGCTCAGTGGGTTAACGATCCGGCGTTGCCGTGAGCTGTGGTGTAGGTCGCAGACGCGGCTCGGATCCTGCGTTGCTGTGGCTGTGGCGTAGGCCAGTGGCTACAGCTCCGATAAGACCCCTAGCCTGGGAACCTCCACATGCCGCAGGTGCGGCCATAAAAATGACAAAAGGCAAAAAAAAAAAAAAGGTTTCCAGGTGTAAGAAAGAATTGGGACAGTGAGAAAGACTTCTGCTAGATCATAAGATGTTTGGCTTTATCTTACGTACTGTCAAGTAACATACATATATAACAACTTGAGGCAATCTGTCCTGCCTAAGAGCACTTCTAGAACCTCTTAAATTATTCCCTTCTACTAGAGAAAGGAGAAAGTTTTCTACCCAACTTTCCCTCTTCACCCATTCACAAAACTATTTCCTCTTATAAAAATAAATAAATGCAGTATTTTAGCTAACAGATAATAACACAGAACAGGAAAAAACAACTAAATATCACCCAGCTTTGCCAAACCTTAGCTAGTCACATTTTTTATAGCTCTGGATGAACTAGAAGATAGATAAATATATTACATTTACTCCAAAAATTTTTTGACTCCACCAGGACCTCCAATCCATTGTTCCTATCCCCTCTGCACTGTCCCTCACCACCTTCATTATCCAGATTAAATTATAACTAATCATTAATGATTATCCTGTGATAAACCATAATGGAAAAGAATATGTGAATATATATATATATACACACACATATAACTGAATCACTTTGCTATATATAAGATATTAACACCACATTATAAATAAAGTATACTTCAATAAAATTAAAAAAAATAATTTATCATTAGCCCCTTTTATACAGCTAATTCTCTATTCCTTCTCTGGCTTAACTGTACTCACAATATCAATTTTACTGATTAAAATGCAATTTCCTACCAAATCTGTGCCTATACAGCAGCATACACGGGCACAAATACCAAGTTATAGAAAAATACTTCACCATGTTGCCTGGTACTGTTTATTTTATTTTGGCCATGTCCACAGCATGTGGCAGTTACCAGGCCAGGGACAGAACCTGCACCACAGCAGCTGCCAAAGCAGTTGTAGTGGCAATGCCAGATCTTAAACCACTGCACCACAAGAGAACTCCCAGGTTAATATTTTAATATTTTATTTGCCTAGTTTATACACTCTCAGACTCTCTTAGGGAAGTATTTCGTATTTTTTCTCCCCTCAAACTTCCAATGAGTTCTCCCTCACTCTCCTACTCAAAGACCTCAAATTTCCAGAGTCCCACCATATTTACCCACCTACTAGCATGCTCACACACACACTCTTAATTTCCACCTGTTATTATAAACTATCCACGCCCTCATCTATCTACATGTCAGATTCTCCATTTGTGTATCTACTCAAAAGCATCCCTTGTATAATTCTCTCCTTCCATCAACTATATCAACTTTTTAACTGCTAATGGATCACTTCCACTACCATACAAACACATCTGTATTTCCTTTATCTCAAAAACTTTTTCCTCCCTCCACTTAACCTCCTAGCCTCCACATGATTTATTTGCTCTCCTTTGCTCCCTGGAAGAGTTGTCTCCCATAATCCCTGAAACCTGCTTCAAAACAAGCTTTTTAGTCCCAACACTAAAACTAATCTGCTCTTATCAAGATCAATTACCTCTGTATAGTGCTCAATTCAACCATCATTCCTCACACAGTTGATCATTCATCCTTAATTACTTTTCCCCCCTTTTTATTTTGGCACCCCAAGGCATATGGAGTTCCAGAGCCAGGGATGAGATCTGAGCCGCAGTTGTGGCCTGCTCCATAGCTGCAGCAAAACCAGATCCCTTAACCCACTGTGTAGGGCTGGGATAGAACCTGCATCCTGACACTGCAAAGACCCCATGGATCCTGTTGCGCCACCAGGGGAACCCCCCTTAATTACTTTTTTATACTGTATTTTAATTTGCTGATCTTTCTTGATCATTGTCCTTTTCTGGTTTCAAAAACTGCTCCATGCTGGAAATGATCCAAAGCTTAGTCAATCACTTCTCTACACTTGGTAATCTTGTCCAGTCTGGAGAATTTAAATACTATCTGCCACTGATATCTCTGGATCCCATTCACCCACCCAACCACCTGCTTTACATCAAAAGAGCATTCAGCAAGTCCAAAACTGAACTCCTGGTCTTTCCCACAAATTGCTCCTCCCAGAGCCTATCCCATTTCAGCTGTAGAGAAATTCCATCTTCTGGCTGCTAAGGCAACGAGCACCATTTTTGACACTACTCCTCCTCTCATATACCACACCCCATCTTCAGGAAATCCTGGCAACTGTACCTTCCAAATATATTAAAAACTGTGACTAATTCGCACCACCTCCTGTTACCACTTACTTCATCTCTTCGAAAATATTATCTTCAATAAACCCTGCTTCTAGCTTGCTTTACCTAAAGCATGTTTTCAGCACAGCCGTACATACAATTCTCTTAACACTTAAATCCAATATTGTCACTTATCAACTCAAAACTCCACAGTGGTTCCTGATTTCACTCACAGTAAAAGCTAATGTCCTTACCACGGTCCACACTGCCTTACATGATTTGACTCCAATCCCCTTAACTTTCTGATATCCTCTCCTTTGTAGTCTACTCCAGCCACAGTGGTCTCCTTTGTTAGTCTCTGAAAGAGTTAGACACTCCTTAAGGGCCACTGCACTGGAAGTCCTGCATCTGGAATGCTCTTCTACTAAGTATATGCATGGCCAATTTGATGTCTTGCTCAAATATCACGCTAAAAATGAGGCTTATTCTGACCACCTTATTTAAAATTACAACTACCTCTCCACCTTTAAACTCTCATTTCCCTTACTATTTTTCTTATTCTTCCATTATATAATCCAGCAACATAACACATATGTATTTATTACATATTTCTGTCTGCTCACATATTTGTTCACCAGTATATAACACAAGTACCAATAATATGTCTGGCAAAAGTAAGTGCTCAGTAATTACTTGGTAAACATCCTGAAGCCTACTCTAGAGTAATAGTCACAACTCATCTACAGTGGAAGAAAAGAAATCAGGAAGAAAAGTACTACTTTCCAAATAGATTTGAGAAGTATTATATGCGCAACTATTACTTTAGCAATAGGAGCTTAGATCCATATTTAAAATGCAATGCTTAATAGTAAGAGCAGCAAACACAACTGGCATCACTGTTCTAAGCACTCTGTATCTAATAACTCAACCCTCACAACAACCCTATGAGTTAAATAGTATTATTTCACTTATTTTAATACCAATAAAGCAACTAAGAAATAAAGTGGTTAAATAACCTACCCCTGGCTGCATGGCTAGTAAGCAAGAGGGCCAAAATTTCAATCCAGGCATTCTGAATTCAGAATCCACTGACTTAATAAATCAATACATCTAGTTATGGGAAAAGTACAAGCTCTCTCCCACAGCTCTGCTCTGGTCCAAAAAGGCAAAACCCAATCAATGCAAACATGTTATCTCTAAGCTACACTGTAACAACAACAACACAAAAAAGATTAAAAAAAGTCTACTTGCCTTCAGGGAATTCACAAGCTAAACAAAAAAATTTAACAAAATGCAATGACAGAAGTAATCAATGGAGTTCTATAGTATGCTAAGACACACCTAATCCAGGGTCATGAAAAGTTTTTCAGACAATCTGTATATATCCTAAAAGATGAACACAAAGGAAAAGAAAGGTCTTTGTTCCAGGGAGAGGTAACAAAGTATGCTTAGGCACTAAGATGAGGAGTGTGATTTACCTGAGAATTCTGAGTAGTTTAGGAGCAGAAAAAGAAAGGAAGCAACCAGAGGATTAGCCAAGTAGAGTCATGAATGATCATATGCTTTTTAGGGGGATAGGGGGTACTGGCCACAAGGCGTATGTGGAAGGTTCCTGGGCCAGGGACTAAACCCATGCCACAGCTGCAACCAATGCCACAGCTGCGAGAACACCAGATCCTTAACCTGCTGTGCCATATCCCAACTTCCATTATCATATACATTTTAAATGTCATTATAATTATCTTAAACTGTAACCTGAGCAAGGGGGAAGGTGCTAAGATTTTCACCATGGGAAAAACATACTTACATGGTAGTAACCACTGCTAACAGCATAGATTAGACAGACTAGAAAGGGAGAGCAAAATTCCAGTTAGGAAACTATTTAGAAAGCCTATACAGAAACTGGAGCAACAGGAAAATGATGGAAAGATAATGTCTAAAAAATCATAACCTATTGTGATCTGTGAATCCTCATGTCCATTCACACTAACACTACCCTATTTTAAGGGCTCTTTTCCTCTAGCTTAAACGCTTATAATAAACAGCCTCCTAAGTGACTGCCCTAACTCCCCTGAATTAGACTCAAGTTCCCCAAGGCAAAGCTCTGACTTACCTGACTCCTCTCTTCCTTGCTCAAAAATCATCAATAATTTGTAAACTCTTTCTAAATGCAAAATTCCATGTAATAACAAAACACTCCCTGATCTATCCCAAATCTATCTTCATAGTCCTGAATTTTCTATTCCTTCATTCACTTTTCCTTCTAGCTGGACTAAAGCATGTCTCTTGTACCATGAAGCTCTCCCTAATTCTCCTTGCCAGAAATCAAGTTCTGACACTACTGCTCCCAAAGCACTTAGTTTACCTTAAAACAACTATTATATTCTGCCCCAGACCATTAGCACTAGTTCTATGTCTTTTTTCCCTACAAGATCTGGTTAGAAATCTTTTTTTTTTTTGTCTTTTTGCCTTATCTAGGGCCGCACCTATGGCATATGGAGGTTTCCAGGCTAGAGGTCTAACAGGAGCTGTAGCTGCCGGCCTTCGCCACAGCCACAGCAATGTGGGATCCGAGCCGCGTCTGCAACCTACACCACAGCTCACAGCAACGCCGGATCCTTAACCCACTGAGCAAGGCCAGGGATCGAACCCGCAACCTCATGGTTCTTAGTCGGCTTTGTTAACCACTGAGCCATGACGGGAACTCCTAGTTAGAAATCTTAAGAAGTTAAAAATTATTCAATAGAATTTCTCTTTTGGGAGGAAACTCTCTGTCATGAAAACGCTTGGATAATAACTTGGCAAAACCTACAGCTTTAAATAAGCACAATTAAGCATTTCAGCAATTCAGAGAGGTTGGTAAGAATACTGAATTTCTCACAATCAAATAGGGGTTAGTACCAATTTTACCTAGTTCCTTATAAGTCAAGGTAATTTCCTGCTGATATCTAAGTCAGAGCTATAACCTCACCAGTTTTAAGCCCATTTATTGTCTTTTTTTTTTTTTTTTTTTGTCTTTTTGTCTTTTGGCCTTACCTAGGGCTGCACCTGCGGCATATGGAGGTTCCCAGGCTAGGGGTCTAACAGTAGCTATAGCTGCCAGCTTTTGCCACAGCCACAGCAACACAGGATCCAAGCTGCGTCTGCAACCTACACCACAGCTCACGGCAACGCCGGATCCTTAACCCACTGAGCAAGGCCAGGGATCGAACCCGCAACCTCATGGTCCCTAGTCGGATTTGTTAACCACTGAGTCATGACGGGAACTCCAGTTTTAAGCCCATTTTAATACACTTTACCTGTATAACAAATTGAGGATACTGTATATGCATATATGCTGGTTATAGCATATACTAATGAATTGTTTTCCCACTTTCCTTTCCTAGAAAAGAATATGAGGATGGGCTTGCAGTAGTCAGCTGGTTCCCTACTTATATCATCTGCTCACCTGCTAACAGTGAATTAATCCTGAGGTAGGCCAATTGTATGTTCTCACCCAGAAACATAGGAAAAGCCCAAAATAGAATCCCAAGGACAGGAATTTCTTGGAGCTATTTCTTTGAACCTTAAAAAAAGGAAAAGAAAAAAAAACCAGCAACTTCTACTGCTGATGCCATGAAGCATCCCATCCTCACATCCTTGGCTTGGTGGTGTAACTCAACCTTTGACACCAAGCGCTACCTCAATATTCTTCTAACACATCTTTTTCTCTTCTTGTTTTCTTTTGGGCTTATGTGAACCAAAATCAGTTTATGATGATTGCAAACAAGAAGTTTTAAATTAATATGATGCTTTCAGAAAGCTAAAAATTCCTTTGGGATTAAATCTTTTTTTTTTTTTTGTCTTTTTGCCTTTATGTAGAGCCCCACTCGCGGCATATGGAGGTTCCCAGGCTAGGGGTCTAACAGGAGCTGTAGCCGCCGGCCTTCGCCACAGCCACAGCAACGCGGGATCCGAGCCGCGTCTGCAACCTTCACCACAGCTCACGGCAACGCCGGATCCTTAACCCACTGAGCAAGGCCAGGGATCGAACCGGCAACCTCATGCTTCTTCGTCGGATTCGTTAACCACTGAGCCACGAAGGGAACTCTCTGGGATTAAATCTTTAATGCTATAGGTTTAGGCAGAAATCTGAGCTATAGAAAAAAGTCTCTTCTGGATTTTCAAATTACAACTTAAAGTTTAGTTCTTATATTTTGTTATTTAAAACACTGTGACAGTAGTAAATTAACTGAAGTCTGAGTGGCCTTCCCAAATGAGCCATCTGAGAATGCAGTCTAACAGAATACCTATGGTATTCACAGAATTGGGTTTTTAAGTTTCTCCACATATAACTCTCCAGACTATCAAAGATCCAGAATGGCTTGTCTTATAAACACTGATAACCTCTTTATTATGACATACTATTTTATGGCTACTTTCTTCCTAATTTGAATTTCAACACTGAGTATGGTTTGGCAAATTTTATCCTTTTCCAATATAAATCTCCTAGGCCCTCAAAATATATAAATGCTCCTCCACCAGCCCTAAAGCTTGATTTTCCTACCTTAAAAATCAGATCTGATTTATGTAAATGTATTTATGAATCTGAAAGACTAAAGGTTGTACATTTCAACCAATCATACCTGTAAAATTTTTCTTTTCAGTGTGAGCTTTCACCTTCTTAAAAGATAATTAGGTTCCACTGTGGTGCAGTGGGTTATGGATCCGGCATTGCCACAACTGTAGCATAGGTCATAACTGTGGCTCAGGTTCAATCCCTGGCCCAGGAACTTCCATATGCCATGGGTACACCCAAAATTAAAAAAAAAAAAAAGGATAACTGCTTAAAGTCAGTGAAATTACAAATTTGGAAAAATTAAACCACAAATGCTAAAACTTTGTAATTCAGAATAAAAGCATTCCAACTGAATACGAAAAGGCCACGTTGATAGAATTTTATTTGTAAAGGGCTACTGGATTTTTTTCAAGTATATCTGAAAAATCTGAATTTAATTCCTCAAAACACAAAGGTTTACTCAAGTATTCTTTAGTTTTTTCTGATGACTTCTTTAAAAGCTACTTACTAAATTCTCACTGCTTTTTTATTTTACTGAGAGCATATAAATATTAAGCACATTTGGGGACAAAGAAATTGGAATAACTGTCACTCCTGAAAATCTGATGGGTGAAAAATGATATCTCTTTTTAATTTGGTCTCTCTTGTTTTATGCCAGCATCATTCCATTTGTTTATTGCTATTTGTAGTTTTCTATCTTCTCTCATTTATTAAGCTATGATTCGTTCCCTTTTCAGGTTTTTTTTCAAAATATACCCAGAAATAAACCTACACACCTATGGTCAGTTAATCTGTAACAAAGAAGGCAAGAACGTATAATGGAGCAAAAACAGTCTCTTCAATTAGTAGTGCTGGGGCAAAAGGACAGTTATAGGTTAAAAAAAATGAAATCTGAACCTTCTCTAACACATACACAAACTCAAAATGGATTAAAAACTTAAATGCAGGCCAGATACCATAAAACTTTTAAAGGAAAATAAAGGCAGAACACTCTAACAAATCACAGCAGTATCTTTTGGATCCACCCCAAAGTAATGAAAATAAAAATAAACAAATGAGATCTAATTAAACCTCAAAGTTTTGCACAGCAAAGGAAACCATAAAGAAAACAAAAAAGACAACCCACAAATGGGAGAAAATCTTTTCAAAAGTGATCAACAAGGGATTAATCTTCAAAATATACAAACAGCTCACACAGCTCTATATGAAAAAGAAAAAAAACCGAACAAACCCAATCAAAAATGGGCAGAAGATACAAATAGACATTTCTTCAAAGAAGACAAAGAGATGGTCAAAAGCACATGAAAAGATGCTCAACATCATTAATTATTATTAGAGAAATGCAAATCAAAACTACAGTATGATACCGGCCAGAAACGACAACATTAATAAGTCTACAAATATCAAATGCTGGAGAGGGTGTGGAGAAACGGGAACCCTCCCACACTGTAAGTAGGAATGGAAATTGGTACAACTACTATGGAAAACAGCATGGAGACTCCCCAGAAAACTAAATATGGAACTATCAATATAATCCATCAATCCCACTCCTGGGCATATCTCCAGATGGAACTACAGTTCAAAAAAAGACATGCACCCCTGTGTTCAAAGCAGCACTATTCACAATAGCCAAGACATGGAAACCTAAATGTCCACTGAGAGATGAATGGATTAAGAAGATGTGACACATATATATACACAATAGAATACTATTCAGCCATAAAAAAAGAACAAAATAATGCCATTTGCAGCAACATGGATGCAACTAAAGATCATCATACTAAGTGAAGTAAGTAAGAAAGAAAGAGACAAATGCCACATGATATCACCTGTAGGTAGAATCTAAAATATGACACAAATGAACCTATCTATAGAACAGAAACAGAATCACAAACATAAGAGAACAGATTTGTGGTGGCCAAGAGGGAGACCAGAGGAAGAGGATGGACTGGGAGTTTGGAGTTAGTAGATGCAAACTATTACATTTAGAATGGATAAGCAAGGAGGTCCTACTGTAGAGCAAAGAGAACTATATCCAATCTCCTGGGATAGAACATGATGGAAGATAATACGAGAAAAAGAATCTATATAAATGTAAGACTGGGTCACTCTGCTGTACAACTGAAATTGGCACAACACTGTAAATCAACTACACTTCAATCAACAAAATGTATAAATAAAAAAAAAGGAGGTATCACTTATATGTGGAATTTTTTTTTTTTTGCTTTTTACGGCCACACCCACAGCACATGGAGGTGCCCACACTACAGCCACAGCAACATCAGATCCGAGCTGCGTCTGTGACCTTCACCACAGTTCACAGCAATGCCAGATCCTTAACCCACTGAGCGAGGCCAGGGATCGAACCCGCAACCTCATTGCTCCTAGTCGGATTTGTTACCTCTGCATCACGATGGGAACTCTATTAAATACTTGTTTTAGAACTTTCAGTCTTTCTGAAAGTATCTTAAATATGGTGACTATCGTATAATGCTTTTTATTTATTTATTTGGCTTTTTTTTTTTTTTAGGGCTGCATCTACTGCATATGTAAGTTCCCAGTCTAGGGGTCAAATCAGAGCTGCAGCTGCTGGCCTACATTACAACCACAGCAACAAAGAATCTGAGGTGCCCACAACCACATGGATCCTAGTCGCATTCGTTTCCTCTGGACCACGAAGGAAACTCTGGAATCTAATTTTTAAAACGACACAAATGAAGTTACTTACCAAAGAGACTTACAGATTTCCGAAACAAATTTATGGTAACCAAAGGGGAAATGTGTGAAGTGGGGGGGGGATAAATTAGGAGTTTGGTATGATTAACATATATACTCTACTACTATATATATAAAATAGATAACCAACAAGGACCTACTGTACAGCACAGGGGCTCTTCTCAATATTCTGTAATATGGGAAAAGAATTGGGAGAAGAACGGATAAATGTGTATGTATAAATGAACCACTCTACTGAAACTAACACAACATTTAAATCAACTACACTCCAATGATTTTTTTTTTTTTTTTTTGGCTTTTTGTCATTTCAGGGCCGCACCCACGGCATATGGAGGTTCCCAGGCTAGGGGTCTAATGGGAGCTACAGCTACTTGCCTACACCACAGCCACAGCAACGCCAGATCCTTAACCCACTGAGCAAGGCCAGGGATCAAACCCGCAACCTCATGGTTCCTAGTCGGATTCGTTGTCATTGCGCCATGACAGGAACTCCCCAATAAAATTTTTAAAAATTCAAAAATTAAAAATAAAAACAATGGGAATTCCAAGTTGTGGCTCAGCAGGGTATGAACCAGACTCTTATCAATGAGGATGTATGTTCGATTTCTGGTCTCGTTCAATGGGTTAAGGATCTGGCATTGCTGTGAGCTATGGTGTAGGTCACAGACACACCTTAGATCCTGTATTGCAGCGGTTGTGGTGTAGGCCAGCAGCAGCAGCTCCGATTTGACCCCTAGCCTGGGAACTTCCATATGCAGCAGATGCAGCCCTAAAAAAAGAAAAAATCCAAATAAGTAAATAAAAATAAAATAAATTTAATATCTATCAACTGGTACTACAGTCACTCAATATTTTGGAATTTTTTTAAAGTGGCCACATCCCAGCTGTGGCATTAACTTCACCATATACTAGAGCGACTAAGACAGCAAAACCAAATGCTATGGACAGTATTTACAAAAGTGGATGACAAAGTTATAAGGTTTTATCCCCATGAAGCCTTTAATATGAAAAGGATACGACAAAATTAGAGAAATATTAACATCTATACAGAAGGAAAAGAAAAACAGGAAAAGCCAGATTTGACCAAAAGCCCTCACTGGCAGAAAAAAAAAAAAAAAAACTAGGCCACATTCTACTCACATTCAAGATTAATCCTAGCAGAAACACTTTTGTACACAAAAGCCCTAGAAAAGGTGGACGAGTCTCCAGCTAAAGAACCACTTTGAGACAGAAATAGCCACAATCTCAAAAGTTATCCAGGAGTCCTCACGGACAATATCCGACAATCTTCAAAGATATTAAATTCACTTTAATACAAACATTCTGAATAGAAATATTCTGTTAACAAAAAAGCTACCTCACCCTCTTTCCCACCAATAATACATAACAGTGCAAAAATTACAAATACACTTACAAGACCTCTTACATCTCTCAAATTTCAGACTCTTCTGTAGCATTTATTTTCTCCAGTTTCACCACCTCTAAATACTATCAACTACCTCCCAATATTGCGAAGGTAAGATTTTTGGGTGATCAAGAATAACAAATCCAAGATGCTTATATTACAGAGGCTTACACCTTCCAACTGAAATTCATACATCAGTTCTGCCACCTATATGCTTCAAATTTATACCTCTGCAAAATTATAATTACTCAAAGTTTTCGGCCTTTGAAGTCACCAGAAAACGGTCAAAATCGCAAATGTTAGCGTACATCAAGTCACCTACTCATTGATCCTTTCACTAAATATTCCATACTATAGTTTTTCTTAAATCACCTACCACCAAACCCAGCCTCCTCCCATACTTGCCACAATCCCCTCCCTGGCCCAGGAAACTATCTGTGCTGTTAATACTCTACAAGGTCATATTATAGAACGGCACAAGGAAAGGAGAGCTAGACAGGTACAGGGGTTCTGGCTTAGATAAGCAGCTTGAAAGTCTCAGAAATTACAAAAATAACAGCGATGATAAATTCCTACCAAAAGCAGAGCTTCATTCGGAGTAGTTTTGAAGGATTCTCATATGGCTACAGTAAAGAGTAAAGGTGTGAGAAGACAAGTAACAAGTGGTATATAAAGTACAGGTTATGAGAGAATCTGAAGCCACAATGCCCCACTTTAAATCCCAATTCTGTTATTCACCAGCTGCACAATCTTAAAATTACTTAAGTTTGTGCAAGCCTCGGTATCCTTATTTTTAAAAAGGAGCAATACCTACTCCCGAGAATAGTAGTAAAGATTAGATTTGATTATCAAAACATTTGATAGTGTCTGGCACAAAGTAAATGCTCATTAAAAGTCTATCTTTTAGGAAGAAGAAGAAAGATAACCCAAAGCACAGTTTTTATGTGAAAGTCCTAGTCCCATAAAGATTTTAAAATCAAAGACTCCAACTAGATAGAAGTACTGACGAACACCCCATAAAACAAAAAATTACATTAGAATAAGACTTAAAAAAGAGTCAAAATACTGAAGAGGTCCCACCCACTGCAGGGAGGCCAGACAAAGCATAAGGAAATAGTACAAGTACAGGTATTGCATGTCTGAGAGAGTCTAAGTCAGACTTAGCTTTAGGAAAGAAAGAAAACATAATAGCTGAAGCAAAGTTTTGGCAAGCAAAAGGAACAGCTTGCTCAGCCTGATGAGATTAGGGGACTCTTGGATCTGGAGAGAGATCACTATTACCAGTCAGTATGTTTTCATACTTAGGACTTCATTTTAGTAAGCTGTAAAAACTTTTAGGTATCAAATAAATATTACTTTGACTACCAATTTTTATTTCTTACATCACGGTATATAAACAAAAGAATGTAAGATTTGCTGAATGCCTGCTATTTCACAAAAAATTCTATAACCTAAGTGGTGTTATTCACATTTTCACCCGAGGAACAGAGGAAAAAACGGCTTAGGTGACTAAACTTGTTCCACCATGATCATTCAAACATGTTATAGTGAAACTAGAATTTTAACCAGGAGTTCCTGATAACCTAGGGTCAAGTAGATTATAAGCACAGGGATAACAGATAACTCGACACATAGCTCCAAGGGTATCTTCACTCTATAGTAAATCCTCTTATAAAGCCCCCCCCCAAAGTTAAACTGGTAAATGATAACTTGAACTACCACATAAATGGCACATTCTTTTAAAAGCAATCGGTTACTATTACTATTATTCTATGCTTTTACTAATTTGAGACTTAAATTAGCTCTTACATACTTTACAGCATTGTACCTTCTCAATAACATTTGATCTATTTTGGTAGGAATGGAGTTATGGGGGTGGTTACAGAAGTGCCTACTATAAAGGTAGATTCCACACAAGCAGTGCAAAATCCAGGCAGCCTGATAAACAGAAATGATTGCTGTGTGTGAAAACGGATAGAACAAAGAAGAACAACTGAACACACTTGAGGGCCTAGCAAAAATGAAAATGTGAAATACATTTCTCAAATTCATTAGGTATTTTAAAGTATAATGCATTCACAGGTATATACATATATATGTATGTTAAATGAAAGAGCCAATATTCTACTCCTCAATTGTCCATACTGTTTTAGTCATTTAGTTTTGTGCTAGTGATACTAAAAACTGATTTAGGAGTTCCTGTCGTGGCTCAGTGGTTAACGAATCCGACTAGGAACCATGAGATTGCAGGTTCGATCCCTGGCCTTGCTGTGAGCTGTGGTGCAGGTTGCAGACGCGGCTCGGATCCCACCTTGCTGTGGCTGCGGCGAAGGCCGGCGGCTACAGCTCCTGTTAGACCCCTAGCCTGGGAACCTCCATATGCCACGGGTGCGGCTCTAGAAAAGGCAAAAGGACAAAAAAAAAAACAAAACCCTGATTTAGGTAGACAGACACAAACACACGCACTCCTCACTCACCCAACTACCCCAATAATAAACTCCCATATCCAAAACCCACAGTCCACACAACAGAGGGAAATCACTGTAAATTCTGGACCATAAATTCTTTATCTTCTTACTAATAAATTTTGAAGCAACACGAAGTTGGTGACAGGTGTGCAGTAACCGTCCACAAGAAGCATTATGAACCCACATTCACTGAAGGGAACAAAGAGGATCTCTAGATGAAGGAAAAACCACACATTGCACACACAGGTAATGCTAAGATAGGCATTCTGGGAACCCCTTTGTGGTTCTCATGAGGCAGTGGTAACACTGATTGTTCTCTCTCATCTCTCTTTCATCTAAGTATAGACAAGTGATTCTCAACGTTTTTACTGTCACCAAACCATTCACCTATGCAACACACTCCGAACAGCTAACATCTTCACCACTAGTAGACATTTAACAACCACTGTAACTGTGTCCCACCTTTAATCACTGTTGCAAACCACCGGGCTAACTGCTATCACAAACACAGGCTCCTATAGGCTTTTGAGATAGAAGGAAACTTGGAAATCATCTTTTACAAGCTCCTTACTTAGTATCTGAGGAAAGTGTGGCCCAGAGTAATTTAAGTGACTTAATGAAGACTAAAATAGTAGCAGGGGGTGAGGCGGTGTCACCATGTGCTAATCACCATGTTATACACTTATAAACTGAGTGAATCTCCACAACATCCCTTAAAATATATATATTACTCAGATTTTACGATGAGGAAATTAAGGCCCATGGAAGTCAGCCCTGGTAACAGAGTAATCAAGTGGTTAGAGCCGGGATTTCAAATCCAGGTCTGTCCCATGCTCTCCTAACTCTCAAACCAGAGCTCTTTCCACAGGATGAAGTATCCCAGACTTGTTGCATGCTCAACAGAGATAATTCTAACTTTTATCATCTTCCCAATTTTAGTATCTATAGCTACATATTTTCATTTATTCCAGTCCTCACCATAGCCAAGGCAAATATATGGTGTAAACGCCACTTTTCAAGTGAGGATACAAGATCACAAATGATTTGCCCCAATTCACACAGATAAGCTGCCAAGTTAAATTCAGAATCAAGCCGTGCTCTTTCTAAGAATGACATTACCATATGCTAACTCTCATGAAATTAGGGGACTAACCAACTACTAGCAAAAATCTGGACTGAACATGGAAAATATGTACCCACTTGCACACCAAAAAAATCAAAGATCTGAATTCCAGTAAGAAAACGACTGTGGCATGCCTAGCTTCCAGTGCATCATTCAGATTTTGTGCAGCATACATGACACAGCAGTATGTGATGAAACAAATGAAAACTACAATTTTTCTTCATGGTCTTTTTTTTTTGGCTTTTAGAGCCCCATGTGCAGCATATACAAGTTTCCAGGCTAGGGGTCAAATCAGAGCTGCAGCTGCCAGCCAGTCTACACCACAGCTCAGAAATGGCAGAACCTTAATCCACCGGGCAAGGCCAGGGATTGAACCTGCATCCTCATGGATACTAGTTGAGTTCATTACCACTGAGCCACTTTAGGAACTCCCTCACGGTCCTATCTTAATCATCAAAGTTACTAACACATTTAGACGCAAAAGGGCATTCATTTATCTAATATTTACTGAAATTGTACGGTGCTTCCTCTGTGTACCATCAAGATAAGGACAATTTATATTAATATTTTAAGATTTTAGAATGACATAAAGATAAAATTAATACAACAAGTCAATGGTTTCAGACCTTATTTCCCAGAAGAGGAAGACATTGACACATTGATGACACTTTTGAGAATGGGTAAAATGAAGGCTTAACCTCTACCTGTATTATTTTACCTCCTCCAAGGAGGAGTTCCCGTCATGGCTCAGTGGTTAACGAATCCGACTTAGAACCATGAGGCTGCGGGTTCAATCCCTGGCCTCACTTAGTGGGTTAAGGATCCGGCGTTGCTGTGAGCTGTGGTGTAGGTCGCAGATGCGGCTCGGATCCTGCGTTGCTGTGGCTGTGGCATAGGCCTGCGGCTACAGCTCTGATTAGACCCCTAGCCTGGGAACCTCCATATGCTGCAAGGGTGGCTTTAGGAAAACACACAAAAAAAAGGTAGAAAAATAAATAAATAAAAAACAAAAAACAAAGGAGACAGTTTGAGGGGTGGGGGAAAGGGCTGGGAGTTTGGGATGGAAATGCTATAAAACTGGGTTGTGATGATCATTGTACAACTATAAATGTAATAAAATTCATTGAGTAATTAAAAAAAAAACGTGGCAAAAATCAGTAAGACAGTATGTGACAGTAGTATGTCTAAAGCTGGTATTTTAGAAATAATGTTCAGGGAGCTCCTGCTGTGGTGCAGTGGGTTAAGAATCCGCTGGGGCCACTGCAAAGGTGCAGGTTCAATCCCCAGCCTGCTGCAGTGGATAAAAGGATCCAGCATTGCTGCAGTTGTAGTTAAGGTTGCAGCATTGCTCAGATTCAATTCCTAGCCTGGAAACTTACATATGCCACAGGTACAGCCATTAAAAAAATAAACACTAAAATTAAAGTTTTATTAAAAAAAAGAAATAGTTCCCGTTGTGGCTCAGTGGTTAACGAATCCGACTTGGAACCATGAGGTTGTAAGTTCCATCCCTGGCCTTGCTCAGTGGGTTAAGGATCCAGCGTTGCCGTGAGCTGTGGTGTAGGTTGCAGACGTGGCTCGGATCCCGCTTTGCTGTGGCTGTGGCTGTGGCGAAGGCCAGCAGCTACAGCTCCTGTTAGACCCCTAGCCTGGGAACCTCCACCTGCCACAGATGCAGCCCCAAAAAGACAAAAGAAGAAGAAATAATGTTGAAGTGTTCAATAAAAACTATGTTAAACAAAACAAAAATTCCCTCCCTAAAGAAACCCACGGACTTAAGGATCTCATGGACTTAAGGAAATTTGATTTACAATAATGCGGATTTGTTGTTGATTACTACCAGGTAACTTAACTTTTATTTTCCTATTGCTATGTCAAAATTGCTGAACATAAAGAGCCTAAAACTGTTTGGAAGCTAACTTAATATAAGCATTATCAACACAGTAACAACTACAATTTTCTGATCATTTACTCTGTTTATTCAGCAGTGTCCTAAGTTTTCTATGTACTATATACTCATACTATGAGCTACTATGAGGTACTATTACTATCTTAATAGGGACTGACTTAAAAAAAATTCTCCTAAAAAGCGTAATTTTGAGAGGATGGTAGAGCTGCTACAACGTTTCATCTCTCCAAAATCCCATATGTCAGACATAACTACACAGCAAACACCAAAACCAATCAACAAAAACATTTACAACAAAACTAGCTGAACAAGGTTGTCTCAGAAAGCCCCAAAAAATAAGTGGATGAGGAAAAACTGATGGTCAGATAATCTGTACATTATCAGAATCTGTACAAGAGAAAACTGAGAGAAGTTGTAGTGAATCTGAAAGGCCTACAAATAAAAAACCACAAAGAGCCAATAGTTCCCGAGAAATCATGGCAGATCAATCTGAGAACAGCAGCTAAAACTAAGAAAAGTTTTGCCCACTCTACTAAGAAGTGAACAGAAAGGAACTCCAGTGAGAACTGAAAGGGGGAAGCAGTACTGCTCCCATGAGCTCCTGAAAATAATCCACCAGAGCTCCCATTCAGAGAAGACCGGACAGACAAGAGAAAGGGACAACAGAGGTGAAGGAAAGATAAGGGCCAAATAAAAGCAGAAGTTGAGACCAGAGTCTAGAAATTTTGAAAGCAAGCTCCATGTTCTTAACACTTCACAAAAACGAGTGAGCTCTGTGAAGTTATACAACAGCTACTCTGAACCATGCCTCTTCCTCAATGTTCAGGAAAACTAGTATCACGTAAAAATGAACCAACAGAAAAATATCAAGGATAAATCAAATACAAAATCGTTCTAAGAAAAAAAGGAAAGTACAGACCAGAATAACATCCCTCAGGACAGCAAGGAAGCTAGAGAGACTCATTCAAAAACAGATTAAGATCAGAGTTCCCATCGTGGCGTAGCGGAAATGAATCCCACTAGGAACCATGAGGTTGCGGGTTTGATCCCTGGCCTCGCTCAGTGCTGTGAGCTGTGGTGTAGGTTGCAGACGTGGCTCGAATCCCACGTTGCTGTGGCTGTGGCTGTGGCACTGGCCAGCTGCTGTGGCTCTGATTGGACCCCTGGCCTGGGAACCTCCACATGCCGCGGGTGAGGCCCTAAAATGACAAAAGGCAAAAAAAAAAAAAAATGAAATGAAAAATAAATAAAAACAGATCGAGATCTTATACTTTTCAAAATGAGCTAAAGACAGAAAAACAACAAAAGTCAAATTAGGGAAACTCAGAAAAATGAAGCAATACAATACAACAAAGAAAAATTACTTCACAAGATGACTAAACTAGAAGGCATACAAGAGCAAACGATCACAAAAGATAATGCAGTAAGAGTCCTTCAAAGGAGGAAATTTTTAAAAGCCAGTAAGAAACCCCCATTTTAAAATGGGCAAAGATCGGGAGTTCCCCTCGTCGCTCAGTGGTTAACTAATCCGACTAGCAACCATGAGGGTTGCGGGTTCAATCCCTGGCCTTGCTCAGTGGGTTAAGGATCCGGCGTTGCCGTGACCTGTGGTGTAGGTCGCAGACGCGGCTCGGATCCCGCGTTACTGTGGCTGTGGCGAAGGCTGACGGCTACAGCTCCTGTTAGACCCCTACCCTGGGAACCTCCATATGCTGCGGGTGCGGCTCCATATAAAAAAGGCAAAAAAAAAAGATAAAATGGGCAAAGATGTGAAGAAACAATTTACTAAAGAAGATATACAAAGAACAAATAAATACATGAAAAGATACTCAACATTATGAGTCATTAGGCAAATACAAATTAAAAATTAAAAAGTGAGAAAGACTGACCATACTAAGTGTTGGAAAGGATGTGGAGAAACTGATCTCAACTCCCATTAATACTGGTAGTAAAGCAAACTGGTACAATTACTCTAGAAAACAATTTGGCAATTTCTTAGATTAAATATACATTTATCACATGATCCAACCACTCCCCTTGGTTATTTAACCAAGAAAAAAGAATGCATAGAAACACATACACAAATGTTCATACAATTTTTTTTTAATAAAGAAAAAACTAGGAGTTCCCGTCATGGCTCAGTGGTTAACGAATCCAACTAGGAACCATGAGGTTGCAGGTTCGATCCCTGGCCTTGCTCAGTGGGTTAAGGATCCGGCGTTGCCGTGAGCTGTGGTGTAGGTCACAGACGCGGCTCGGATCCCGCGTTACTGTGGCTGTGGCGAAGGCCGGCGGCTACAGCTCCTGTTAGACCCCTAGCCTGGGATCCTCCATATGCTGCGGGTGGGGCCCTAGATAAGGCAAAAAAAAAAAAAAAGAAAAAAACTAGAAATAACCCAAATGTCCATCAACAGGTGAACAAATCAAAAACTGCAGGGTATCTGCAAGTTACAGTGTGGCTCATCAGGTTAAGGATCAGGTATTGCCCCAGCTGTGGTACAGGATGCAACCGCAGCTCAGTCCCTGGCCAGGAACGCCCACATCTTGGGTGCACGGCCCCCTCACCTCCAAAAAAGTAGGATATTCATGCAGTGAATGCTAGTAAGAAGCAAAAAGGAATGATGTGTTGACTTCTAAACAACATGGATCAATCTCAAGTTATGTTGAATAAAAAAAGGCAAAGAATATACTCCATGATTCCATTTATATAGAACTCCAGAACATGCTAATCATCTACATGACAAAAGGCATATCTTTATTTGCCTGAGATGAGGAAAGCACACAGGAGAAGGAAGATTACAAAGAGCATGAGGAAACTTCTGGGAATAATGGATATATTCTCAATCTGGAGTGTGGTGGTTGTTTCATTGATGGTAGATGTCAAACCACAGATTTTCCATAAATGAAGTTAACTGTTTTTCATCAACGAACCTATAAAAACATTATTGAGCAAACTTCTTTTAAAAACAGGAATGAAGGGAAAAATTCCAGGACAAAACAAAAAATACTGAAGATATGCAAAGACAATTCAACAGAGAGATATAAGGAATCCCTGAAAAAGAAAACCAAAAGAAATAATTCAACATTTTCCTGAATTTTTTTAAAATGTGAAAATACATATTCAAAGAGTATATGACATACCTGAGTATACTGACCCAAAATGCCCAACACTAAAACAGTCTAAAAAACTACTGCACTTCAAAGAAAATATCCTTTAGGAATCAAGACAAAGAGAATAGGTGATTTACAGGTAAAGGAAATCAGATTATCATCAGACTTTCTGACAATAACTCTGAATTGGGGGAAAACACTGGAATTAACACATTTTAGCTATTCAAGAATAAAATATGTAAACCAAAGACTTTATTTCCAGCCAAACTGACCTTCAGGAATACAGGGCATAGGCAAACTGTTAGCAACATACAAGAACTCACTCAAGAAACATTGTTCTCATGAGCCCTGCCTAAATAATCTACTAAAGAATGAGCTTCAGGAGTTCCCATTGTGACTCAGCAGAAAGGAATCTGACTAGTATCCATGAGGACTACAGGTTCAATCCCTGGCCTCAGTCAGTGAGTTGGGGATCTGGTATTGATTGCCATGTGCTGTGGGGTAGGTTGCAGATGCAGCTCGGATCCCACGTTGATGTGGCTGTGGTGCAGGCCAGCGGCTACAACTCTGATTGAACCCCTAGCCTGGGAACCTCCATGTGCCCTGGATGTGGCCCTAAATATAACCCCCTCCGACCTCTCAAAAAAAAAAAAATGAGCTTCAGACAACCAAACTGACTAGGGACACTGATATACATACTGGTAGAAAGCACTGGATACTTAACCTCTGTAAAAATAGATTAAATGACAGTCAAATGGGAAAATTATTTAACAGCTTTATGCTTAGATAATGTATATACAAGTAGTTTTCCTATATAGGAGCTAGAAATTTAGAGACCATACATAAAAATTTTCTTATGTTCTTGGTAATTATATTAGTGGTATTGGTATGATTTTTAGACTTTTTGGTGTGTAATGTTAGATACAGTCAATAATTATGGGATACCCTAATGCTACCAACCCCTATGTCCCTAAGAACCATGATTATTGGTTTGGAAGAAATTAAAGTATGAATCATGAAGTAGTTTATCTAGTTCTGTCCCTTGAAGAGGCTAGAAACAAAATGACCAACTCAGTAAAAGCTCTAGCACCCAAGCTGTAGCTTTAAACACTATTTCCCGCTTAAAGAAGACAGGGCTTCTTGAGAAACCGCTGATTCCAGGTCTGGGACAGGAATGAGCTTAGAACATATTCTCGTAATACAAAAGGGTGCTATCAAAAACCACTAGGGTCAAGTCAAAAGGACTCTGGAAAACAAATGGAAGAGGCTCCCATTGGCAAATATGGGACAATCTGACCATCAAATAGAGTAACTGCAATTAAAACCCATCACATGTTTAAATTCATGACTGATACCTACCATATATGTGTCTGCTTATTCAGCACTTTATACTTGGCATTAGCTGTTACCTTCAGAAAAGTATTGCTCAAGGAAATGTCCCATCTTCAGGAGAAAGGAAACTTGCCAACACGAAGATAATTCTTTGTCTTTCTGCCTTATCTAGGGCCGCACCCACAGCATATGGAGGTTCCCAGGCTAGGGGTCTAATAGGAGCTGTAGCCGCCGGCCTTCGCCGCAGCCACAGCAACGCGAGATCCGAGCCGATCCGAGCCGCGTCTGCAACCTACACCACAGCTCACGGCAACGCCGGATCCTTAACCCACTGAGCGAGGCCAGGGATGGAACCCGCAACCTCATGGTTCCTAGTCGGATTCGTTAACCACTGAGCCAAGGCGGGAACTCCCGAAGATAATTCTTTGAACTAGCCAACAATTTGGGGATTGTTTCAAGTAATCTTCTCTTCATACAGTTCAGTATCTCATGTCTTAGCATCTCCCAATTAGATGTTTACAGGTAATTTTTAATAGACTAGGAAAGAAAATTGTTCCAATGCTCTGTAATTTTTCCTTCAACAACCTCCTCAGTAAGAACCTAAACTTCTAGAATATCTCTAAAGCTAAAAACACAAACGTCAAATCAATTTTTTTTTCAAATGAAAGATAAATAACCTAGTCACTTATTTTCATCCATAAACAAAGGTTTACATATTTTTTGTTGTGTTTCTTGCTATAATGCATCAATGAAAACAAAGAGAACTACGGAATTCTTTTTTGTTGTTGTTGTTTTTTAGAACCACACATGTGGCATATGGAGATTCCCAGGCTAGGGGTTGAATCAGAGCTACAGCTGCTGGCCTACACCACAGCCACAGCAACATGGGATTCAAGCCAAGTCTGTGACCTACACCACAGCTCACGGCAACGCTGGATCCTTAATGCATTAAGCGAAGCCAGGGATCGAACTAGCATCCTCATAGATCCTAGTTGGGTTTGTTAACTGCTGAGCCAAGAAGGGAACTCCTGGAATTCTTAATATTAAGGAACCCAACCTACCTAAAACATTAAAAAGATCTGAACCACTATTCATTAGGTCTTCATTCTCACGTTTACAATCTTAGACCAAGCTCAGTTTACCCATAAATGACGACAGAAACTGCAAATTAATGTATCAAAAGTTAAGGTATGCCCATCTTGATTTTTAAAAAACCAACAAAGGGTAAATAAAAGCTAAATGTAAAAACCGTTTCAATCATAAATTTAAAAATATTTTCTAAACTCCATGAAGAAACTAACGCTGCCAATCATTTTTATACAAAATACTTTAGTAAATGTAAAAAAAAAAAAAACCCTAAGGACTGGAGGGTGGGGGTGGACAACAGACAGGGTTGGGACCATTGATGACCTTAAGTCCTCTATCAGGACAAATAATTGTCCAGAAAAATCAGGTTAAATTTCCCCAGGCACTTAGTGATCCAGTCAGACAGGATATTTAAAAGCTTTCTGATAGAAACTTCCAACTAGTTATACATTTACATCAATGTATTTTATCAAAATGGGAAGGCAGTTTGTAAGACCTAGAGGTTTTAAGTATTAAACTCCAAATAATCTTATTTATCAAAACTTTGAAAGTAAAACTCTTTTCCTCTTGATTTGTAGAGAGGTTTAAGTCTGGACCAACTAGCAATCAATATAAATACAAATCAGTTATTCTGCATTTTTTTTAAAATCAAGGTATCTGAGCAACTGTAATTCTGAGGCAAAAATTACCTTTCCTTCCTAAAGGCTTCCATTTTTTAAAGTACTAGATAAAAATTTAAGATTGAACATATGTCACATTCTTAAAGTGACCGGTAATTTTAACAAGCACTAAAGAGTTTCAGCTTCACCATTAAAAAGTTGTTTTTTTTTCCCTTTCTAAAATCAGGCTAGTTATCTGAAGGCTAAGCACCAAATGTAAGCAATCTTGTGAGAAATAAACATTTGGTAATAAAGCCAAAGAAAGTATATGTATCACTTGCTGAAGCTAATACTCTTTCATTTGACCTCAAAAAAGAATATTAAAACTAGGCATGAATAGAGGAGCCAAAAAAAGCCCCCCTTTGAGTACTACACCCAAACAAACCTCTCCCCCTCCAGCTCTCTATCCCCTAGACAAAGATTACAAGTAAATCACCAAATCTGCACTTCTCTCTAAAAATAAACTTAGACTGAGTGTGAAAACAACTCCTGCCAAACAAACTACACACACAACAATGAACTGAAATGTTCTTTTGAAAAGTTCTAACTTCATCGTATAAGTTTCAGATTCACAACTTTTGGAAACAAGCCTAATAAAATGCTGAGCATATGTTAACATCTTAGCTATCCTAGAAAGTTTACAGGACAGTCAAAACTGTAGCATCTGGAATTGGTCAGATAATCACCCTGAGTGCTCAAGAGAACAAACAGAAGTGAAACTTCAAGCACCCACATATATAAACACAACAACAAAGGCTGGATACCGGACAGTATGAGAAAATATCACCAAAAGAATCTGAAACAGAATCAAAGCCACAATACTCTGGAAATAAGCCTGTTCGGAATGGCCAAAAGCGGTCAAAATGGCATATACATTCTTCCTTTCTCTAGCTCTTCGAGAATAATAACTACTCCATGTGCAAACGCACAAAGAAAATTTTAACAAATTTTTAAAATTCACTATAGAGCACTATGAAGTAAATAAAGCATATACACTTAATACATGCTTCGAATTAATAGGGCTTGTACAGTTTAGACAGATGAATTATTCAACGCTTCTGAAATACTTTAGTCCCTTGCCTAAGCAATTCTTAAGGATACATAGAACTATAACAACGACTACGTGTTTTCACTCACATTGTTTCTCCAGTCTTGGCTACATGACAAAGAAACTGATCCAGGACGGGACAAACTTCCTTTTTCCCCCTCTTCTCAAAATCTAGAAAAGGAAAGAAAAGTTATTAGTATTTATCAAAGTCCACCAACCAGTTCCAATGCCCTCTAAAAACAAACTTTCCTCCCAGTCCTTCCTCATATTAAGCAGCAATTTAAAAAGTTTAAAAAAAATCAGCCTCTCAAGCAAATATCCACCTCTTGACTCTCCTTGCTCGACCTCAAATGTACCTCTTCACAGGTAACAAGACTTGTCCTAAAGGGGGCACTCAACTTCTCCACAAACCATCCTTAAAGCAATGCTTCTCAAAGTGTGGTCCAAGGGAACACCAGGACCAGATCCATCGGAGAGATCGATTAAAATACAAACCCCTAATCCCGATGCCCACAAATTGTTTTTACAGTAAATTCATACATGTGCATTTTAAGAAACACCAGCTACCTCTTGTAGCTATCTCCCAAAAAAGCCAAATTCTCAAAACGCTGAAATCACACTATTCTAAGTTTGAGAACCACTGTTCCCAAGCCTGTTGCTTGGAAGGCCAGCCAGCCAATTCAGATCGGGGAAGGCGACCACCTTAAAATTAGGACGCGTGAAAAGATGACTTCCGAAGCCCCGAAAAAGGCTTTCCGAGAGACACTTCGCCCCTCCACCCGTCCCCCCGCCCCGAAACCTTTTACTTTCTGTCTCCCCACGAAGCCTGGCGTGCGGGGGCCTGATGGAGAACGAAGCTCGCCTGGGAGGGGACTGAGGGCCCACGACCTGTGCTCTGGGAATAGGACAGGGGCCGGGGCCCCAGCGAGAGCTTCCCGACTCCCCTCCCCCAGCCCAGACGCCGGCGGCCAACACAAAGCCCAGAGCCGGGCGGGAGGGAGCTGCCCACGGGGCTCCCCGCCCCTGGGGAGGTGGGAGGGGGAGGGGAGCCCCGGGTGAGGGCGCCCTCCCCCCCAGCCCAGCCCAGGTCCTCGGAGCCCCCCGCCGCCGAAGGAGAAAGGAGAGGGCCCCGGAGGATGACAGGAAGAGAGAGGGGGCAGCTACCCCCACCTTTCAGCGCCTCCTGCAACCTCTCGACGTCCATGGCTTCCCGGAGTCCCTCGCAGCCTCCGCCTCCTTCCGCGGGTCTCCCGGGAACCGGAAGGCCTCCCCCCACCCCCCCGACGCCCTCCCCCTCCCTCGCACACACTCCGGCACGCAGGCGACCGGGGGGGGCACCGAAGGGAGCCGGGGGAAGCGAGCAAGAGAGCGAGACCGAGAGAGCGAGCACCTCCCCGAGCCGCTACCACCAGCCCTCCAACATGGCGCCCGGCACGTCACCGCGCGCACGCTCCCCGCCGCCGTCCTCGCGCCCGAGGCGCGCCCGGACCCGGAGCCCGAGAGCGCGTGCGCGGCGGAGGCGTGCGGTCCCACCGGGTCCGCAGATCCGGCCCGCGGCGGCCGCTCTGCCTCTTCCCTAACGCTGCGCTTGAGGTGCCCGAGCTGATCTGATTTGGAGATGGAGGGGGTGCAGGCAGACCTCCAGATATGATCTCCTGCCGTTTGCTATCTGTGTGACCTTGAGCAATTTACTGAGCCTGAATCCCACTTTCACCAATTGTACGCTGAGGGCGCTAATGTATGGACCACTGTATACAGTATAACGATCAGAGTACGCACAAAAAAAACACTCATTGCTAATATCGGAACAAAAATACCTCCCTGCCTGAACCCAGCACTCCTCACTGACCCACCCTTGAAGAGAAGCAGCGCACGCAGCAAAGGGATTAAAAGCTTAGGCAACGGAATCCCTGGATTTAAAACCCAACTTCTATTTACTATTTACTGTGTCACCTAGTTACTTAAACTCACGTAGCCTCAGTTTCCTTATCCACAAAATGGGAGTTAGCAAAGCAGTCCTGTGGCTTGAGTGAAATGGCGACACTGGAGCATGGAGCACAGTGCCTAGAACTCATATAAGCACTCAGCTAATGCGGCTGCTGTTTTTATTATCATTATGATTTTGATTACATTATGTAAGCGCCCAGGAAGTTAGAGAGGGTGGAGACCTCAGAAATCCTCTCCTGCCCTGACATTTTGCAAATGGGAGAGTTGAGGCATAGAGAACTAGTCTGGCAAAACAGCAGTGGAGCCCGGAACATCTAGCAACCAGCTAGTGTGTGGCCATTTTTATTATCGTCTCTTGTCTGTGAGCTTCTTAAGGAAAAGATACTGAATTGTTCCACCTTCTCTTCTCAAGGTCTAGCACAAAGCCATGAAAGGAAGGGAGGACAGAAGGCTATTCCTAGACTGGTGTTAAAAGCTGCGAATTTGTACAAAGACATTGTAACTATTAACACTCTGAAAAGATTATGGCTCTGACCCTGATCCTAGGTAGCAGAAGTAGGCAAAAGCCCTCTTTCAAAAAAAATACTTTTCTCTGAGTTCCCATCATGGCTAAGCAGAAAAGAATCTGACTAGTAGCCTTGAGGACCAGGGTTCAATCCCTGGCCTGGCTCAGTGGGTTAAGGATTAAGCATTGCTGTGAGCTGTGGTGTAGGTCACAGATGCAGCTTGGATCCTGCGTTGCCGTGGCTGTGGTGTAGGCCAGCGGCTACAGCTCCAATTCGACCCCTAGCCTGGGAACCTATGTATGATGCGGGTACAGTCCTAAAAAGACAAAAAAGAAAAAAAAAAGACTTTTCTAAATTTGGCCCTCAGAGAATCAGTCTTGGAATATCTTCAGACGCTCTCATTGTTCCAAGCATCCTGCTCAATTATAAATAGCCTTATTAGGGGGGCACCATACACTTGGCCAAGACTTCAGAGACACTAGATTTAGTTTATTGTGGTTTCTTCCAATCCGAAGGGGCCTTTCCTCTACGTAGCAAAGCTTGGCCTCCACTCTCTCTGCCACTGTACTCTCTTGAGGCAGGTGTCTTCCTGTCAGATGTCTGTGGGACAATACAGTTGCCACTAGCCATGTGTGTGTGTTTAAATTTAAACGAATTAAAATTAAATAAAATTTAAAATTCAGTTCATGAGTTCTTCAATAAACTTAAGCTCCTCAGTCACACTAGCCACATTTCATGTGCTCAGAAGCCCCACGTGGCTAGTGGCTTTTGTACTGTACAACACTAAGAGAAAATTCCATAATCACCAAAAAATTCTTCTGGAACTTTCTGTTGAAGAGTATCCATGCTATTTTCTCCCACCTTGCTTTTTTCCTTTTCAGCCGCTATTCCCCTCACTTAGAAACGACTCGACTTCCAAAAATTGGATAAGGCCCATTAAAGGAGACAAAGTGCACACAGCAGTGACAGCCTAAGGGAGTCAGGGGACAGTCTCCCCAGAGGAAGTAGTGGTGTTTAAGCTAAGAGCTGAATCCTAAGAGGAAGGTAGCCAAGTGAAGTGGAGAGGAGAAACTTTTAAAAAGGAAAACTATAGGTACGTGGACCTTGAGATGAGACAGAAGAGTCAGGTGGGTTCAGTCTGGCTTAAGCCGAGAGCGCAAGGGCCGAAAAGACAAGGGATGAAGCTAAAGAAATATTTCCTTTGGTTCATTTCTTCCTTAGAATTCTTCTCCATCCAGCATACATCCCAATGTCTGTGATTACTAGAGCCTCCCACTGGTACAAATTCCCTTAGAATTTGTAAAATGTGACATCTCGGGAGTTCTCTGGTGGCCTAGTGGTTAAGGACTTGGTGTTGTCACTGCTGTGGCTCAGGTTACTGCTGTGCTCAGGTTCAATCCCTGGCCCAGGATCTTCTGCATACCACTGGCACAGCCAGAAAAACCAAAGGGAAAAGGGCCAATGACACAGAGTAGAAGGTAGACGATGGAGACCGAACGAGAAGGGGAGAGAGGAGACTGCTGGGTCTGTGTCAAAAACGGTGTGCAAGGATCTTCTTGTAATCCTAGGGAGAATTCCTGGAGTTGGGCCATCCCTCTGAGATGATTCTGTGAGAAGGACAACAAGAGGGGACTGAGGAAAAGTCTAGGAAAAAACTCACAGACCATCTACAAGGGCTGAATTACACGAAACAGCCTGAGTTAAAATATCACTATAGAAAGAACCGGAGGTTCTTTGATTCTCATGACCTTTATTCATGCTTCTTAGTCCTTATTTGTATATCACAGTGTGTACCAAGATGAAGCTGACATAGGAAGGCGGACAAAGTAGGATGAATACAGTTTTCTAAACAAATGAGAGAATAGCTTCATGTCTCATTAAAGTTAACCTTTTTTTCTAAGGACTTTGAAAAGCTCACTTTTTTTTTAATTGGAAATAAGGGCAACAAAGGATGTACTCCAAAAGATGCAGGTTTTTTTCCCGTGGTGCTGCAATGATGCACTTGCTCCTGGTGGGTTGCATAACAGCGTTGTGAGAGGAGGCTGGGAAAGGGCAGTAAGTACGGCTGGGTGGACACCTTCATTAGGCTTGACTGAAATCATGGGGTTCACTCCAAACCATGTGAAGGAAAAGGGAAATTTAAGGGAAGAGAAGAGTATTCCACGGGATCCAGTACACTTTCATGAACCCAATAGCCCTTGTCTTCTACAGCTCGGCACATATCTCTCTTTTTCTCTGAATCTGTGTTTACGACTCACAGAAGATTGTCCTCTCTTCCAGTGACTCACTGAGACAACTGACCGGTGTCTCTTGGTCACAGTCAGAATATCTGATCCAACGTGGGGTCAGCGTCCACTCACCTGTGGCCCGGAGCACAAGATCTTTCTAGAGTAAACCTAAATGCTTTGGCCAGGCATTGGCAGCAGTGGGGTAGGGGTGGGGGATCTGCCAGGTCAAGAGTAAAGATTTCCAGAGATGTAGGATGACAATAGGGCCTAACTGGCCTTAACCCAGCTCACACAGGAGGCAGGATAGTGCCAGGTGGAGCCCAAGCAAATGAGAGCAATCTGAAAGAAAGTTTATCCTGACTGTGGGTGTTTTGCTAAAACCATCCCATCTCCTTGTGAAGAGTACACATTCCTCTCTCTCAGGCATCAATTCATTGATATCACCATTTGTTAGCCTAGTCTCCCCCCCCCCACACACATATAACACACATGCTATTATAGTTAATTTTATGTGTCAACTTGGCTAGGCCACAGAGTGCCAAGATATTCAATAAATCATTATTCTGGGTGTCCTGAGAGGAGAATAATATTTAAATCAGTAGACTAAGTAAAGCAGATTGCCCTCCCTAATGTGGGTGAGCCTCGTCCAATTAGTTGAAGGCCTGAATCCAACGGAAGTTTGATACCCACCCCCAACCGAGTAACAAAGAATTCTTCCTACCTAATGGCTTTCAAATTGGGATGCTGGCATTTTTTTCCTGCCTTTGGACTCAAAGTGAAACATGGGCTCTTCCTAGGTCTCCAGTCTACTGGCCTTCAGACTAGAACCAACCCCTTGACTCTACTGGGCCTTCAGACTCAGACTGAAATTTAACCCTTGGCTTCCCTGGGCCTCCAGCTTGCAGACTGATGCTGTAGATCTTAGGGCTTGCCCACCTCCATAATTACTAATTACTATAAGCTACTTCTTTATATAGATGCTCACATGCCCAAGTAGACACACATACCACACATCCTATTGGTTTTCTGTGCAGATATCTGACAAATACATACACTGCATGCATAAAAACAGAAACATATATACCCGCATTCAACTATGACAAAATTGAACGGTGTACGGTTTAAGAGCAAACAGTCTAAAATCAAACATCTGGGTTTAATTCCTGGCTTATCACTTCTGAGATATGTGAACTCTGGGAAATGACTCATGTCAAAATGTGCCAGTTTTTCATGTGCACATCAGAGTCAATACTGGTAACTGATTCATAGGTTTGCATGGGAATTAAGCAAGTAATCTGACTTGACCAATGTTAGCTATGTTCCCATCATGGCTCAGTGGTTAACGAATCTGACTAGCATCCATGAGGTCGCAGGTTTGATCCCTGGCCTTGCTCATTGGGTTAAGGATCTATCATTGCTGTGAGCTGTGGTACAGGTTGCAGACATGACTCGGATTCCGCATTGCTATGGCTGTGGTGTAAGCGGGCAGCTACAGCTCAGATTTGACCCCTAGTCTGGGAACTTCCTTATGCCATGGGTGCGGCCCTAAAAAGCAAAAAAAAAAAAAAAAAAATGCCAAAAGAATAAGTGATTTTGCTTCCTTTTTTTTCTTTTGAAATAATTTCAAACTCACAAAAAAGTTGCAAGTCCAGTACAAAGAACATTTTTTTCCTAAACCATCTGAGAGTTGAGTTACTGAATACGTATCTTAAAACCCCTGAAATGACATCCCTTTAGTATGCAATTCCAAGAAGGATAGTGTGCTACGTAACTTCAATGCTATCAAGATGAGGAAGTGAGCACACATTACCTTCATCTGACTCTCAGACCCAATCTAAGTTGCAGCCTTTTACTCCATAATGTCCTTTCTAGAGAAGGATCCAGTCCTGGATCACTTGTTACATTCGGTTGTTGCCTTTTTTTTTAACATATACTTTTTTTTTAATTGGGGTATAGTTGCAGTTGTTACATCTTTTTAGTTTCCTTCAGGCTGAGAGAGTTTCTCAGTCTTTCCTGGACTTTCATGACCTTGATCCTGTTGAAGATTACAGCTGTAGACAGTCCCTCATATTGGCTTTGGGTGGCATTTCTTCACACTTGAATTCAGGTGATGCATCTGTGGCAGGAATGCCATAGCAGGGACGTTATGTTCTTCTCATTCCATTGTCATGAGTGGCCCACGATTTCAGTCTGTCCCATTACTAAGGATGTTCATTTTAACCTTGTGATTAAGACTGCCAGATTTCTCCTTTTTATTTATTTTTTATTTATTTATTTTCTTTTTATAGCCACACCTCTGGCATATGGAAGTTCCCAGGCCAGGGGTAGAAACGGAACTGCAGCTGAGGCCTATGCCACAGCCACGGCAACCCTAAATCTGAGCCGCATCAGTGTTCAAACTACCATGCAGCTGGAGGCAAACGTCAGATCCTTTACCCACTGAGTGAGGCCGGGGATTGAAACCACAATCCTCCGAAAGGCAGCATCAGGTTCTTAAGCCGTAAGAACCATCATGAGAACTGAACCGTGATGGGAGCCAAATGGGAACTCCCAGATTTCTCCTTTTTAGATTTTTTTTTCGCCTTTGTAATAGTTTTCCTGTAGCTGCCATCACAAGCTACCACAGACTGGGTGGCTTCAAACAGAAAAACATTTTCTCACAGTTCTGGAGGCCTGGAGTCTGAGGTCATGCCCCCTGGAGGCTCTGCGGGGAATCTGTTCTCTACCTCTCCCAGCTCCTCCCTGCTGTGGGCATTCCTTGACTTGTGACTGCAAGCATCACTCCCCTCTCCGGCCCCATGGTCACATTGCCCTTTGGAGTGGGAATGAGAGCGGACCAGGGATTGAACCTGGGCCCACAGCAGTGAAAGAACTGAGTCCTAAGCACTGAACTATCAGGGAGCTAGCTCTCCCCCTCCTCCACACATTGCCTCTTCTGTCTGTCAAATCTCCCTTGACCTTACTCTTAAAAGGACACTAGTTATTGGATTAAGAGCCCATCTGGATAATCCAGGCTGATCTCCTCAGCTCAAGATTCTTAATGTCAATTGCATCTACAAACACTCTTTTTTCCCAATAAGGTTACAATCACAGGTTCCAGGGATTAGAGTGCAGAGGTATCATTTTGGGTGCTACCATTCACCCACCATAGTAATTAAAAGTGTTATGTGGGAAGGTATTTTGAAACTTTGTAAATATCCTATTTCTCATCAAATTTTCACTCTTTGTGTGTGTGTGTGTGTGCGCGTGTGTGTGTATCTTTTTAGGGCCATACCTGCAGTATATGGAAATTCCCAGGCTAGGGGTCAAATCGGAGCTGCAGGTACTAGCCTAAACCACAGTCACAGCAACGCCAGATCCAAGCCACATCTGCGACCTCGCTGCAGCTCATGGCAACGCTGGATCCTTAACCCACTGAGGGGAGCCAGGGGTTGAGCCCCATCCTCCTGGATACTAGTCAGGTTCATTGCCGCTGAACCACAACAGGAACTCCAAATTTTCACTCTTGAGTTTTCACATCCATTGATGTTTCTTGGCTGCATTCGTTATTACTGTGATGGTTGCCAAATGGTGGTTTTCTAATTCCATCATTCCTTTTGTATTTATAGTTGGCATGCTACAATAAAGAAAGTGTCATCTTCTCTTATTTGTTTTTACTTATAATACCTTAGACTCACTGATTCCTGTTTTATTCAAGGGGTTATGATCCACTGCTCTCATTTTTTATTTTGATACCTAAATTGTCCTAGACTTGGCCAGTGGGACCCTCTTTAAGCTGCTTTCTACACACTTTGGACATGTCCCCAAACTTCTTGGAGTACTTCTTTATTTTCTGGTACCAAAAGGTATTCCAAGCTCCTCTTGCGTCTTCACTCCCTAACCCATTCTCCAAGAATTAGCCGTTTCTCCAAGAAGACCTGATTGCTTTTAGTAGAGAATGATAGGAATCTAATGAGGTTGCTAGGGTGTTCATTGCCATTGGGATGTCATTGCTCCCAAGCCCTCTTGGCAGACACATCCACATATACATTTATTTCTATGTCTATCTATATAAATATATATAAATGGAAAACTATGAATTCACAAGTTTCCAATTCCAGTCCAACACTGGAGGATTCATTCCAGTTTTCTCCCTTGCCATGTATTTAACTCTCCAACAATAAAGGACCTGGCTGCCATTCTCCTCAATATATTCATTTATTCTATCAATCTCCCTGGTATGCAAATGACCTGTCACCAGTCCCTTTACACCCTTGGGCTCTGACATCATGTACCAGGGTACTGTCACCCACCGCCCTGGAGATTTGCTTTTCTCGGCCATACTTAACTGGTTTGAGAATGAATTAGTCTGGAAGGAGCGGTGAAAATTATTAGTATTCATAATAATAATAGTCACTTTTATTTTTTCAAATAACGATTAAATAATGTTTTATAAAGCAATTCAAAGAACACAGGACAAGCAAAATCTCTCAAGATGTCCACCTCCATCCAATACCCACCACCACATGATGGAGCTTTATGAGTTTGCTCTGAGTCTTAGCAGGTATTTACATGTCTCACCTGTATTGTCACAATAGCCTCCAACTATTCTCCTGCCTTCTTCCCTTGCCTTCCTACAATTTATTTCAACACCACAGCCAACGTTTTTAGTAGGATCAGATCATGCTCCAATTCCTGCAGTTACTCCTCCTTTCACTCAGAAGAAAAGCCACAGTCCTTGCCACGGGCCATACTTAGGCCCTGTAGGCACAATGTGTCATTCCCCTCCCCCCCATCTCCTACCACCGCCCCTCCCCCCAGCCTTTCTTCAAGCTGCTCCAACCTCACTGGCCTCCAGGATGCACCCTTTAACATATGCGCATACTCCCCACTTTGGATGGTGCCCTAGCTCTCCCTTCTGCCAGGATCCCTCTTCCCTGGGGCATCCATGTGACCTTCTCCTCTCCCTGACAACCACCTTTCTGATGAGGCCTCCTCAGGCCACACTAAGTGACCCGGCACCCTCCCTTCCCCTGCACCCCTGACCACCTCCGCCAACCCAACCAAGCTCTATTCATTTCTTTGCTCCTAGCTCTTTTCATCTTGTAACGTATTATGTCATCTCCTTTTAAAATAATGTTTATTGCGTGTTTCTGCATTACTAGAAATAAATACCCTAAGTGTTTTGCACACAGGTTTTTCCCAAGTGCCTTGAAGCCTTGTGCAGAGTCTATACATCACAGGGTCTCAATAAATAAATATTTGTTGCATAAACATATTCAAGTTTTTTTTTTTTTTTTTTGGCTTCAACTTCTCACAAAAGGTAATGCAGTCTTCAGCAATTTTATTTTTGGTTTTTTTACTTAACCATATGTCTTGGGATCTTTCTGTTTCATTTTAGAGATACTAATTAAAATCTTATTTTGCTTTGTACTATGAAGTATAGATGGAATATTATTATTTACCCAGTCTTCTATGAGTGACATATAGGACTATTCAATTTTTCTCTATTATAAACAACTGCTCATATAATTCAAATCTCAGTGTCCTCTATAAAAGACTGAGGATTGGCGTTCCTGTTGTGGCACAGTGGAAACGAATCTGACTAGGAACCATGAGGTTGCGGGTTCGATCCCTGGCCTTGCTCAGTGGGTTAAGGATCTGGCATTGCCGTGAGCTGTGGTGTAGTTTGCAGATGCAGCTCAGATCCCGTGTTGCTGTGGCGAAGGCTGGCAGCTGTAGGTTGGATTCAACTCCTAGCCTCCATATGCTGCAGGTATGGCTCTAAAAAGAAAAGAAAAAAAAAAGAGGATTAAAAGAGATCCTAGGGTAGGGCCTGGAAAATCTATTATTGTGTTTTTATACTATTATTATTACCTGTTCTGCTGTGGCTATTTCTGAAAACCTCTTTGAGACCATTTCTCCAGGAGAGCAGCTGTTGGATAGACACCTTATGTCGACATCGACAGTGGACTTTCTCAAACAGCACTGTCACCTTCTGAAAGTATGTGACATAGATACATACACTTGTGGACTCAGTAAGTTTTGTCAATCTGAGGAGTAAAAAAAAAAGGCAAAAACACAAAAAAGCCCAAAAACCTCTATGTTGTGATTTTCATTTCCAACATGTATCCATCAGTTGGAACATTTTTTTTCCTTGTTCTACCCCCCAACCCCCAAAGTGTAGTTTCACCTTTCACTATATTTCAGTCCCTAAAGACTTTCCAGACAACCCAAAATCATACTCATAGGATATGGCTATCTTCTGGGTCTCTACAAGGTGTGTCACTTCTGCAATGGCCTGATGTCAGGTGGATTTTGTTAAGTGTCCCCACCCAGAAGTGTGGAGTACAATGGTAGGGAAGGGATCCACCTCTATCAGCAAAGTCACAAAGAACATAAAGCAGAGCCCAGTGCTTGAACTCCACTCCAAACAGGTTCTTTTCTGGGGAAAAGCCTGATTCGGCATGAAACCGCCTTCCTTTCACAAGTGGGGGAAAAGCAGCACAGTGCCAGCTGGGGCCCCCAGGGCCCGGGTGCAGACTCACAAACTCCACGAAACCAAGGGCTGGAGCCTTCCTGCTTGCAATGTATACTCTACTCAGTGAAGTAACACCAGTCCCAACAGAGAGTAAAGCTGAGCTTACCATGCCATAAAGGACCTTCGTAATATCTCCCCAGCCTCTCTTTCTGCCTAGACTTTACCCATCCACGCTCTGCCCTAGGCTATCAGCTGACATTTTTTGCCCTTGGCACAGAAAACTTCTCACCATTGCTGGAATTTGTCGTGATTGTGCTTACTTTCTGGACTTTGCACATACTGTTCCTTCTGCTTGTAATGCCCTTCCCCCAAGCGTTTCCTCAAGACCCTGCCTGAAGTTTATCCCATCTGTGTTGAGGGTTCCCCAACTCTGCTAGATGTTCGTTGTTCCTTTCATTGGACTGCCTGACACACTGAACACATATCCAACATAAGAGCATGAAAACTGTTTTGACCAAGACTAGTAGTAAAAAAATTCATCATATTGTGCAACCCAATAACCATATGCTGATTTATTACACAAAATTAATATACAATTTTAAAAAATAATATTTATCTTTTGGTTGGTCTTTCTTTTAATTTTAGGGCTGCACTCGCAGCATATGGACGTTCTCAGGGTAGGGGTCCAATCGGAGCTATAGCTGCCGCCCTATGTCACAGCCTCAGCAATGCCACATCCAAGCCACATCTGTGACCTATACCACAGCTCATGGCAATGCAGGATCCTCAACCCACGGAGCGAGGCCAGGGATTGAACCTGTGTCCTCATGGATACTCATCAGATTTGTTTCCGCTGTGCCACGATGGGAAATCCAAATAACACTTACCTTAATATACACTCTGAGAGTCCTTTTTTTTTTAAGTTGACTTTGACTTTTTAAAACGACTATGGTATGAAACACAGTTTTAGTACACTTTTCTCATACCACATTGTAATTTTTTAAATATTTATTAAATATTTTAAATATTTAAATCTTTATCTCCTTAATTAAAGTATAATCTATTTGAAGGATGGGGCTGTGTCTTATTCATCATGTGTCTCCAAAGCCTACTAGGGTATTTAATACATAATCAAGAGGTATTTGTTGCATGAATGAATAAGACCAGGGTCTATTACCTTTGATTGTCATTATCCAACATTGATTCAAACATTAATATTTAGCTAAACACAAGTCAGTTGGATCAGCTGTTGAATCAATTGGACACCCATATGAAAATCAATGAGGGTCAACTATTATCTCTTGTTACACATAAAAATTAACTCAGAATGGGTCATGTATCCTCACAGGGCTGAGAGAGAAATAGTGTCCCTCTTTTTCCTTCTTCTAAGTGCATTAGTTGACCCTCACAACCTAATTACCTCCCAAAGGACCCACCTCCTAGTACCAACCATCACATTAGGTTTAAGATTTCAACAGACGAATCTCAGGAGGACACAAATATTCAGCCTATAACCAACAGTATAAAACCTAAAACTAAAATTTCTGGAAAAAGACACTGGCAAAGGTGTCATTCCTTAAAACACAAAGTTTGAGTCCCCTGGTGGCTCAGTGAGTCAAGGACTCACATTGTCACTGCTATGATTTAGGTTGCTGCTGTGGCACAAACACGATCCCTGGCCCAGGAACTTCTGCATGCTGCATGCGTGGCCAAAAATAAAAACAAACAAACAAACAAACAAAACACACAAACACACAAAGCATAAAAGATAAAGTTGAGGAGTTCCCGTTGTGGCTCAGTAGTTAATGAATCCGACTAGGAACCATGAGGTTGCGTGTTCGATCCCTGGCCTTGCTCAGTGGGTTAAGGACCCGGCATTGCCGTGAGCTGTGGTGTAGGTCGCAGATGCAGCTCAGATCCCACGTTGCTGTGGCTGTGGCGTAGGCCAGTGGCTACGGCTCTGATTTGACCCCTAGCCTGGGAACCTCCATATGCCGCAGGTGCATTCCTAGAAAAAAAGCAAAAAGACAAAACGATAATGTTGCAATACTGGACTTTACCAACATAAAATCTTTTGTAGCTCACTCATGGTACAGAGGGTTAAGGGTCTGCTGTTATCACTGCAGTGGCTCAGATCACTGCTGTGGCATGGGTTTGATCCTTGGCCTGGGAACTTCCACATTATCATTTTTTAAAAAATCTGTTGCTCTTAGAAAGATAAACTGAGAAAATGAAAAGGCAAGACACAGACTAACAAAAAAGATTTGTAACATATATATCAAAGGACTTGCATCCAGGATATATGAAGACTCCCAAAATTTAAGAATAAGACATGAACCATTCAATTTTTAAAAAATGGGTTTGACCAGACATTTTACAAATGAAAACATATGAATGTTAAATGCATGAAATATCCACAGTCACTAGGAAAATGCAACTTAAAACCACGAGATAGATATCACTTCATACTCACAGACTGGCTAAAATTTAAAAGATTGTCCATATAATCTTTCCAAGTATGTGGAGAAAGAGGAACTATTAGTGGGAATGTAAGTGTACAACCAATTTGAAAAACAGTTTAACAGTTTCTTGAAAAGTTAAACCTACACTTACCATAGAGCTCAGTCATTAATCCAAAATTTTACCCAACAGACTGGAAAAGCTTGTCCAAAGACTTATTCACAAATGCCCATTAGAGCTTTATTTGTAAGCCAAAAACTGGAGACAAGCAAATCCATCAATAAGAGAATGAAATAAAAAGGAATGAGCTATCAATGCATGCAACAATATGGATGAATCTGAGTTATACTGAGTGAAAAAAGCCAAAGAAAAAAAGAGTGCTTAATTTATGGTTCCATTTAAATTTCGAGAGCATGCACACTCACGTATAGTAATAGGAAGTAGGTCAAAGGTTAGCTGGGGATGGGCTGGAGGAAGGGATGGATTGAAAGGGTTTAAAAAGACTATTGGGACACTGGAAATATTTGTTATCTTGATTGTGAAATGGTTTCAAGGAAGTGTACGTAAGTTATAAGCAATCAAATAGCACCTTTTAAATATAGTAGTTTATCATATTTCAATTATACCTTAACAAAGTTGTACAAAAATATTAAAGACTAGCTTGTTGCATCCACCGTCACGAGAAACAGATGTTCGGAGACTTTCAGGACACAAAAAGGTGTCACTTTATTGGCCAAAGCTTTTAACCTGCGCAGGGGCGAACTCTCGGTGTGTCCTGAGACACAATGCTCACAGGAGCTGCAGATGAGAGGCGCGCCTAAGGCTTACAGCTAAGCCCTTTTATAGACGCAAGCAAGCAAGCAGTTAACAGAAGCAGATGTAGCGGTTAGTGATTGGCTATCATTGGCGCGCGCAGGACTTTTGAATGTCGCAGACCTGGGGGGATGGAAAATTTCCTAAATGGTAGTCTGCCATGTCTTGGCCGGTTTTACCGACCCTTTGTTGCAAAGCACTGTCACCACCAGGATGTTTGTCCAACCTTCAACCTCCTTGCAGCTACTGTCCCAAGTTTCTTGTCCTTACATACACAGGCTCTTTGTTATTTTTCCTGGTTCCAACAAGCCAAACACAAATCATAAATGCAAAAACTAAGTAAAAATCCTAGTGTAAACTACAATGTATTTTTTTCTTTTTAGGGCTGCACCTGTGGCACATGGAAATTCCCAGGCTAGGGGTCAAATCAGAGCTATGGCTGCAGGCCTGCACCACAGCCACAGCAACACTGGATCTGAGCTGCATCTGAAACCTGTGCCACAGCTTGCAGCAATGCCAGATCCTTAACCCATTGAGTGAAACTAGGGATAGAACCCACAAACTCACGGATACTAGTTGGGTTCTTAACCCCCTGAGTCACAGTGGGAACTAAAATACAGTGTATTTAAAATGCGTAGCTTAAAAGGGAAAATAAGGGATAACAGAATTCAAAGCATTTGGGGATCTTTAGAACTTAAAAAATAAATCACCCAACAATGGTATCATTCATAATAAAATTAAAATAATATCCATGCTACAAATTGGAGTGTAAATGTTATAAACCTTGCATATATCAAATAATAATAGCTAATAAAATCTAGTGGTAGGAGAAAAGTACTCAGGAAGCTGTATAAGAATACTAATTTCTAAATATTTTGTGCAAGAAGGTAATTTAAATTTTCCAAAATGGAAACAGGCATGATGAAGAAGGAGGTGGAGGAAGAAAAGGAGAAGGAAAGAGGAGGGGGAGGGGCAGGGGAGGAGGAGGAGAATTTTTATAATAAGAAAATTAGATAATAAGTATTATTTAAAATTCATTTTTTTGTTTTTACTCATGTAAGAAATTGTCAGTTACAGATGATGAAATAAAGATTTAGTAGAAGTGGTTTATTTCGGGCCCAGACCCAAGGAAAGGCTGATGGAAGAGTAGGGAAGTGAGACAAAGAAGGGAAAGAAGCCAGGAAGGAATATAACCAAGGAAGTTATTAATGTGGGAGGTTTGAACGTGCTCACAGTGTAGAACCACGGGTCAGAATTCAGCTAGGAGTTGAGAGCCTGTGTGGAAGTTCTAGCAGGGGAGCGCAGCTGCTCCTATATCCTTGACCGAGGACGGTCCTCCTCTATTGGGGATGGTCGTGCTCTTCCACCGAGCGCACAGCTTTGGGAGGGAAGCACATGGAGTGGTGAGGGAGGAAGGGACACCCTCCCAGCCAGCCAGATCAGCCGAATCAACCCTGGCGATCAATGGGGTGACAGACGTCGCAGCCAGATCACCCTCACATCCAAGACAGTTGAGTTGAGAAGAGAGGGAGCTGTGGTATTTATCCACCAAGTCCTCTCAGTCAACAGTTGAAGGCTACTCCCAGATGTCTTGATTTTCCAACATGTCCAGCCTACCCATAGGCAAGCAGAGCAGGCCATGCTGGAAAAAGAGTCTTCAGGCAAAGAGTCACAAGGGCTGAAGTTAGATTTGGAGCTGGCATTCATGGAAATACTGGGTGCTAAGGAAGTAAGTCAGGGCATGCTGTGCTGGTCATCCGTGACGTGCCGCATACTGTGGGGTCTAAAGAGACAGCAACCTTAAAAAGCTTAAATTTCTTTTCTTTCTTTCTTTTTTTTTGCTTTTTTTAGGGCTGTACCTGCGGCATATGAATGTTCCCAGGATAAGTGTCGAATCAGAGCTGCAGCTGCTGACCTACGCCACAGCCACAGGAACGCAGGATCCGAGTCGCATCTGTGACCTACACCACAGCTCATGGCAATGCTGGATCCCAGACCCACTGAGTGAGGCCAGGGATCAAACCTGTATCCTCATGGATACTAGTTGGATCCGTTTCCTCTGTGCTGAAATGGGAACTCCAAGAAGCTTAAATTTCAACACATAATACACCAACTATTTTCCTAATCAGTTCTTGACCTTATCTAAATTTAATCTCAGTTGAACACAAGCTCTTAATTTTACATTGACTCTATCCTAAACTATCACGCACGTGCAAATAACAGCTGAATAACAGCTATCATTAGAAATACCCTTCAAGTTTTACGCATTTACTATACCAAAGCTTGTATCAGTCCTTTTATTTTTCTTTCAACTCTCTGTGCTTGCAATCATTCCTAGTAACAATCATTTAGGTGCAAAAGGACTCAATTTCCTAATGTGACATTTAGACTCACTTTGTCACTAGACCCAAAGTAGCAGTCCTAAAAAAGGAGGTGTATCCTTACACCTGCCAGAATGGCAGTCAGCAAAAAAAAATCTACAAACAATAAATGCTGGAGACGGTGTGGAAAAAAGAGAACTGTATTATACTGCTGGTAGGAATGTAAATCGGTACAACCACTGTGGAAAATAGTATGGAGATTTCTCAGAAAACTAAAACAGAATTACCATTTGATCCAGCAATCCCACTCCTGGGCATCTATCCAGAGAAAATCATGACTCGAAAAGATTCATGCACTTCAATGTTCATTGCAGCACTCTATACAATAGCCAAGACATGGAAACAACCTAAATGTCCATCGACAGAGGTGTGGATAAAGAAGATGTGGTACATACACAGAATGGAATATTACTCAGCCATTAAAAGGAAAGAAATAATGGCATTTGCAGCAACATGGATGGACCTAGAAATCACCATACTAAGTGAATTTAGTGAGACAGTGAGATACCAGTGTCATATGCTATCACTTACGTGTAGAATCTAAAAAAAAAAAGGGCACAATGAACTTCCTTGCAGAACAGATACTGACTCACGGACTTTGAAAAACTTATGGTTTCCAAAGGAGATAGGTTGCGGGGGGTGTTGGGGAATGGGCTGGGAGTTTGGGATGGAAATGCTATAAAACTGGATTGTGATAATTGTTGTACTATAAATGTGATAAAATTCATTGAGTTAAAAAAAAAAACCTCATACTCATACCTCCTGGCAATCAAAAAAAAAAGGGGGGGAGGTGCTATAATTTTGATAAGACCTAAACGCTCAGTAGAGACAGGTGTAGACATTCCCAGGAGTCTGTTTACAGTCATAGTCTGAGAAGATACATTGAAACTCATCTTTTGCATATCACCTCCATGAATCTATGGGGACTGAGGAGATGAGGAATGATGAGACCACTCTTGCCAACAGTTTACAGCAATGCATCCACCCGCCAAGTCCCAAATCATTCATACACTTTATCTTAAAATTATTTATTTATTTATTTATTTTGGCTGTGCTCACAGTATGCAGAAGCTCCGAGGCCAGGGATTGAAACCACACAACAGCACTTACCAGAGCCACCGGAGTGACAATGCCAGATCCTTAACCCAGTAAGCCACCAGGAAACTCCTATTCATTCATTTTAGACTGCTGAATCATTTCTGGTATGAAGGCTTTATCTGGTTAAAGGTAGTTCTCAATAAGAGGGAAAAAGATCTATTATTGTTATTTTAAAATATACACCAAGAGAACAATTTTCCTGATGTATTAACCCGAGTTAACAATACCATTTCTTCAGCTGGACACAGGGACCATGTATTTTTCCAAAGATGGAATGATTCTATTGAAATGACATGAAAATTTCATGGCTGGAATCCTAGAAGGACGTGTGGTTTTCAATCAAATATTAATGCAAAAAGCATTGTTAGGGTGACACATTTCTCTTGGTATTGTTCAAGCCTTTGAATTCAGAGCTATTTCTGGATTTTTCACTTCCTTGAGCCAGTACATTCCCTCTTCCCCCAAATCAGTTTGAGTTGTATTGCTGTCACTTGCAATTTTAAAAGGTTTCAATTACTATAGAAGTTGGCACCAGAAGTGGGGTTTTTCCAGGCAGCCAAAATCCCACAAATGTCTACAACAGAGATATTAAAAAGCGATTATGGAAACACAGCATTTTAAGTAAAAAGGAACTTAAATATCACCTGATCCAACAGTATTTTACGGGTAAGTAAATAAATCTCCAAGAAATTAAATAAACCACTATACTTTCAGTGAATGAGACTTGAGGGAATGGGTTAATTTAACCCGGGAACCTGAATATTTGTAGGAGAAATAGATTTTGAGAACAACACTCAAATATAGTATATTATGAAGCTTCACTGATAGAAACTGGTCCCAGTCATTGATGTAGCAGAACCACTTTATTTTGAATAAATATTTTTGAGCACCAGAAATGCATTAGTCATTGAGTTAGGTGAGGCACATAGAGGAGGGAACAAGATTAGCAAGGACTGTTCCCTCAAAGAACTTTGTATCTAGTGAGGAAGGCAGTCAATAAACTAAGAGATTTACCCAAATGAGTGTTGTTGCTGTTATAATACATACAGCACAGAAAAAGTGCAGGACTGTACGAGTGCATATAAGAGGAGGAATAGTCTTTATATGGGCAGTAGTACAATATAGTATAATTTTCCAGGTGAATTTCTAGGGTAAATGATTCCAAGCATGTGCAAAGCCCTTTGATGAGAAAGAGCTTGGCTTCTTAAAGGAACAGAAAACGAACCAGCATAAGTGAACATTAGTGGCCTGAGGAAGGAGAACACAATGAAGCCAGAGAAGTAGTAGCAGGTAGATACATGGAGACTTTCTAAGGACTTTGGAAAAGAGCTTGGAACTCATTCTAGGAGCAAACAGGAAAAAAACGAGTAGCTTCACACAGGGTGGGGGTAGGCTATGGTTCATGGAGGACCAGACTGAATGCAAAGTAATAAGAAAGGCATTAGAACAACAATCCAGGCCAGGGAGGTCAGAAACCCAGAGAGTAATGGTTTGAGTGGAAACAACAGGGAAGATAAACCAAGGAAGCTGACACATGAATATTTTGGAGTTAGGATATTCTGTACTAGTTTGAGTTGTTTGTCACTTGCAATTTGAAGGGACTTACAGAAACTGGTACTGGGAGTGGGGTATTTCAGCTGGGGTATGATGACTCAGTGACGACGAGGGTGATGTGAAATTAGAGATGGGGAGGAGACAGGAGTAATGATGAGGCTTCTAGGATAAGGCAGGGGGCAGATGGTGGTGACATTTGCTGACTCATGGAGGAGTGAAGGAGGAGAAAGGGGAACATGATGAGATCATGATGAAGGACAGAAGAACTACTTCTGAGCTATGTAAGAGCTAAAGGACATAGCAGGAACCAAACAGAAACAGGATTGCTTTGGGAATGGTAAAACTACGGAAGCCAGAGATGCTCAAATTTTCCCACATATGTTCCCCTAAAAAGACAAGGAAGGCAGAACTTTCACATGTGGACGTTCTGGTAGGTAAACATCTGATACCACGGCAGACTAATAAATAAAAATGACATTTTTTTCAATCTGATACTCTTTCAAAACCCATTAGCCATTAATTTAGTAGAGGTAACAAGGGCCACAAACAAGGAATTTTTAGGAGTTCCTGTTGTGGCTCAGCAGTTACTGAACCCGACTAGCATCCATGAGGATGTGGGTTCAATCCCTGGGCTTGCTCAGTGGGTCAGGGATCTGGCGTTGCACTGAGCTGGTAGTGTAGGTTACAGACGCGGCTCAGATCCCGTGTTGCTGTGGCTGTGGCGAAGGCCGGCAGCTTCAGCTCCAATTAGACCCCTAGCCTGGGTACCTCCGTATGCCGTGAGTGCAGCCCTAAAAAAAAAAAAAAAAAAGGAATTTTTAGAATGTCATTTTTTTGGTGTTTACTTCTCCATAGCTATGATGGATTGTTGGCCTTGTTCTTCTAAAGGGGAAGTCTGAAGTGCAAAGATGGTCATGAAGGGCATCCAGGTCATATGCAGTCAGAAAATAGCAAAACTAGGATTTAAGCAGTGTCTAAATATAGTAGCTGAATTTTCTATCTTAGGTAATAATTTGAGGTGGACTCCCAACCATATCCAAATACCTTAGCATTGGAGTTCCCATCGTGGCTCAGTGGTTAACGAATCCGACTAAGAACCATGAGGTTGCGGGTTCGATCCCTGGCCTTGCTCAGTGGGTTAAGGATCCAGAGTTGCCGTGAGCTGTGGTGTAGGTTGCAGACGTGGCTGGGATCCCGCGTTGCTATGGCTGTGGCAAAGGCCGGCAGCTACAGCTCCTGTTAGACCCCTAGCCTGGGAACTTCCATATGCTACAGGTGCAGCCCGAGATAAGGCAAAAAAAAAAAAAAAAGACAAAAAAAAATAACTTAGCATTTTTAAATGTTTTAAAATATAAGGAAAATTCAGTAGATGAACTGAGTACCTTGTACTGATTTTAAAAAGCGTCTTGGGATTGGGGGGAAAAAACCTTTATAAAGACTCAAAACATTTGGTACATTATTTTTTGATTATGCTACTAGATAACAAGTCCAGTTTGATTTTGCTAAATAAAAAGAAGGAAGGTGAGAACTAATTTCATATTTTTCAAATTTTCTTCATTGTGTCTCAAACACTAAATACCTTTGAAACCAAATAACAATGTTTATTTGTTTATACAGCCGCTCCTGTGGCATATGGAAGTTCTCAGGCTAGGGGTTGAACTGGATCTGCAGCTGCAGGCCTATACCACAGCCATGGCAACAAAGGATCCCAACCGCATCTGTGACCTATTCTGCAGCTTGCAGCAATGCTGTATCCTTAACCCAATGATCAAGGCCAGGGATCAAACCCACATCCTCACAGAGAAAACATCAGGTCCTTAACCTGCTGAGCCACAATGGGAACTTCCCAAATAACATAATTCATAGTATAGTATTTTTATAAATAAAGAACACTTTTAATGATTTTTAAAAATCAGCTAAGCTACTTGCTGAATCAACTATCTCTTTAATAGCCAGAAGGACTTAAATATTACGTTTTAATATTATAAAATCTTAAACTTGAAATCTTATAAAAGAAGCACACTTCCAAAATAACAGCAAAACTCAGGAATTAAAAAAAAACTTTTAATCAAAAAAAGTAACAGAGGAGATGACATTTAAAAAGACAAGACAGTAATTGTCATAGTACTATGTTCCTTTTAATTTTCCATAATAATTCTTTTTCTTTAGAGTGTTCTTTCTTTTGCTCATTTCTTCCCAAAGAAAAGAATCACTAAAAAATAAACATTTTCCAACATAAAAATGCGTTCAGATTCTCCTTGGGAGCTATAAACAACAGGTGCACTTTGCAGTGACAACACAAACATGTAAAACTGCTGAAGCAGAAATCACACCTGATTCTTACATATTCATGCATGTGGTGATACAAACACAAGCGCTTTATCTTAAAGCTCAAGAAAGTATTTCCAGTTTTGACCTGCGAAAATTTCTCTGTTTGCCAGTTTTCAAGACCAACACAGCGACTGTAAAATGATTTCACCTAAGGGGTCTTTATGATTCTTCAATGCACAGAGCACAATGAATGCTGGATCTTTCTTTAAAAGACTTGTGGTGTGTGTGTGTGTGTGTGTGTGTACATGTTGTATGAATTTTTTTTTTTTAATTTAGGAAAGTTCTCATCATAAAGATTTGACCTTAAGATCAGAACTCAATCTGCCTGCACAGGGATCCCCAGGTGCTGTGGTTCTGGCACTGATTCCAAGAATCTTGGTGCCCCTGGGAAGCTAACATCAAAGACAGGAAAGGAAAGGCAAAACAAAAAAAGACACAGATAAAGAGTTTCCTGATGGTGCAGTGGGTTAAGGATCTGGTGTTGTCACTGCAGTGGCCTGGGGTTGCTGCTATGGCTCAAGTTTGATCACTGGCCCAGGTACTTTCACATGCTGCGGGTGCGGTTAAAAAAGAGAAGAAAGATGAAAGATAAAAATGTAGGAGAAATGCAGAAAAACATAAGAAAACTTGCTTACCATACTAATAAATGAAGACATAACGATTTGTACTCCCATGGCGTGATACCTATTTCTTTTTTTTTTTTTGTCTTTTTTGCCTTTATGTAGAGCCGCACCCATGGCATATGGAGGTTCCCAGGCTAGGGGTCTAACAGGAGCTGTAGCCGCCGGCCTTCGCCACAGCCACAGCAACGCGGGATCCGAACCACGTCTGCAACCTACACCACAGCTCATGGCAACTCTGGATCCTTAACCCACTGAGCAAGGCCAGGGTTCGAACCCGCAACCTCATGGTTCTTAGTCGGATTCGTTAACCACTGAGCCACGAAGGGAACTCCGGTGATACTTATTTCTAAATTCAACTTATTTCGGAGTTCAGTCATGAAATCATGTTTTTGGTTTATCCTACATATGAAATTTATCTTTTTTGTATAAGCATTATACAATATTTACACCTAATCCTAAATCTGTATGAAAGTTGTGCTATCTTCAGGGTGGACTGGAGTGATTATTCCATTATTAGATCACTATATTGTGACCGTGAATAGCGCTTTTTATGATTTCCTTGCCATAAACTGCAATGAAATAAATACTCACCAACCTCTATGAGTCTGTATACATATCCATTTCAATAGTAAATTCAGTAGAAGTCACAATAATTTGCAATGGCTGCAGTGAATGAATATGTGACAGACATTTCAAACACACAGTTAAGCTTGGAGCAGTACACCCTAAATTGTCATTTTGGAAGCTGAAGGACAACTTAAGATTTTCTAGACAGTTAATTATTCAAAAATTGGAATTTCCAATATAAGCCATAATTTCAGAGATTTATATTGGGAAAAAAAACTCAGCATGAAAAATACGGTCAGCACTCTGAGTGACCATGCTATTGCCAGTCTCAACTATCATGCACACAAAAATATTACCATATTTTGCGATTAGAAAGTATTCGTTTGGCATTCCCATTGTGGCTCAGCGGGAGGATGCAGGTTCGATCCCTGGCCTTGCTCGGTGGGTTAAGAACCCAGTGTTGCCATGAGCTATTTTGTAGGTCCCAGATGCGGCTTGGAGAGGCCCGGGGAGCTGCAGCTCCGATTCAACCCCTAGCCTGGAAATTTCCATATGCTGCAGGTTTCGCCCTAAAAAAAGGAGAAAAAAAAGGGGGGGTTCTTTTATTCTCCAATGGAACTCTGTAGTCAAGCACTAAACATTTTAAAAGAAACAAGAAGACAGGACAAGAGATAGGAGGACAGCAGAAATGCAGATTCAGGCTCAGCTCATACAGATTCAGTGCGCAACAGAGGGCAACACAACTTTAGCAAACTTTAGACCACAGACAATGTTTTAGGAGTCCACTGAATTTAAATTTGTGGTCATCATATTTCAAAGGCTCTAATGTAGTAGTTTTTTGAAAATTATCCAAGACAGAGAAAATACTGCTTCATGGTAACATCCTAACTATGGAAAACAATGAGCACTTTTGAAATGGGGATTGGAAGATCAGGTTTTTTTTTTTCTTTTTTTCCTTTTTTGGATCTTTTTAGGGCCGCACCCACACCCAGGCTAGAGGTCTAATCGGAGCTACAGTTGCTGGCCTATACCACAGCCACAGCAACACCAGGTCTGAGCTGGGTCTGTGAAATACACCACAGCCCACAGCCATGCCAGATCCTTAACCCACTGAGCGAGGCCAGGGATCGAACCCACAACCTCATGGTTCCTAGTCGGATTCGTTTCTGCTGTGCCACGACAGGAACTCCCAGATTTTTTTCTAAATTTTATACCAAACTCACCTAACCTTTCAGGTTACAGCAAAGGAATTCCAATGCTGAAAGCCACGCCAAATTCTAAGGTTTCACATTCTCATAATGCACCATTCTAGAATGTTCTAGAGTTTTATCACTGACCTATGCTGGAAATCCTACTGGGCATCTTGAGGCCCAGAACCAATAATTGAGAGTTCCAGGTAAACAAGGCTGTCATAAAAGGCATTGTTGTATTTCAAGTCTTTACGAGCAGATTTTTTTTTTTTTTTGCAGGACTTGCCAAAGCAGGAGTAGAACTTCTTTAGGTCTGTGAGCCACTGAGAGATCTGAGTGACATGTGTGGGTTTACTGGCTGTGCTGAACAAATAGAAAGAAAACATGAATGGAAGTCAGGGAATCATCTTATATCCCGGTTCTTCCACCAAAACTCTATTTGTGAGTGTATAGGATGCATTTTCCCCATGCAAAAGACAACCCAGAAATTCCCCCACATACGTTAGATATAAAATAATGAGTGATGTCACCTTTAATGGTGAAATAAGGAAACAACACACAACAACAAAGATGAGTTTCACATCATAATGGTAATTTCCCTTAACAAAAATAACAAACCACAGGCCACCCAACGTATCAAAAAGAAAGTACGGGTTATTACTCAACCGTTTTAGGTTTAAATTTGTTACTACCATAATGGTGCTGCATACTAATACTGATTGATATCCTCATATTTTTTGGTAGTACTGAGGCTTTCATATATTTTTTTCAGAGTAAGACTTCTTTTGCTGCTACAGAATCTATGATAACCCTACCAAATTCCAATATATAGGAGGCCATATTTGCATTAACAAAATAAAAAATATCTCATTTTATACTTTCAGATCGTTGTCTATATATGATGAAAAGTATTTAATATTTTTGTTTCCAAAAATTTCTTGGTAAAAGAGGATGCATCTTGTACACATCTGTATGCCTTAAAGAACAGTAATTATATTGGATATGTCTATTTCTTTGTGTTACAATTTCCTTATTTGCCTCGGGGAGATGATACAGGCCCCTACTAAGTTCACTTGGCTATTGCAAACATCAAGGTTATCTATGTGCAAGTTTTCTGAGATAAATAAAGCATTATGCAAAATGCCCTTATACTAAGAACAGCTACGTGAGCAACTAGGGCTTAAGTGAGCAACTAGGGCTTAACTTGATGCCTCTGGGAAATGAATATAGAACTTCCTCTACTGTAACCAGGTGACAAGATCTGCCTGTTTCCTTGGCTAACAGCCAGATAACCCTAGAAAAGAAGAAAAAAACATTTCAGAGAACTTTTGAAGGCCGGAAGGAAGTTGAATTTTCTTGCCAATGGAATCTGCTGTACACATGATGTTCCAAGTTGACCTTTAATCTCCACCTTTCCACTTATTTTCCAAGAATTTAAAGAGAGAAGGCCACAACTACTCAAGAGATAAAATATTTTTGTCAGTAAACATAAAATCACATCATCACATCTCTTTGCTAAACAGACCCCTTTAGGGTTAAAACAATTACTGAATTTCAGAAGCTGTGGCTGAATAGTCTTTTTTTTTTTTTTTTGTCTTTTGTCTTTTTAGGGCCAAACTCATGGCTTATGGAAATTCCCAGGCTAGGGGTTGAATCAGAGCTGTAGCTGCCAGCCTACACCACAGACATAAAAACGGGATCTGAGCTGAGTCTGTGACCTATACCACAGCTCAGGGCAATGCCAGATACTTAACCCACTGAACAAGGCCAGGGGTTGAATCCGCATCCTCATGGATACTAGTCAGGTTCATTAACCACTGAGCCACGACAGGAACTCCCAGCCATTTCTTAAGATTTGGAAAATCTAAACAATTTTTCTTAAAAAACACCCCCAGATATGCTTCATCCTTTACCACTGCCCAGTTAACTAAAATGTGAATGCTTCTCCCAGATTTTAAAGAAAGTGTTGTAAACATAATCATTTTGTCTACATTTTCCATCTCTGACATAAAATTCTCCGCATAGGGGCTGACTTTTACTTATGCTATCTGTTTTAGGTATGTATTAGGATGGAGAAGACAACCAGCAGATAAATATAGAGGCAGGGAAAAGAAGGCTTGAAGGGACTATACTTAAAAAAAAAGAATCATTTCCCCTGGTTGAACAGGATTATGACTAATCTCACCTTGATTCTGGTCCACTGACCTATATATTCCTTATAAGTTTTAATATTGTGTTTGTTTTACTTTTATAAAAAGGGATGGGGATAACACATACACGCACGAACCCCCAAAACAACAACAAGGGTTGGGGGAACCAACTGAAAGAAAGAGTACTGGATGAAATATGCCACGTGAGATGCCACTGACATTGGCAGTCATTTAGAGATTGGAAGGCTCACAAGAGTTCCTTTTCACAGCTAGCTCAACCTGCTGCAACAATGTTAAAGAGCAATAATGTAATTAAAAAAAAAAGACAAAGAAAGAGATAAATAGCATTTGAAAAAAAAAATAAAACATTTCCTTTTAGGGGAACTAATTTAGCAACATTTAACAAGGCTTTTTAAACTTAACTTTCATAGAGCACCACAGAATATTCACATAAAAGAGATCCAGGCAGCTTGAAGATGAGTATTTCCTCCTTGGTGAGATGCCTAATTGTCTTGCAACAATGTGAATTACTCAGTGCATCTGGTTGGGGCCCACACGGATGATGACATGTTTCTCATAAGCCCTTTTCATGGTTTTCTCAACTTGCTTCAGAAAAACTTGTGGGATTCGTCCACACAAAGTGTGCACAGTCTCCAAAAACTTCAGCTGAAGAGGGTAATACATGGATTGAAAGAGATTGTCTTGAAAAGGAAACTGAAAGACGATATTAAAAAAAGAAAAAAGAGAAAGTTTATTTTTAGTTACTGAAATACCAATTAAAATGCAAATAACTTTTACTGAGAAATGACACAGGGAATTACAGCAAGCATGCAGGCACAGGTTGATTTGTTTTTGTTTTTCTTTTTAGGGCCACACCTATGGCATATGGAAGTTCCCAGGCTAGGGGCTGAATTGGAGCTTCAGCTGCCAGCCTACACCACAGCCACAGCCACAGCCACAGCCACCGCTGGATCCAAGTTACATCTGTGACCTACACCATAGCTTGCAGCAACGCCGGATCCTTAACCCACTGAGTGAGGCAGGAATCAAACACTGTATCCTCACAGACACTATGTTAGGTTCTTAACCCACTGAACCACCGTGGAACTCTGGAATGCTGTTTTTGTTTTTTCTTGCCACACCCAGGGCATGCAGAAATTCAGGCTTGGGATCAAACCCACACGTCAAGAGTGACTCAAGCCACTGCAGTGACAATGCCCAATACTCAACCCACTGAGCCATATGGGAACTCCAGGAAGGTGTGTTCTTAGAGCAGAAATGACCTCTGAGTGTTGATGTTCAAACACTGATTCAATCCTATGCAACTCCAGTCAGTCACTTACCTTTTTGGTACCTCAGTTTCTTTCTTTCTTAAAAAAAAAAAAAAAAAAAAAAAGATAATTCAGTTGGGTTCTAAAAGCTCTTAAAATCTAAGAATAAAAGAATTATCTTCCAGGATAGGATATTCTATATATAGCATGAGTATATATAGAATGAGTAGAAGCAAGACTCAAGTAGATACTTGAAAATCTATGACAGTAAAACACTGAATTCTTCATATTTTTGCCTTTGTAGTAATCTTAAAGAAGAAATGATGGTAGCATCATGAAGTCTATGGTTTATCACTACTAGTGAAACATATTATTAACATACTTTAATAGTTCAGATACTGAATATTGGTGGTTGGTTTTTTTCCCAATTAATACTGAGCTTTAAAAAAAATTACTTTGGGGAGTTTCCATTGTGGCACAGCAGAAACAAATCTGACTAGGAGCCTTGAGATTTTGGGTTTGATCCCTGGCCTCGCTCACTGAATTAAAGATCTGGCGTTGCTGTGGCTGTGGCGTAGGCTGGCAGCTGTAGCAGATTCAACCCCTAGCCTGGGAACCTCCATATGCCGTGGGTGTGGCCCTAAAAAAAATAAAAAAGGCAAAAAATATTACTTTGTTTTCCTATGGAATGTTTGCATATTTTTCAAAATAAACCTTTCAGATCACCTAGTTATAAGCATGAATCAAAGTCTGGTTGAAACTACTACAATTCTGTTGAAAGGGAAAAGGCCTAGAGCAGGTCAAGTCAAGGATTCATTGTTGGTAAAGATATTTTAAATAATAAGACTAGAGGGAAAAAAGGGAAATAAGAATGACAAAAACTCAGTATACTACTGCTTGACAGCAGAGAGGGTGAGTGTCTAGTTTTCCAGAACTCTTAATCCCTTTAAAGTTCATCAGAAATATTGCTTAAGCATGTTTATCAGAAATGTGAATTTCTTTCCAGAAGGAGATTACATATTATGTAATGCAGAAAAGGTTCTGTTCAAGGCCATGTGTGGGACACTTTCTTTCATAGCACAACTGAGACAAGTGATAAGCTCCTTTTCACTACTGTATCCCTAGGGACAGGAGTAGACTAGGTCAAAACCTTGGAGTCATTCTCCTTTTTTTTTTTTAGCCCCTTTTACGGCCGCACCTGCAGCATATGGAGGTTCCCAGGCTACTGGCTGAATGGGAGCAGCAGCTACATCTGCAATATACACCACAGTTCATGGCAACACCAATGAGCAAGGTCAGGGATTGAACCCATTTCCTCATGGATACTAGTCAGGTTCATTACCACTGAGTCACAACGAGAACTCCTGGAGTCATTCTTAATTCTTCTCTTGATTCCCCCAACCCAAACCATCTTTCATCCAGTCCATCAACAAGAGCCATAAACTCTGTCTCTACAATGTATGCTGAGTACGTGCACTTCCTCCCATCTTTCCGACAGCAGACAAGTGCATGCTGGTCCCATCTCTCACCTGGATGGCTGCAATGAGTCTCATAAACAGCCTTTGTGTTTTTACTCTTGCTCCCCTGCCACTGAGTTACCAAGGACATATTTTTAAAGCATAAATCAGACCATATCATTTTCCCAGGGGCTTCCCAGAGCAATTAGAATAAGACTCCAGGAGTTCCCACTGTGGCTCAGTGGGTTAAGGACCCGTCATAGTCTCTATGAGAATAAGGGTTCAATCCCTGGCCTTGCTCAGTGGGTTAAGGATCTGGTGTTGCCAAAACCTGCAGCATAGGTCACAGATGCGGCTTGGATACAGCATTGCTGTGGATGTGGCGAAGGCTGGCAGCTGTAGCTCTGATTTGACCCCTAGCCTGGGAACTTCCATATGCCACAGATGCAGCCATAAAAAGAAAAAAAGGAAAAAAAAGAAAAGAGAGGGGGAAAAAAAGATTCCAACTCTTGTCCCCAAGGCTAAGTGTGACGTGACCCTCTCCACTGCATCTCCTCCTCTCTCCCCTTTTCTTGTCCTTCTGGTCACAAGGACCTCTCCTGTGTCTCGGAGGCACACAGCTTATTGCTGCCTCAGGGACTTTTCCCAGGTTATTTCTTCTACTTAGCAGGCTCTGCCCCCAGGTTTCCCTGGGGGGCTGCCTCCAGGGAGCAAGGCTCAGGCTGGCAGAGGCGTCCCTGAGGACCTGAGCTAGTGAATGCTGGTCTCCAGCTGGGACTCGGCCTGTCACCCTGCTCTGGTTCCCTTCACGCCTTCACTAGCTGAGAGGACTTAGTTCTTGGATTATGTGCGTGCTGACTGGCTTCGTCCACCCAGAATACATGCTTCATGAGGACTGCGCTTTTTCAGTCTTGCTGACTTCTGAGTTCCAAGAACCAAGAATTATTCCTGCATAAAATAAGATTTCCCATCATGGCTCAGAGGTTAACGAACCTGACTAGTATCCATGAGGACTTAGCTTGGATTCCTGGCCCCCGCTCAGTGGGTTAAGGATCCGGCGTTGCTGTGAGCCATGGTGTAGGTCTCAGATGCGGCTTGGATCCCACATTACTGTGGCTGTGGCGTAGGCTGGTAGCTGTAGCTATGATTAGACCTCTAGCCTGGGAACCTCCGCATGCCATGGGTGCAGCCCTAAAAAAGAAAAAAATAAAGACAAAATAGGTTCTCCAGAGATGATTGCTGAAAGATTTACTGACAGAATGTCTGCCCGGTAGATGACTTTCCTTGGGTCATGACAGGGAAGATCGCATTTCCTTGACAGAAGCATACACACAAGCTGAGGGTGTGTGCCCGTACA
>PVHT021183699.1:55704657-55714690 GCA_004024745.2 Catagonus wagneri | reverse complement strand
GTAGATGACTTTCCTTGGGTCATGACAGGGAAGATCGCATTTCCTTGACAGAAGCATACACACAAGCTGAGGGTGTGTGCCCGTACATGCGGGGGGGTGGGGTGGGGTGGGGGAGCAGCGGAGAAGGGGAAGGGGGAGGGGAGAGGGGGGAGGGGAGAGGGGGAAAAGGGAAGGAAAGAAGGAAGAGGGAGAGAGAAGAGGGATATTTTTAGAGAGACAAAGGAAGAAAGACATACATAGTGAAAGAGAGAGGCAAAAAATAGAGTAAGAGAGAGAGCAAGTAAGAAAACGTGGATGAGGTCAGGGGAAAACTGTGAAACTGTTACCATCCAAACAACTGCCGCTAATTACGGAGCACAACTCTATGTTAGGCGAGTTGTACACAAAAGTGTAAAAACCAGAGTTCCCAGTGTGGTGCACCAGAAACGAATCCGATTAGTATCCACGAGAACGCAGGTTTTCATTACTGGCCTTACTCAGTGGGTCAGGATCTAACGTTGCTGTGACTGTGGCTGTGGCCGGCAGCAGCAGCTCGATTTGACCCCTAGCCTGGGAACCTCCACATGCTGCAGGTGTGGCTCTAAAAAAAAAAAAAAAAGGGAGAGAGGAAAAGCAAAAAAAAAAAAGTGTAAAAACCATCATTTTCTTGAATTCTCACAATGCTTTTAATGAGGTAGGTAACATCATTATCTCCGTCTCACAGATGAGGAAATAAGCTTAGTAAGGCAAGAACACGGAGTTAATGACTACTCACCAGAAAGCGAGAAAAGTGTAACCTGAACCCAGGTCTGTCAAGGACCCTCGCCAAGCCCTGACCCCACTACACCCTGGGGCCCAGCGGCGAGTGGGGAAGTGCGCCTTTTATGACACACTCTGTACACGTACTCACACTTCAGGATGGCGTGAGCGATGGTGCTGACTGACACGCTTGAATGAAAATCGTCTTTTTTAGGCCCAACGGAGGAAAGTCAGTGAGTGTATTAGGCAGGACAATTTATGAAACAGTTTTTTTGGCTCTCTTTCTGATCCACCCAGAAAACAAACAAGATGGATTGTAACTCAAGAACCAGAGTTGCTCAATCCCAGGCCGGGCTGACAGATCACAGAACAATCCAAACTGGGGTTCTGATGTCCGTGTCTGCTGCATACTTACTTAACTTCTACTGGTACTCCTGGAGGGGATTGCCCCTGGGGCCAGTGTTTAAATATCTGTGATAATATCACTAAGTACAGAACAAATTTTCTATGTAATTAAATCACCTGGCCTTTGAGAACCAATAGGAGGAAACTTAGGGGAAGAAAGAGGTGTTAGTTTACAGGCACTTGAAACTCTACCCCTGCAGAAAAGACCATTCTCTGGGATTTTCCTTAGCAAAATGTGTTACTAGGAGTTCTCGTTGTGGCTCAGTGGGTTAAGGACCCCACGTCCTCTCTGTGAGGATATGGGTTCGATCCTTGGCCCTGCTCAGTGGGTTAAGGATCTGATGTTCCCGCGAGCTGTGGTGTAAGTCAGAGATGTGGCCTGGACCCTGCGTTGCTGTGGCTGTGGCGTAGGCTGGCAGCTGCAGCTCGGATTTGACCCCTAGTCTGGGAACCTCCCTATGCCGCAGGTGTGGCTGTAAAAAAAAACTGCGTTACTATATTGTAGGACTCAACCCCACCCCACTCCTGACAAAGCCTGTTCATGAATCATAAGCGTTCCCAGATCCTCAAGCTAAAGTCTGCGTGTTCTAGGTCAAGGGTCGGCAAACTTCTTCTGTAAAGGACTTAATTGTAAACCACACGGGAAGTCCATGTAAAGGGCTCGATTGTAAATACTTCACTCTTTTTGAGTCACACAGTCTGTCATAGCCACTCATCTCTGCCGTTGTAGCACAAAAGTGGCCACAGACAACATATTCATGAACGGTTGTGGCTGTGTCCCGGTAAGACTGTACTTAGGAATGGTGAAGCCTGAATGTCAGAAAACCTTTTTTTTTTTGTCTTTTTGCCTTATCTAGGTCCGCGCCAGTGGCATATGGAAGTTTCCAGGCTAGGGGTCTAACAGGAGCTGTAGCTGCCGGCCTTCACCACAGCCACAGCCACAGCAATGCGGGATCCGAGCCGCGTCTGCAATCTACCCCACAGCTCACAGCAACGCCGGATCCTTAACCCACTGAGCAAGGGCAGGGATCGAACCTGCAACCTCACGGTTCCTAGTTGGATTTGTTAACCACTGAGTCAGGACAGGAATTCCAGAAAACTTTCTTGTATTATGAAACATTCTTCTTTTTATCTCTATCCAACTATTTAAGAAACTATTCTTAGCCCACATGTATTGCAAAAACAGGCCAGATCTGGCCCAAGTTGGCTGACCCTACACTCTATGTTTTGGAATGAGTATTTCAAGAGGGAAATCTCTGAAAGTAGCTGTTGCTGGTCCTCCCTCTGCCATCTCAAGGTGAAAGGCCATGTGGAAAGCACTGTTTCCAAAGTGTGGGATGCAGTCCTACGGGGCAGTACTTGGCATGATATTAGATGGTGGACCACAAAGCCAGGTCCTTTCAACCTTCCCATTCACTGCGAGATAACAGTTCACAGAGGGCTTTAACCTCTCCTTATCACTCACTGACCAATCTCTTCAAGGTAGTAAATGGGGGCCGCAGCTCCACACCAAAATTGCATCTTCATCCTCAACCAGAGGCAAGTGCAAGGTTTCCTGTCAGGTCTGGGGTGGGGGGAGGGGAGGGGAGGGGAAGTTGCCCTCCCCAAACCAGACTTGGTGCCCAGGCACTGAGCCGTAATAGTTTTCTCGAGGGAGCTGCGGTCAAGGACTCAGGACTGCACCCCAGGCCAGACTGGCTTATGTGTACATCTGCATCCTGGTCTCAGGCACCTCTATTCTGAGGTCTCCTTTGGAAGGTTGTGTGTGGGCGGGATTACTTTTCCCCTCCTCCCATCTTCCTTCCCCTCCCTCTTCCTCCTGGTTCATGGGTCCATAAAGATGCAGGAGTTTTTGGAGTTCCCTTCGTGGCTCAGTGGTTAATGAATCCAACTAAGAACTGTGAGGTTGTGGGTTCGATCCCTGGCCTTGCTCAGTGGGTTAAGGATCCGGCGTTGCCATGAGCTGTGGTGTAGGTTGCAGATGTGGCTTGGATCCCGTGTTGCTGTGGCTGTGGCGTAGGCCGGTGGCTACAGCTCCTGTTAGACCCCTAGCCTGGGAACCTCCATATGCCGCGGGTGCGGCTGTAGATAAAAGGCAAAAAGACAAAAAAAAAAAAAAAGATACAGGAGTTTCTTTTCAGGAAGTATTCCTGCCTCTGCGTTGTGGCGCCCTGACCCTGCCCAGCATCCTTCGGCACGTAAGAATGGACCACTGGGAACTGGTGCTTGGCTTGCCTCTTGCTTGCACTATTACAGTCCAGAAACAGACTTGATGATTACTTTGGTTTAGATCTTTGTCTTAACTGACCATCTCAACACCTGTGTGTTCCCAGGGTGGAGCTGGCAACCAGGCAACACACGTAGCTTGAGCTGAAGAATATCGTTTTATGTGTATTGTAGTATTTATACCCTAACCCATGACCCTTTGTTATGGCAGTTTGTTACGGCACAGGGTTTGTTTTTGATATGAAATTTCCTTCTTGAGTGAATTTGTTTAAGGGGAAAAAATGAGTGACTTGCTTGGAAATATTAAATCAAGAGTGGTCAAAGTAGAGTATGAGGTGGTAGTGGAGTGACACAGATGCCTGAGGTTGGGGAAAACTGGTAGAACTCAGTGCTTTCAATGCTTCTGGGGAATGTTATTGGCTTGCAAATGGACAGTGACCAAAGCACCGGCACTGCTTCTTGTGATAGAAACTTGTCTGCTGAACCAGCATGAGAAGACACTTACATCCCGGATTGCTTCGTAGAGTGCTTTGAAAGTCGGCTGCTTCTCGTCATGGTAGACACCTCGGTTCCCATGCAGGACGGACACGCCTTCCTGCTCCGCCTCTCTGCAGTTGCTCCCGTACATGCAGTGATCAGGACGGTAGTTCCACTGGCAGGGGAACACGTAGAGACACTCTGGGGGGCAGGAGAAGGGGCGTGGGGACAAGAGAAAGATATGTACACAGTCAGTGCCAAAGATGAAACCATGAACTGCACACCACACGGGATATCAAAGCATGGCAGTGTGATTGTGACTCATAGCCCAAATTTCACCATCTTTGTCAGTATTCTTAGGTCAGGAATTGAGGGGGCACCCATTAGTGCTGTTGGAAGTTTTGCCCTAAAGAAGAAGACAGTAGAGCATCTTGGACAAAAAGGCAAACAAGGGCAGCAGACAACTGGAGTCAGAACCACTCAAAAACAGCGCAACCAAGGTTCAGTGACTTAACTACCCTGTGCTCCAGTTTCCTCATCTGCAAGATGAACATAATAGGACCTCCCTCTTACTTCAATGATTCAATTTTTTAAAAGCTCTTATAAAATGCATTTCAGACTGTCAAGCACATAGTGGTGGCCAATAGCGCTAACAATTATAATCAAATCTTTGGAGAGGTTCTGTGCAATAGACCGACTTGAAAAATTAGAGTCAAGGTTGAAGCAAAGCATCCTTTTTGGATTAAAAACCAACCAACAAAAACAAAACAAAGGGAAAAAAACAACAAACAAAATATTACAATAGCAAATGGGAAAAAAAAACAAAAAAGCAAAACAAGGAGTTCCTTGGTGGCTCAGAGGGTTAAGGATCTGGTGCTGTCAATGCTATGGCTCTAGTCACTGCTGTGGTGTGGGTTTGATTCCTGAACCAGGAACTTCCACATGCTAAGGGTGTGACCTGCAAAAAGAAAAGCAAAACCAAAAAAATCCCCAAATCAAGGTGACAGTATGACAATATACACAGTGGGTGAGCATGTACACATGTATACTTGTGTGTACTTGCATCTCTAATCGTGTGGTTCTCAGACAAGGGTGATGCAACCCCAGTCTTCCAGGACCACTTGGCAGTGCTTGGAGGGAGACACTGGTTATCATACATGAGGAGGCTGCTACTGGCACCCAGCGTGGGTAGAGACCAGGGATCAGGAAACATCCTTCAATGAACAGCACAGCCCCCACAACAGTAGCAGCGCCAAGGTCGAGAAACTCTGCTCTAACCTGTTGGACTCGGTAAATTTCCCCTTGGTGACCAGGAATGTAAAATTAACAGTAAGTTCATAACCCCCGAGCTTCCTGGCTCCTCCTTCCGAATGCCTTTAAAAGGGCCAGGGCCAGAGGAGGACGAACCAAAGCTCTTTGCAAATGTGTGTCACTGATCATGAGAAACGCCTCCACGTGAGAGCACAGAAAGATTAGAGCAAATCAATGACCCCGTTAGAAAAGCAACATAAAGATGCGTGTGTTGGTTGGGTTGATGGCATCTCCTTCTCAAGGAAAGGTTCAGGGCTCAGGGGTTATTTGCAGAAAGTTTCAAGACGGAAAGCAAATGAGCAGGACAACACTGTACCTCCCTTCTGGCAGATGATGTGAACTTACACACTACTGTGACATTCAGGGACCCTCTAATTCCAAACTGTTCGCAACATACTATGAGATTGTCCTTTCCTCAGGACAACTCCATTCTACCATGAGGTTTCTCTCACTTGCATTCACCTCCATGCTGGCATTTATATAATCCGTAGCAAAGAGGGAGTCCTGCTCATCCCGGAGTCAGACCATGAAGATGTGAATCCCAACTGCTCTATTAGCTGTGTGATTTTTTACATTTCGTTTCAGAGGGTGGATGTGAGGATAGTGGGAGCGAAAATATCTAAACGTGCTCATGTGCTTCTGAAGTGGCCTGACCTCAGCCCAATAGCTGCTTCTTAAATTTTTTTAAACTTTTACAGTGCAGTTGATTTACAATGTTGTGTCAATTTCTGCTGTACAGTATAGTGACCCAGTCACACACACATATATATGCTCTTTTTCACATATCATCTTCCATGATGTTCTGCCCCAAGAGACTGGATATAGTTCCCTTTGCTCTACAGGATCTCATTGCTTCTCCATTCTTTTTTTTTTTTTTTTTTTTTTTTGGTCTTTTTGCCTTATCTAGGGCCGAACCCGCGGCATATGGAGGTTCCCAGGTTAGGGGTCTAACAGGAGCTGTAGCCGCTGGCCTTCGCCACAGCCACAGCAATGCGGGATCCGAGCCGCGTCTGCAACCTTCACCACAGCTCATGGCGGTAAATGTTTTACTGCAATTGACTTTATTTTTTAATTTTTTTGTCTTTTTAGGGCCACACCCATGGCATATGGAGGTTCCCAGGCTGGGGGTCCAATCGGAGCTGTAGCCACCAGCCTATGCCACAGCCACAGCAACACAGTATCCAAGCCGTGTCTGCAGCCTACACCACAGCTCACAGCAATGCCAGATCCTTAACCCACTGAGCAAGGCCAGGGATCGAACCCGCAACCTCATGGCTCCTAGTCGGACTCGTCAACCACTGAGCCATGATGGGAACTCCTGCTTATCCATTCTAAATGTAATCGTTTTCATCTACTAACCCCAAACTTCCTGTCCATCCCACTTCCTCCCACCGGCCTCCCACAACCACAAGTCTGTTCTCCATGTCTGTGATCTGTTTTGTAGTTAGGACTCATTTGTGCCATATTTTAGATTGCACATATGTGATATCATATGGTATTTGGCTTTTTGTTTCTTACTTCACTTAATAAGAGAATATCTAGTTATATACACGTTGCTGCAAATGGCATTATTTCATTCTTTTTAATGGCCAAGTAGTATTCCATTGTACATATGTAGCTCATCTTCCTAATCCATTCATTTGTGGATGGACATTTAGGTAGTTTCCATGTCTTAGCTATTGTGAATAGTGCTGTAATGAACATAGGTGTGCATGTATCTTTTTGAATTGTAATTTTGTCCAGATAGATGCCCAAGAGTGGGATTGCTGGATCACATGGTAGTTCTATATTCAATTTTCTGAGGAAACTTCCTACTGTTTTCCACAGTGGTTGTGCCAATTTACATTCCCACCAACAGTGTAGGAGGGTTACCTTTTTGCCCTACCCTCTCTAGCATTTGCTATTTGGAAGAGCTGCCTTTTTAAACACAGTGAGTCACTTCACTCCTTTTTAATGCCTGCCTGGCTTTTTGCATTGGAGAATCATTAAGTACCTGCTAATGTTCTCTGCTGAAATAATTACCCTAGACCCTACCTCTGTTTTTGTATACACAATGATTGACGGAATCAATAAACATTTATCTAGTGCCTACTCTGTGTACAGATCCTGCCTTCATGGAGTTTAGGATTGGCGATGGAAGTTTTTTATCTCTTCCTGAATGGTATAAAGACTCCACTACCAAAGGAAAACTGTCCTCTCTTTGCAGCCTCCTTAGAGCACTGAGCCCAGTGAGGGCATCATTCTAAGGCAGAAGATGAAATAGAAAGGTTTGGGATTAAGAAGATGTGACACATATATATGATGGAATACTACTCAGCCACAAAAAAGAATGAAATAACGCCATTTGCAGCAACATGGATGCAGCTAGAGATTCTCAAACTAAGTGAAGTCAGAAAGAGAAAGACAAATACAATATGATGTTACTTACATGTGGAATCTAAAATATGGCACAAATGAACCTGTCCACAAAACAGAAACAGACTCACAGACATAGAGAACAGACTTGTGGTTGCCAGGAGAGAGGGGAGAGGACGTGGAATGGACAGGGAGTTTAGGGTTGGTAGATACGACCTATTATGTTTAGAATGGATAAGCAGTGAGGTCCTGCTATATGGTACAGGGAACTATATCCAGTCTCTTGGGGTAGAACATCAAGGAAGGTAATATGAGAAAAAAGAGTGTATATGTGTGTATGACTGGGTCACTACACTGTACAGAAGAAACCACACAAGACCATAAATCAACTATAACACTTTAGAAAAAGGAGGGGAGGCTTGGGAATGAGACAGATGTAGCTTCAAAGTTGGCTTCTACCACCCTCTAGCTCTAAAACCTCAGTGAGTTAACAACTTGGCCCCAGTTGAGAACCATTAAAGAGACGCTAAATGATCTGGGCTTGAGACCAAGCTTTATCATGTGTTAGCTGTGACCCAACAGCAGAGTGGCTGAGAGAGTAAGCTCTGGAGTCAGTCTGTTGGGTTCGAACACAGAAATCTGCCATTAGTTGCATGGATTCAAGCAAATTACACAGTTTTTCTGGGCCTTAGTTTTTAATCATCTGTAAAAGGGGGATGACTTGGAAATGTCACTTGTCCATTAGGATTTGGGGAAGTATAAAATGAGTTCATATATTCAAGTACTTGGAACAGTGCTTGGCACATAGAGGGCACAGAGCAAAGGTAAGCTGTAATCATTACAATTACCATTGTTTTTGCTCTAACAACAACTCTTGCATTAGGCTGCTAGAGGGATAAAACAAGAGAACTTAAACGGTACAAGCCTAGCATAGTTCCTGATATACAGTAGATCGGCGGTAAATGTTTTACTGCAATTGCCTTTATTTTTTAATTTTTTTGTCTTTTTAGGGCCACACCCATGGCATATGGAGGTTCCCAGGCTGGGGGTCCAATCGGAGCTGTAGCCACCAGCTTATGCCACAGCCACAGCAACACAGTATCCAAGCCGTGTCTGCAGCCTACACCACAGCTCACAGCAATGCCAGATCCTTAACCCACTGAGCGAGGCCAGGGATCGAACCAGCAACCTCATGGTTCCTAGTCGGATTCATTTCCACTGAGCCACGATGGGAACTCCTGTAATTGCCTTTAGACCTGCAAGTGACCAGTCATTCTGAAATTTTTTATGAGTCACAGATCTGAGAATCTAATGAAAGCTTTAGACTGTGTCTCTGAAAAAATATGAGAAGAATATTTGCTTACAAGTTTAGGGATTTAGAGATGTCCTACAAACCACATGTGAGGTTCAGGTCCAAATGAAATCCAGTTCATATGTTTACCTTCCCTTCTGAATTTTCCAGAGGAAGAGACACAAAATACATTGAGAATGTAACTGAAACAGGTATTTGTTCACCACAATGCAAGGCGTTGGTGTCACTGGGTGATAAGGGACCGCTTCTGCCCTTGCAAACTTGTAAAGGAGATAGTACTGAGTATCATCAAAATGAGCACATTTTATCAGAGTCCATAGAAAGGAAGGCATTTCAATAAAGCTTTATTTAAACTTAGACTTCTATAATGAGGACAGGATCCTGATACTTAAAAATTGAAGCCTTGGAAGAGCATTTGAGGAAGAGAAAATGACCTGATCATGGTGAAGAGTTTGGAAATCAGAGTGTGTTTCAGAGAAGATAAGCCATTTAATTTTTCTGGGCCAAACTCGATTTCTTCAAAGCAGTTAAGAGTAGGAAAGTTGTCATGTAAATAGACTGCTTTGACCTAAAATATTCAAGAAATATAAGCCTAGGGAGGGATAAATTAGGAGGCTGGGATTCACACATACACAGACACACACACACACACACTACTACATATAAAATAGATAACAAAAAAGGACCTACTATATATAGCACAGGGAATTATACTCAATATTTTGTAATAATCTATAAAGGAAAATAATCTAGAAAAGAATATATATATATATATATATATATATATATATATATATAGAACTGAGTCACTGTGTATACCTGAAACTAACAGGACATTGTAAATCAACTACACGTCAATTAAAAGAAAAAAAAAAAACCAAGATACTAAAACTAAAAAAAAAAGAAATATAAGTCTATATTCGATGGCAAGTTACCAACTGTGATTCTAACTTGTGAGGCAAAAAAAAATGTTCTTCTTTTTCTTTGAAAAGAGAGGAGGTAGTTCATGAAATCTGAGGGAAAGCTGAACTGGGGCACGAAGTGGGACAGTGCCTGGGGTCTAGGTGTGGGGACTAATTAACCAGCGTTTTGGCATTGCTGCCAGGATGAACCAGCCTTGCCTACTTTCTATTCTTGGATTCCCAGACTCAAGTCCCCGGGAGGTGGTCTGACTGGTTCGGTGCGAGTCTGGGGCGAGTCGGGGGGTGG
>PVHT021183699.1:55687428-55704557 GCA_004024745.2 Catagonus wagneri | reverse complement strand
AATAAAAAGTGCACAGGTAAAAATAACAGATGTACCATTTTATTCACAGATACATTTTGCGTGGGTTACAGTATGAAATCTCCACGAGGTTAACAGGGGAAGGAGGAGGAGAGGGGCTACACCAGCATCCTGGGGTGGGCTGAAGACAGAAAACCTCTGCAGGCCAGCCGATGAACACATAGCGTGGATTAATGACGGCTGCTTGGCACATGATCAATAACTACTCTGAAACGAATCTGGTTTAAGCAAGATTATCACGGCTGTCAACATCTAATGTTTAAAAATGACAGCATGGTGAAATGCACAGGTTATTTCTTTCTACTGCCGAGGAAATAATACAGTGAATGGTTTTTAAACTCTAAATCCCCAAAGCCTCAAACCACAGCAATTTATTAAAAAATTTTTTTTTCAAGCCAACCCCTCTTCCGAGCCTGGGTCTTTGCTATTTTTCCTCTCGATTTTACATGGATAAAGCAGCTCATTAACTGATTATTTATGAGATTGAAATCCCTAAGTGATCGCTTCAGGAGCCTACATTTATTTCTTGGGTCTCCTAACTACCTGCAAAGTACTGTATGAATTGATTGGGCCTTACATTTCCTATCATTTCCTACTCTTGGAGTCTCTAAGATGATGGAATAGCTGATGCCTGAACATTTTAACTTCACGCTAAAATAGGTTTGGTACTTACTCTCTATACTCTGTCAACAGAATGGAGGCTGTTTGTACGATTCATAGCATTTTGTTTGTCTTATTCTGGAACTGAGATGTCCCAGCCTCTTCTTCCTTCTTCCAAAATGCATTTTGTTCCAGAAAAGGGTAATTCAGTCCTCCAAGAAGGCACCTCTGATCCATAATCTAAAGAAGCAACCCTCTCTCCCAGCCTTGATAATAGCTCTCTCCAACCCTGCATCTGTTTTCTTCACAGTACTGATCACAGTTTTGTGACATTTTTTTTTCTGCAGCCACACCTGCAGCATATGGAAGTTCCTGGGCCAGGGGTCAAATCAGAGCTACAGCTGTTACCTAGGTCACAGCCACAGCAACACTGGATCTGAGCCATATCTAGGACCTACGAGACAGCTTGCAGTAACTCTGGATCCTTAACCCAGTAAGTGAGGACAAGGATTGATCCGCCAGCCTCACAGAAACAAGGTTGGGTCCTTAAACCACTGAGCCACCATGGGAATCCCACAATTTGCGATTTTGAACAACTGGTTGCTACTCTTTGAAAGTCCACCTCTCCCAGTAAAAGATAGGTTTCAGCAAAGTAGAAAGTGTCTCCTGTTTGCTGCCATAGCCCTGACGGTAACCCTGTGGCTGGTTCCTAGTTGGTGCTCAAAAATATGAAAAGGAGAATGAAAGTTTATATCTTCCTCTACCATCTGTATCTTTCTCCTTTCTCCCTCTCCTTTCTCTCCCCACCAACCTTTCCTCTTGCTTTCCTGGCTGTGCTTTCTCGTCCATTTCATTCCATCTTTTATGCCCTTCTCTTAATCCCATTCATCCAACCAGCCAATACTTCTGAAAACGAACTCCATTTAAGGTACCAGACCTCGCACTGGAATCACTCAATGAAGGCAAAGTAGCGCAGCCTCTTCCCATGAGGACCCTACGATCTTCCCTCCTGTGCGTCGTGTCAGAGCTCATGAACTTGCCAGGCTCCCAAAACAGTGATCTGTGACCAGTTTTCCAGGATGGTCTTACAGCAAAATAATTGGGCCTGTCCACCCCAAACACATTCATAAAGAGTGTGTTGGGTGCTTTGGGTGGGTGAGTACACAGTATGTTTGTACGCCCAGGCACAGAGAGCTCCAGCAACCCGGGCAGGAGAAGGTGGCCCGATGGGCCCACCGAAGGGGCCTGTTCCATGCGACTGTGTCCTGCTCCCTGTGGCCCCAGCAAACCCTCCTGACTCCCCAGGATCCCATTACGGACAATTTATGTATATTCTATGCACCTTTCAGCTCTTTTCTCTCTTTGTGGTTGGAACCTGACTACTTCTACTCGGGCTAGAGGCCTTGCCATCTCTACGGGGCTGGTTTCCCTTCCTTTCCTGCCCACAGCCCACTTTTCCAAAAATTTCTCCTGAGGAAGGGACAGACCTAGGCAGTCATGTCTGAGAGGGGAAAGTGCCACATGGTTTTGTTCCTCTGGCCCCCTGATTATCAGATCCAGGGTGGTCTTCTCATCTGAAGCAAATTGGTTCATAGCTGGGCTGAGAATCAATTCATAGGCTGGGCCAGGCCAATCTCTCTCTCTCTTTTTCCTTGAAGAATTTGAATTAGGAAACATAGCAAACCCATCACTGTTAGTATGGGCTTATAAGGTTGTGTTGACTGAGCGTTGGGTCATGTGCAAGCAGAGAAGACTGCCTGAGAGGTGGAATGGAGTCAGACGGGCACGGAGAGAAGAAATCAGCCTCTTGACAGATGAAGAAAGCAGCTTTGGTCCTGAACCCTGGCCCGGAACTAGTTCTCATAAGGCCTGGTGTGATCTGATCCATGTGCTCAGGGGGCTGGCACCTGGGCCACCAATGTGCATGAATCCAAGCACATCTTCCTACACAGGGTTCTCTTTTAGCCCTTGTCAAAGTTATGCTTTCTGGAGTTCCCGTTGTGGATCAGTGGGTTAAGAACCTGATTAGGAGTTCCCTTCGTGGCTCAGTGGTTAACGAATCCGACTAAGAACCATGAGGTTGCGGGTTCGATCCCTGGCCTTGCTCAGTGGGTTAAGGATCCGGTGTTGCTGTGAGCTGTGGTGCAGGTTGCAGATGCGGCTCGGATCCCGCGTTGCTGTGGCTGTGGTGAAGGCCGGCAGCTACAGCTCCTGTTAGACCCCTAGCCTGGGAACTTCCATATGCCACGGGTGCGGCTCTAGATAAAAGCAAAAAGACAAGAAAAAAAAAAAAGAACCTGATTAGTATCCATGAAGATGCAGGTTCAATCCCTGGCATTGCTCAGTGGGTTAAAGATCCGGCATTGCCGTGAGCTGTGGTGTAGTTCACAGAAACGGCTCAGATGCCACGTTGCTGTGACTTCGGTGTAGGCTGGCAGCTGCAGCTCCATTTGCCCCCTAGCCTGGGAATTTCCATGCACGTGGCCCTAAAAAGACAAAACAAAAAACTAAAAAATCCCCACAAATTTTACCCTTTCTAAGAACTTTGCTCTTGACTCAAATTCACCTGTAAAGATGTGAGTTCAGCCTTCCATCCCTGAAGAATTTGCTTTGGCTCACCTGCCAGGAAACGTCCCAAGGGATGAGCTCCCTGTATGCCCTCAGCAGCTTCAGCTGTCTCCTCTTGAGTCAGGCTATTACCCAGCAGGACAATTACACACCCACAGGCATTTACTACCTAATTATAGCAAGAGTTTTACAACATTTTTGAGCTAATGACTTTTAAACACATTTTAAAAGCAATGTTATTGGCTAGGGGAGGCTGCAGTAATAAAAACATTCTAGATATGGGCTCAGGTCTCAGGTTTTGTGTGTATTGCTTCACCCATGGCAACCCAAAGAATCATAAGAATAAAGCATGTTTATCTCCTGGGTTGAGGCCAAACTTCTCTCCCTCTCTCCTTCCCAGGGATAAAGGTGACAATTTTTTTGGGGGGGGGGGGGGGCACACCTGCAGCATATGGAAGTTCCCAGGCTAGGGGTCCAATCGGAGCTGTAGTTGCCGTCCTACACCACAGCCACAGCAACACCAGATCCATGCCACGTCTATGACCTACGCCACAGCTCACGGCCACCCTGGATCCTTAACCCAATGAGCGAGGCCGGGGATCAAACCTGTGTCCTCACGGATACTAGTTGAGATTGTTACCAATGAGCCATGCCTGGAACTCCGATTTTTTTTTTTTTTTCAAATATAGTTTGTTCTGGTTTAGAGAAAGTGTTCGCCGTCCATATAAACAAAGAAAAGGTTTTCAATGTGACAGATCTCACTGGATTTCAGGTCAAAGAGCTCACGTTTCATAAAGTCCCCGGATAAAGTACAAAAGATCAAAGGCAGGCTGTTCGAAAAACAATCAAGGTGATAACTAATACTGATCTAAAGTTAGGAAACTCTGCTATACTTGCTACTGCTCAGACTCAGGCTTCAGAACAACTTTGTAATTATTTTATAATATCCCTGTACTCAGAGGATCCAAGACAGGCAGTGTGACGCCATTCAACTCAGTTGGTTTTCAGCCCTAATTAAAGACAAGGGGCTCGGGTCTAATTACAGAGCTACTTGGAACCACCTCTGAGTATTATTTATTCACTGATCACGTCCTCAAATAATCTGCAACAGGCTAAGAGGGTTTCTGGGGAGGCAACTGTGTGAGTCTTCTGAATTCCTCAGTTTGGGAATACAAACAGACAGGCTTATGGAAGAGGGTTTTAGCCATAAAAACAAGAGAGGAAAAATGCAATACTGAAAGGAAATAATGCAGGGGAGAGGTACAGCTGGGGACACCTGTCCAGCAGTCTAGGATCCACCCCCTACCCCCTGGCTCTGAGACCGTCCCCACCCCCCACATACACAGAGGTGATGTTGGAGTGGCCTGGGTTTGTTCCCCTGCTCTGGCATGCATTAGCTAGGCTGCAGGTTACTTAACTCTCTATCCCTTGGTACCTTTGTCTTTAAAGTGGGGATTCTATTCTCAGGGTTATTGTGAGGATTAAATAAAATAATGCTCAGAAGAGCACCTGACACTTAGTACATAATCAAACATCAGCCACTACCCTTTAGCTCCTGCTCCCACACAGTAGTGGGCCCACGCTGGCAGTATTTGATTTCGCCCCTGGGATTGTGGAACTGGAATGAAGTTCTGTATGGCTGGACCTGGGCTATGAAACCTTGGTACCCTGAGCACAGAATGAGAATCTTCAAAGAGAGGAATCAACGAGCTCAGTGGGAGAAGGAAAGTCCAGCCTGGATTGCTTATCCTTTAACCTTTCCTGCTTCAGGTCCTGGGCCTAGCCTGCTGACCTTCCTACCTTAGGTTTCTATGGAAAACTGAAAAATAATAATAATAATAATAAATTTTAAAAAAGTTTATAAGAACTTTTTTTAAAGTTGCCTTAAAAAAAAAAGTATCCTTTGTGCTTAGATTAACTCCGGGGCTCTTGTATTTGCACACAAGAGTCCTAATCTACTCCTAATCTACACCTAGATTTAAAAAAGATGAAATCTACTTAAGAAGGAAAATTAGGTGGTATTCCTACTGCGGCTCAGTGGGTAATGAACCTGACTAGTACCCATGAGGAAGCAGATCTGATCCCTGGCCCCACTAAGTGGGTTAAGGATCTGGTGTTGCTGTAAGCTACAGTGTAGGTCACAGATATGGCTCGGATCTGATATTGCTGTGACTGTGGCTTATGCTGGCAGCTGGAGCTCCAATTTGACCCCTAGTCTGGGAACTTCTATATGCTGCACATGTAGTCCTAAAAAGACAAAAAGGAAGGAAGGAAGAGAGGGAGAGAAAGAAAGAAAGGAAGAAAGAGTAGGAAATGCAGACTTTAGAATCCCTGTTGCTATCAGAGAGAAATGGATTAAAACATGCCACAGGCAAATAGCCAAGGCATTGCTGTCATCTAATCAATTAGGACTAAGAAACTTTCCTGCAAATGAACTTCAAATCAGTCTGCTGTTATCCTTTTCCAGGATTTGTTCCTTTTTGATCCAAAGGCATACGAGATGAGGTTTACTTCTGAATTTTGTTTAAAAACAAAGGTACAGAGTAGGTGCTTCTAAGGTAATAGGCTACCATACTCAGAAGTCTTTATAAACAGGAATCTCTATTTCCAGATTTTTAAAGAAAAAGGAGAGATCTGAGTAGACTGGGATGAGGAGTACTTCTCCCCTTCCTCTCCACCCCCAGACGTCTTTCTCAAAGAAAAAAAAAGCATGCTTTTGATTTTCATAACATTAAATAAGGTTTTAGCAAAGATGAAAGAAAATGAGGACAGTTTTTAGCTTTAGGTGTCAGTATAAAAACAGACACACCGCTTTATAAAGTGGATGATTAACCAGGATCAACTGCATAGCACAGGAAAAATCTACTCAATGGTCTGTAATAACCTATACGGGAAAAAAGAATGGATGTATTTATACGTATGACTGATTTACTCTGCTGTATGCCTGAAGCTCATACAACATTGTGAGTCAACTATGCACCAATAAATGCACCAATAAAATTAAAAAAAGAAGAAGAGAAATTTCCATCTCCCTTCCTTTCCCAATTCCACTAGATCACTGACTTAACAATAAAGAAGAATTTCTTTTGCCCCAGATGAAAAGAAAGAGGGATGTGGGTATCCTTATTCTAGACCCTTTTAACCTTGAACAAGTCACTTTAACTGTAAGGATCCCAAGAAGCAGTTCCCTACAGTCTACCCATTGTTCAGGCTCTGAAGGGTCTCGCGTCTATATAATAACGTTTGCATTTAGTTCTGGCCCACCCATTGGCTTGGCCCATACTTCTCAGCAGAATGGTGTGGCCAGATCTGAAAGATACTCTTGGAAAACGGAGCCCAGCCTTGGAGGTTTCAACATTTGGCCTTTTGTGTCAGCAGCGCAGGGACCGCCTGCCTGAGACCCCGGGGGCGGATGAAAGCGCCCCTTTGCAAGGGACACAGGCACCATTCAAGCTCCATCAAGTGTGGCCCAGGGCTAGAATGTGCTCTGGGTGGGGAGGTGGGCGGACTCCTCCACCCATGGCATTCTCAAAGGAGAACCTACCTGGGTTGAAATAAAAAATAATATTCAGTAAGTCCTGGTCTCCCCATGTGATGGCATTCTTGTACTTCTGGTACAGAGGGTACAGCATGTCCTCCCAAGCCAAGCCTGTTGGAATCATGCTATTCTGGAAAAGAGAAAACCATCAGAGTGGCTAAGGCACAGCCATGCATCTCGTTCACTGACAATCAAGGCAGAGGCACTGGTTCTCTCCCGAACCTCTGAACATGAAATAAATTAGAGGAGGGGTCCTGCTGGCCTCAAGGCTTGGAACAAAGCAAAACCAGGGCTGCAGATTATATAGGTGTACACATGGATACTAGATGGACCAGGAACTGGTAGCTGGGCCTGAGGCTTTGACTCAGAAAACCATGCCCCAATTGAATCTCTCTTTATTATGCTTAATTCCTGCCTCTAAAGTGAAGGAATAAAACACAGATAGTGTAATTAAGGTATCTTAAGGAAAAATACCCTTATCTTACAGTAATTATTTACTTCTAAAATCAAAGCCAAAAAATAAATTAACTAAAAAAGAAAATTCAAAACAGAGGAGTTTCCGTTGTGGCGCAGTGGGTTAAGAATCCGACTGCAGGAGTGCCTGTTGTAGTGCAGCGGAAATGAATCCGACTAGCATCCTTGAGGAGGGGGGTTTGATCCCTGGCCTTGAGCTGTGGTGCAGGTTGCAGATGCAGCTCAGATCCCATGTTGCTGTGGCTGTGGCATCAGCCAGCAGCTGTAGCTCCAACTCAGCCTGGGAACCTCAGTATGTTGAGGGTGTGGCCATAAAAAAAGGCAAAAAAATAAATAAATAAAATAAAATAATCCGATTGCAAAGGCTTGAGTTGTTGCAGAGGTACGGGTTCAATCCCTGGCCCAGCACAATGGCTTAAAAGATCTGCCGTTGCCACAGATGCTGCGTAGGTTGCAGCTATGGCTCAGATTCAATCCCTGGATCAAGAATGTCCATGTGAGGCCATTAAAAAAAAGGACAAGGAGTTCCTGTCTTGGTGCAGTGGAAACAAATCTGACTAGGAACCATGAGGTCATGGGTTTGATCCCTGGCCTTGCTCAGTGGGTTAAGGATCCAGCATTGCTGTGAGCTGCGATGTAGGTCGCAGATGTGGCTTGGATCTGGCGTTGCTGTGGCTGTGGCTGTGGCTGTGGCCGGCAGCAACAGCTCCTATTAGACCCCTAACTTGGGAACCTCCATATTCCTCAGGTGCAGCTCTAAAAAGAGAAAAAAAAAAAAAGGACAAAAGACAACATATTCAGACTAAAATATTCAAATAGCACACAAACGTCAAAAAAAAGTAAAAATATTTTTCTCCCTGTCTCCTACAATTCCCATTCCCACTTTTCTTAGATGTATCCGCAATTCATGACCAGTCTCTGAGGCATTCTTCTGGAAGTTTCTAAGGCATAAGAGGGATCACACTCTATGGTATTATGCTTTGTTGCATTTTAAGTTTTTCAATTAATATTTTTAAGAGATCTTATCTCACAGATTTACCTAATTCTTTGTAATGGGAGGATAATTTTTTAATATTTGTTCTCTACTGATGTTCACATAAGTTTTTCCAGTTCTTTGCTAGGATAAAAGAGGAGGCCAAGAACAGCTCTGTACATTTATCTCTGTATATTGATGTAAATATATCCCTGGATAACTCCAAGAAGTTGTCCATGGTTTTCGAAGCTTGAGATACACACAGGGTGCAAGCATGGAATTCAGAAAAATCCCACATAATATTCCTGAATAGTAATACTACAGAAGCCTGAAATTCCATAATCACCTGGGATTTTCCTAAACCACCAAATATTCCATAACTTTCCAAATGCCTTTCTCTTCCCTGGCTCCTCCCATCTTCACCTATAAGCCACCTGCTTCCCAAATCAGCACACTGACACTCCAGGAACATTACTGTTGAGAAGACAAAGTCCTGGTGTTTAAACAAGGAGGTATAACATAACACACTTCCTTACCTTGAACTGTGTACTTCTTATCCGAGTCAGGTTCATCAGCATGACTCCTGAGTTCACTCCCGCAGAGCCATAGAAAGGGTGCCGGGCAAAGCGGCTGTACCAGCCGATCTTGGGGATCTCATGCTCAGGGGCCATGGCTGCAAGCTGCGTGGAATTAAACTGCCTCAGAAGCTTCCAGATGTCATCGACAGGTCTCAGAAAGAGAACGTCGGTGTCCACGTAGAGAAGGGAGTCCACATCCTTTAAAATCACCTTTGTGTGTGTTGGGCAAGGAGGGAGAAAACAAAACATGTCAGAGCAACAGAAAGTTATCTGAGAGATCAGTCGGTGTCACTGAATAACATTAATTCTAGAACGTGTACCACTCTTAGCCCCTTCTCATTGGACTTTATGGATAAGTGTCAAAGGGCAGAGACTCAGAGGAAGAACAGTCTTGATTCAGTTTGATCCAATTCCAGGACTCTGGACTATGTTTGGTAAGCGTTGAAATTCCCAAGGAAGACAAACATCAGCAAATGACTGTGGCTTTCTTCTTCCATCTTCCATTGAGATCATCAGTCTTTCTCTCTTAGTTATTTCGTGGAACAGCTAGGGCTGGCATTAGACTACTTGAAGTGAACAATCTTTAAACCAGGCTTTAAATATTCTTGTCCGTGGATTCTTTTTTTCTAGTGTTGATGGATATGGCTCTGCATCTTTTTGAAATTATATTTTCGGCTAAGATTTAGACTTGGAAATAGGCAAAGCAAGTCACTGGCCAGCTTTGCCCGCAGACTGGCAAAAATTTCTCTCTAAAGGGCCAGAGAGTAAATATTTTTGGCTCTGTTACAACTACTCTGCTGTTGTAGCATCAAAACAGCCCCGGACAATATATAGACAAATGAGCACGGATGGGTTCCAATACAACTTTAAGTACACTAAAACTGTAATTTCATATAATTTTCAGGTGTGGCAAAACATTTTTCTGATTTTTTTTCAACTAGTGGAAACGTGAAAGCCATTTTTGCCTCACAGGGTATATTCGTCAACCTCTGCTGTAGATCCTGTAAGGCAGCCACCTTGAGTAAATAAGGTCTCCTATGCTAAATGTTTAGCTTACCAGAGTTTTGCTCTGGGGTTTGAGGCTTCGAAGCCTTAGTTAGTAATAGTGTGATTTGCCTTGTTTGGGCACTGTTCCCCAGATTTAGAGCAGGTTAACCAAGGAAGGAGCATCATTCTAAAATCCTAACAACATTTCTAATGGACTTAAGATCTGCATCTTTCCAAAATGCCTGCATTGAAGCCCTAACCCCCAGGGTGATGGTCTTTGGAAATGGGGTCTTTGGGAGGTAACCGGGGTTAGAGGAAGACCTGAGGGTGGACCCTCGAGATGGGATTCTCAGACTTTTGGCCTCCAGAACTAGGAGAAAATATATTTTTGTGGTTCAAGCCACCCAGATGTGGTATTTTGTTATGGCAAGCAAAGACAACACTTCTATGGGATCCTAACATTTAAATGAACGAACGTGGCTATCATTGAGTTACAGGCATCATGGAGATTTCCAAACTTACACGATTAGCTGCAGGATTTACCTTTCCTCCCCCATTTACTAGAGGAATAGAATTTACAAGTCCACAAAATGAAGTTACCAATAATGATCATCTACCACTTCCTATAGATTATCTTAACCTCCATCTAAACAATTTGGAGATCCTAATTCCAGAATTAGGATGAATTCTTTAAACTGAATACACACATTTAAACAAAAAAAATCTACCACATTATACTATTTTTTTCTTGTTTAGCCGTGGAAAGGTAAAAACTTTAACAAAGATTAGCACTAGTCTGCTGAATTTTTCCTTTCTTTTTTGAAGAGGGGGCCACACCCACAGCATGTGGAAGCTCCCTGGGCCAGGAATCAAACCTACACCATACAGCGATCTGAGCCACTGCAATGACAATGCCAGATCCTTAACATGCTGTGCCACAAGGGAACTCCTGAATTTTTTTTTTTTTTTTAATCACAGCTCCAGAGTGCTGAGGAGGAAGGGCAAACTCTGGACAAAAGTGTTAGTAAAAGACACACTTAAAAGTTGTGTATTACATATAAACACAATTTTGATGTTTTGTATGCTCTGGACCCTCTGAAAAATTCAACATCCTGACAATCTTATTTTACTTCGAAGGAAAACTAATGCACGGAAAAGTGTTCTATCCAAGCAAACGTGTCAAATAATGCTAAGAACTGCTGAAGTCTGGCTAATAAGGTTACAACATGATCAAGTCTCTCTCTCTCTCTCTCTCTCTTTTTTTTTTTTTTTGTATTTTTAGGGCCGAACCCACAGTATATGGAGGTTCCCAGGCGGGGGGTTGAATTGGAGCTACAGCCGCTGGCCTACACAACAGCCACAGCAATGCAGGATCCAAGCCACATCTGTGACCAACACCACAGCTCACAGCAATGCCAGGTCCTTAACCCACTGAGTGAGGCCAGGGACTGAACCCACATCCTCATGGATACTAGTCGGGTTCGTTATTGCTGAATCATGATGGGAACTCCAATAAAGTCACTTTCTAGAGTGTGTTTAAGGAAATAAAAGACTGCACAGCGTTTCACTGAAAAGCTAATTTAGAATTACAGAATCAGAGCAGGCAAGAAAGCTATTTCAACCCATGTGGAACAGAACATATTTCTCTTTATGGCTGATTATCTAAGGCTTGAATGAAATCATATAATATTAATGTTTTTAAAAGTTAAAGGTTATGTGGACCTCTAGCCCTAAAATTCAAGCTGTGTGACTTGATTAATTTTTTTCTTGGTCATAATATTATTGTTAGTTATCACTTCTTCCATAAAATAAAAGTTACTGCCCTTTATCAAAACAAAAAAGAAAACAAAAGACCTAAAGAAAGATCTGGAAAAGAATAACTAAAAGACTCCAAGGATGGAGGCATTCCATTACAAAGCTACAGGCAGTATCTTCAAACACAGAAGAAAAAAAGCAAAAAAAATTATCAAAAATTTATAATATCAGAACTGAAAATACATAACATTTTTATCGAACTAATAGTCCCCTATTTGATATGCAAATTTCTCCCACTTTTTTTTTAAATATCAGGAGTTCTTGTCATGGCTAAACGGAAACAAATTTGAATAGTATCCATGAGGACGCAGGTTCCATCCTTAGCCTCACTCAATAGGTTAAGGATCCAGTGTTGCTGTGAGCTGTGGGGTAGGTCACAGATGTGGCTCAGATCTAGCATTGTTGTGGCTGCTGTGTAGGCTGGCGGCTACAGCTCCGATTCTACCCCTAGCCTGGGAATTTCATGTAATGCAGGTGCGGCCCTAAAAAGACAGAACAAACAAACAAACAACACTACAATGGGTCTAATTTTAGGGAAAAATTTTAAGCCCATAATAGGGCATTTCTTTTTCTCTTTAATTTAGTAAATATTTACATGTTTCAAAAATAAAAATATATTCAATTCACTGAAAAGTTAATTCTCCTTGTGTTTCTATCACCAAGTCCCCTTCTAAGGGGTGCCATGTTACTGGATTGCTCTGTGTTGTGCCACAGATACTTCATGCACATAAGAAAAATCAGGTATGCATACACAATTCCCTCTTTTACACCACAAATGGTAGCAGAGGGCACACAAATGTCACCAGCCTGCTTGCTTTTTAAATTAATCCAAACAGTAAATATAGAAGGGCTTTCCTTATCAGTACATTCAGATTTCCTTTTTTTTTTTTTGGTGGCACTTGTGGCATATGGAATTTCCTGGGCCAGGGATCAAACCTGCGCTACAGCAGTGACCTGAGCCGCTGCAGTGACAATGCCAGATCCTTAATCCACAGCACCACAAAAGAACTCTCAGTACATATAGGTTTTATTTATTTTTCATGTCTGTACATCATTCCATTGTATGGAACTTCCACAATTTATCTAGTCACTTACTGTAGAACATTTAGGTTCCTGTCAAGCTTTTGTTATTACAAACGATGACACAATGAAAAAACCCTCTTAATTCATTTCAAATACATACGAGTGTATTTTAGGATAAACTCATTAAAATGTAATTTCTCAGTGCAAGAATACACGCATGTGTGAATGTGACAGATTTTTCCCAAGCTACATCCTAGAAGTGGGTAAATACAGGCTCTAACCAGCAAGGTAAGAGGGGCCTCTTTCCCCTCATCTCTGCCAGCACAGCAGATGATCAGACTCTAGGGAGCTGATCTACTCATTTTAGTTCCTAATTTCCTGCCAGTCTTGCCTGGTGGACTGGTGTGGCATCTAACCTGGTGGCAGGCGGTGATATGTGTATGGAAGGCAAGCAATAAGCATGGAGGGGCACATGAATAGCAGTGCTGGTTTCCACCAGATGCCACCACACAGGCCCCAGATCAGAATCCTCAGGACAGCAGGCCTTCTGCACAGTCCTCCTCCAGAACCAGACCTAATCCCTTCCCTGGTGGGGTTGGATTCTGAGACACACTTTCTGGACTGAGATTGAAGAACAAGAAAGAAAAATATCCATAAATATATCGCTGCTGCTTTTGGTAAGCTGCAAGTCTTTCATTAAGGTGGAAAGTCCAATTCAACCTAAGCTACAGATTACAAAGGAGGACGTGAATGGATGAATTCAGCCCATGGGTGAATTTTTTTTTTTTAATGGCTACACCTGTGGCATATGGAAGTTCCTGGGTCAGGGAATGAATCCAAGCTGCAGCTGCAAATTGCACTGCAGCTGCAGCAATGCCGGATCCTTTAAACAACTGCACAGGGTTAGGGATTGAACCCAGGCCTCTGCAGCGATCAGAGCTGTTGCAGTTGGATTCTTAACCCACTGCACCACAGCGGGAACTCTGGATTTTTAAAATATACAGTTATTTGACATTTTTGAATGAGTTGCCACATTTAAAAAAAACCTGGAGATTTTATAACAATACCCAAATATTTCTATTTTCTTTTGAAAAATTTATAGCTCAGGCAAGAATAGTCTGCATCCTACATGGGAAAAATCTACTAGTATTTGACCATGGTCACTCCCGCCCCTCACCACCATGTTCTCAGTTCATTCATATAATAAACATTTATGGAGCATCCACTAGGTGCCAGGTGTAACCAGCACTGACCAAGACAGACATCTCTGTCCTCATGAGGGAGTCAGACAATAAGCAAGATAAATATATTGATTATATAGCACAGAAGCAGGTGAAAAATAAACCGGGAAGGGACAGGGGTCCTAGGTTGGCAGGGCTTTGTACTTTTATTATTACTACTTTAAAATTTTTCTTTTTGCTTTTTAGGGCCACACCTGTGGTATATGGAAGTTCCTGGGCTAGGGGTTGAATTGGAGTGGCAGCTGCCAGCCTACACCTCAGCTTGTGGCAACACTGGATCCTTAACCCACCAAGCAAGGCCAGGGACCGAACCCACATCCTCATGGATACTGGTTGGGTTCTTAACGCGCTAAGCCACATCACAAATTCTGAGTTTGTAATTTTAGATAGGGCTGTTGGAAAGGCCTCGCTGGGAAGGAGGAGGGCAGGCAGAAATAGTGGGGGCACGGCTATACGGAGACCTATCAGGATGCTATTTTAATAATTCAGGTGAGATGTGATGGTGGCTTGGTCCAGGTGATAACACCCTGGGGAGTGAGACGTGCTTGAATCCTTAATATAGTTTGCAACAGAGCCAACAGGATTTCCCCAATGGACTGGATGTAGAATGTGCGAATAAGGGAAGAGTCAAAGGCAACTCCATGGTTTTAACCTGAGCAACAGATATGCTGGGATCACCTTTAACTGAGATCGCACCTGATGTGTGTCATACCTGAGTTACCTGTCTGGCCCTTGCACATTTGTATCGGAGTCTGCAGCTGCTGAAGTCTCCCTCCCTCCCTCCTCCTCTGACTCTGCTCTTCCTGAAGCGTAAAGAAGCATCCTAGGAAGGGATGCATTGACAGTGGATTTCTATGTCTAGTTCTGAACCACAACAGCGGTCACACGGGTGTGAGTTTGTTAAACTAAGCATACGGCATTTTGGTGGGCTCTTCATGGTATGTAGATCATATTTCAAAACAGACACACCAAAGTTGTCCTAATGGTACATCTCAGAGATGGGACAGAGGACATTCTTTAGGAATCCTGAGTCTGGCATTCCTGAGTTCAAACCCTGGCATCATGAGCCCTGTGACTCTGGACAAGTTCCTCAGTCTTCCTAGACCGTGGTTCCCAATTCGTACAAAGTGGAAAGAAAGACCTCTATACCTCCCCCGTCCCCAGGTTGTCACAAGCACCCAGTGAAATAAAATGCACAAGGAACTCAATACAGTGGCTGGTACCTAATAAGCACTCAGTAAATAGCCAGGTTGTTACCATGATTTTCCTTTGAAAGCGTCAAACGTAATTCTTCACCATTTGCATCAAAGCCCATGACACTTCAAAGCTTGTGCTGACCACAAAACATCTTTCATATAGTCAAAGTCAAGCAGAGAAAAATGGAAGTTTTTGAACCTTTCTAATACCATAATCCACTTATTACTTCAACTGAAAACAAGAACACAGGCCTTTTTTACTTTTCATCTGGGAAAACAAAAGACCAGAAAAAACCCCGCTGTTCCTACTGCGTCTCTGGAGGCTAATTCTGTAGCAATTATTGCTGGTGTTAATTTGAAGAGGATCACTGCGGCTATGTTATAATGGGCAGAGGAATATTTACCAAAAGGATATAAAATTAGCCATTCTAATTCCCTTATGGAAATCAGTCAGCAGTTAGAAATGAGGCCTTTGTTTTCTTAGAGGAGGGGAAAAGAGGCAGCACACAATAGCTACTTGTACATGACGCTGCCCCTGCTCCATTCACCGCCCCAACCTGGGCAGCTGCCTTCAGGGAAGTCTGCTGACTCTCTGCCCTCAGTAAGAACCAAGGGTGGCCACAGGCAGCACGATGATCAGGGGCCACTATCTCTCCTTCAAGTTCAATTTGCTCCCACCTTGTTCTGATTGGACAGCACAACTCTGTGGTTGAAAGCTCTGGGTTTGAAATCTAACTTCCCGCATTTAGATTCTGTGTTCACTATTGACTGTGGCCTTGGGCAAGCTGCTTTAAGCCTCCTCGGCCTTAGTTTCTTCAACTTGTAAGTGCGACTGGTCACTTGACTTTAGAGTGCTGCCGGGATTATGAAATGAAATAATGTGTGTGAAGCCTCTGTACATACAGTGAGGACTGAATAAATGCTATGTGACATTCTCATCATCTCACTCTCACAGGGGCTAGTTGACTTTTAGCCTGTAACTAGCTATACGAGCAGCAGCAGCACTAGTAGTAGCACTGATAGCAGTACTACTAGTAGTACTAGCAGCAGTACTAGTGACAATACTACTACTAGTACTCACAGCAGTATTACTAGTAGTACTAGTAGCAGCAACAGTAGTAGAACTAGTAGAAGCACTACTAGTAGTAGCAGCAATATTAGTAATAGTACCAGCAACAACAGTAGTAGTTGTAGCAATACTAGTAGCAGTACTAGTAGCAGAAACACTAGTAGTAGTAAAAAGTGAGATGTTCTTGGTTCTCAAGAAGAGACAAGTAAAAGACAAAGTAAAGAAAGGCATGGCTGATGGCAGGGATAGCAGAGAAACACATAACAGTGCTTTCTAAACTGTTCTACAGTGGAAACAGGGAGGGCTTCCCAGAAGAAATGACACCTAAGCCAAGAGATAAGTAAGTGAAGGGCAAGGCAAAAAGTGTAGGAGATAAATGGAGTGGGATGTGTAAAGGCCCAGTGACCAGGAGAGGACAGTGCACAGGGGAAGATGGCAAGTTGGTTGCTGGGGCTGGAGCTTAGGAGTGGCACAGCCAGGATGCAGGGGTGGTAAGAGATTAGGCTAGCAAAGTGGGCAGGGGCTCCATCAGGAGCTGTGCTGACCAATGTGGACTTGATCCTAAGAGCAATGGAGAGATGGGATATGATATGGACCAAAAATCTTCCTTTTCTACTCACGTGGCCTACATCTGAACCTCAGCAAGCCCCATGTGCTCTTCCGCCAAAATCTGAATCTGTCATTTTTCTCTCTTTCCACTGCCTCATGAGTCCAAGGCCACACTGCATCTCCCCTAGAATTCTGGAAAGGTCCATCCAACGGATGGACTTGCCCCCTGTAATTTATTCCTTACAGAGTGGCCAGAGGGATGTTTAATTTCCACTGTGATTTCTTCTTTGACCCACAGGTTATTTATGAGAGTATTGCTTCATTTCTAAATACTTGGGATTTTCCAGATATCTTTTTATTACTTAATTCTAATTTAATTTCCTTGTAGTTAGGGAGCATACTCTGCATGATTACAACCCTCTTGAATTCACTGAGACTTGTTTAACAGCCAGCATAAACTCTATCTTGGTGAATGTTGAATGCTTTTTTTTTTTTTTTTT
>PVHT021183699.1:55649729-55687328 GCA_004024745.2 Catagonus wagneri | reverse complement strand
GATTTGTTAATGACTGAGCCACGATGGGAACTCCAAATGCTGAATGTTTATTCCACAGTTGTGGGGTGGAACATTCTATAAATTCTATAGCTGCCAATTAAGTCAGTTGGTTGACAGTGTTGTCAAGGATTTCTACGTCCTAACTCATTTTGTGTTTGCTGATTACAACCACAGGAACTCTATGGAGTTTTTAATTTTCAGACACAAAGAAGAGGGGAAAAATACGAAGTCACTGTAAATTCATTTATATTAACAGCTATGATTTGGGAGCCATCATTCATTTTCACGCTAACAAACGATTATCGAAAGAGGAGTGCTGAAGTCTCCAACTCTGAGTTTGGATTTGTCTATTTCTCTCTTTGTCTAAGCATGGTTTTGCTTTGTAGATTTAAGCCCTCTGTTATTAGGTGCATACCCATTTAGGCTGGACACATCTTCCTGAAAGATTGAGCCTTATATCATTTTAAGAAATACCTGGGCTTTTAAAAAATTTACATTAGGAATTCCCGTTATGGCACAGTGGAAACGAATCTGACTAGTGTCCATGAGGATGCAGGCTAGATCCCTGGCCTTGCTCAGTGAGTTCGGAGATCTGGTGTTGCCATGAACTTGGTATAGGTCACAGACATGGCTTGAATTCTGTGTTGCTATTCCTGTGGTGCCTCAGGTGCAGTCCAGAAAAGAGAAAAAGAATTTACATTAGAGGACACCACTTTCACCTTTACACCTCTATAGGATTTTTCACTCCACTTGTGTTACACATGAACCATGGTCCCGAAAAGGCTCTGCAGGATGGACATGCTCTGTCCCTAAGGGCGACCTAGTTCCTGTCAGTGGCAATCTTTCAGCTCTTAAGACAGCATAAAGTTTTTCCGTCTTCAGGGCCTTCAACTTTTCATTATGGCTCAGTTACTGTCAAAATCAACAGAGGATAGGGAACAAAATCAAAATGAACTTAAGGGAGCCAATGAGCTCCTATTCTCTTCCTGCCTATGGCCAGGGTTTCCTCTGTTGGAGGTGCTCTTAAGCCTTGGCTTAGATAGAAACTAACACGTAAGTCCCCCTCCTCTCGCTTTCAGAAAGAAAACGTAAATTAGAAACTATCTCACTTAACAATGGAATTGTCTTCTGGAATGTTCTCATTCACTTCACCCAAGGTGTAGAAGATAAGGTGCTCAAATCTGCTGAGAAACAGTGTGTTTACTGGTTATGAAATACACGTGCAGCTCTGATGCTTTAATAGTTTTCCAGGTTTGAGAGCTATGATTTTTGGTCATTGCTAAAAGTGTCAAAACTATGGTTAGACTGAAAATGAATGATGTCTCCTAATTGTATCTGTTGATGGAAATCAATTAGTAGTAACTTCACATTTTTCCTCTTTTCCTTGGGTTTGGAGATTAAGCTCTAGGGAGCCCCTGTGATTTAGGATAAGCATCTTCCCAGGTCTGTGAGCAAAGTGCTACTAAAAGCATCCTCGATGCGAAGCGGAGCTTTCCACTTACTATTCTTGAATTCCCAGCTCATCTTGTAGATCTAAGCTCAGGTGTTACCTTCTCGGAAAGGTTTACCTGAGAGTGTCCTTCCTCTCTTCCTCCAGTCTCTCCATCACAACACTGTACTTACTTCTGTCTATAACCAATGGCCTTTTGTTAAATTATTTTCTCATCTATTGCTTGCTTCCCCCAGGTAGAAGAAGCTCCATGGGGGCAGGGACTTTCTGGATCTAGTAAGTTTCTTTTTTCTTTTTTAGGGTCTGATGTGTGGCATATGGAGGTTCCCAGGCGAGAGGCTGAATCAGAGCTGCAGCTTGCAGGCCTACACCACAGCCACAGCAATGTGGGAGCTGAGCCATGCCTGCAACCTACACCACAGCTCACAGTAAGGCCAGATCCTTAACCCACCTAGTGAGGCTGGGGATTGAAGCCACATCCTCATGGATACTAGTTGGGTTTGCTAGCCCTGGGCCACAGTGGGAAGTCCAGAGTCCAATAAACTTCTGAAGTTTGTGAGCCCAATGCAATGCCTAGTAGATATATTAGACATCTGATAAATACTCACACAAGGAACGTCCACAGATACCATTACCGTATTTTTTTCAACTCAAATAAAGTTGGCTTTACACGGTGTACTCAATGGTGTTTACTCACCTATTTCTACCTTTGTGAATTTTTATTTCTCTACACAAAATATGTTCTAGGAGTTATCTAAGATAATCTTTAATTCCCACATTTCTAACAGGTCCCTGTCTTTATTTCCTTTTCCCGTTTTGAAGAGCTATGCATTCCTGGGGCATATACCTCTCCAGGTGAGATGCTTTTCAAAGGTGACCGAGAGCCCATCTTTGCCAAGGAAGCAGCATGGGCAATGCCCTTTCTGCTACCTGCCTCCTTCTCCCTCTAACAGAGAGCTCTCCCCTAAGGGAGTAGATTCTGGGGTAAAGGTTTGGGGTACCTGATCCCTACACATTCTACAAAAAGATAAATTGGATGGAATAGGATTTCTAGGGCTTTTTGGACTTTTTCCAAATCAAAGTAAGAACAAAAAGGAAATTCTGCATTTCAATACATTTTGCAATTTGGTCAAAATTAATTCTCTTTTACTCCACCATTCTGTCACACTCTTTAAAAATAATGCACACTGTACCTATCTTGAGGCTATTACAGAGAAAATAATTGCTGAGGAAAGGGGAAAGCCAGATAATGCTAGACATTTCCACTGATGACTGGGCAACCTCTGAGAGATTGTCTAGTAAACAGAGGTGGAAATCTGAAAAGATGAAAAACTGTGGTTAAGAGAGGCAATTTGATCCTCATTTAATATTTACAGAAACCTAATAAGAGTGCTATTATGACCTCCTTTTTATAGATGTGGAAACTGGGACACAAGGAGGTTAAGTTACCTGCCCAAGGCCTCACAGCTATCCTAAATATTCAATCAGCAGATATTTCTGTCAATAAAGTAGCTTACACATATAAAGGAATAATAATCCCTTTATTTAGCACATATTCTGTGTTAAGGACCATTCCAGCCATTCCACATGCACCCTACATTACTTATTGCCAGTGCCTCAACAACACTGCCAGGGTGGGATTCTTACTCTCATTTAACAGACGAGCTTAAATAGCTTACTAAAGGTGAGCACTAGTAAATGTCAGCAATTGGATGAAATGAGGGCTCTGAGACATCAAAGCGCACATTCCTTTTGCTCCACCATGTTGTTTTCCAGCTGACACAAAGCAATCACCGTACATGTTCACAATGGGAATGATAGATGTGGCTGCGTCAGAGCAATTGTTCTTAAACTTCAGTCTGTATGAGAATCATCTAAGAAGCTTGTTCAAAATGCAGATTCCCAGCCCTACTTCCAGAGTCTAAATTATAAGGTATGACATGGGCCCTTAGAATATGTATGTATATGTCTGATTTTATTTATTTATGTATGTATGGCCTTTTTAGGGCCATGCCTGTGGCATATGGAAGTTTCCAGGCTAGGGGTCTAATTGGAGCTGCAGCTGCTACCCTATACCACAGCCACAGCAATGCCAGATCTGAGCCATATCTGCGACCTATCCCACAGCTCAGGGCAACGCCAGACCCTTAACCCACTGAGTGAGGCCAGGGATCGAACCTGCATCCTCATGGACACTGGTCAGTTTCATTTCCACTAAGCCACGATGGGAACTCCCACATGTGTTTTTAAATCTTTTACTCTGAGACCATTTTAGAGTTATTGAATAGTTGCAAAAAGTTAAAAAAAAAAAGTCTGAGTTTCTCTTGTGGTAATATTTTACATAACCACCAAACATTTATTAAAACTAAGAGATTAACTTTGGTATAATACTGTTAACTATGGAATTACTCTGATTTTATCAAGTTTTCCACTAAAGTCTTTTTTCTGTTCCAAAATCCAGTTGAGGACCTCACAATGCACCGAGCTGCCCTTACTTTCCTCCAATGGGTGACAATTCCTCAGTATTTCCTTGTCTATTCATGAGCTTGACACCTTTGAAGAATACTAGTCAGCTATTTTGTACAAAGTCTCTCAATTGGGATGTTTTCTCATGACTAGACTGAGGTTACGCACCACCAGGAAAAATACCTACAGAGGTGAAGTGTCCGTTCTGCGTGCATGCCCTTCTCTGGGCGTATGTCTTGTTGCTATGTTGCCGTTAATGGTTATGTGACCCTTGATCACTTGGCTAAGGTCCTATCTGCCAATATTCTCCACAGTAAACTTATTATTTCCCCTCTATAATTACTAAATATTGTCAAGGAGACACTTCGAAACCAGGAAAATATCCTGTTTCTGGAAAAACTTAGATCCCCTAATTTTAGTACTCATTGGTAGTTTTTACCGTAGTAATTACTACTGTAGTGTTCTAATGCTGATCTTCTACTTCCCTCATTTCTTTCTATGTGTATTAATTGAATTCTTCCATAAGAAGGGGTTGTCATTTCTCCCATACATTTACTTGTTAAATTATTCACTTAGATTAGTGTGGAATCAGAAAATTATTGTATTGGGGGTGGTAATAATTTAAATACTATCATTATTCTGTTGCTCAAGCTGTTTGCTCTTTTAGATTGGCTCCTGTGTCCTTTCAATATGCATGCCCTTCCTTTTTTCTCTTGGACAGAAGGTAGCTTTCTAGCTCCACAAGACACTCTATGCCTGTCATGTACTTTCCCTGCCCTAAGCTCTACAGTCAACAAATTCTCCAAAGGGCCCTGGTTTCGCTTTTTGGAGGATGGAATTTAGAAACCAAGATCTGGGTGTAAGGTGTGTTTGCTGCTACTGGGGTGTCACTGCATCTAGCCTCTCCTAGTGGATCTCTAGGAAATATATGTACACCAACCACTGTATATTCCCATATAGCTCATCTCTCTATATATATCATCTATCTTAAAAAAAAAAAAGAATCCACATTGATACCTGATTTCAGGAACCTGTGTGTGTGCCTTTGAGAAATAATTTGTTAAGGGGAAAGACTATTTTGAGCTTAAATTATTAGGATATTGGGCTGAGTTTCGAGTTACTGGTCACTATTTTAATAAATGAGACTGGAGGTGGGAGAGTGGAGAGGCTTGGTACCCACGTAACAGTATGATGGGAGGGGATGCACACAGCATTTTGAAAGGACAGTGGCAGACCAGCCTGGCTGGAATGGGAATTCATGATTTGGAATAATGCTGAAAAATTAACACATTAACTTGGTCAAAACGCAAAAGGCCTTGAACACCAGGCTGAGGGGCTGCAACTTGATCCTACCAAACAACAGGAACTCTGGGAAGGCTCTCAGCTGAAAATTGACAGGAGAGTAGCATTCAAAAGCCAAAAGTCCAGGAGTGGCATGAAGGAGGGAAGGGACACAGGTGGCAGGGAAATAGATAAATAGATCAGTACAATCATCCTTTTCTCGATTATCACTGCCGCATTTACTGTTTGTATTAATGTAAATACACCCAGAACCAGAACACCTGGTCAGGAAGACAGTATTTCCTATCACTCTCTGAAATTCTGGTGTGTCTGTATGTCCTTGCAAATATGAAAAGATCATTCACAAGAAACAAGATCACTGTGTCACAAGGAACTGTAGTTCCTCGCTTGATTTGGACTGGTTTTCAAAGAAAGTTTTCCTTTTCTTTGTATTGGAAATTCTGAAAAGCTTTGATCCTCTTAATTTTCTTTTCTTTCTTATTGGTTTGCCATTTCAAAAAATGGTCTAAATGACACAATACACACACTCATGCTTGTGTGTTATAAAAGTACGGACGGGAGTTCCCATCGTGGCTCAGTGGTTAACGAATCCGACTAGGAACCATGAGGTTGCAGGTTCAATCCCTGGCCTTGCTCAGTGGGTTAAGGATCCGGCGTTACCGTGAGCTGTGGTGTAGGTTGCAGACACGGCTCAGATCCCACGTTGCTATGGCTGTGGCGAAGGCCAGCGGCTACAGCTCCGATTAGACCCCTAGCCTGGGAACCTCCATATGCCACTAGTGTGGCCCTAGAAAAGGCAAAAAGACAAAAAAAATAAAAAAAATAAAAATATGGGCAATTTGGCAATCAACAGACTGAGAAATTCAATTGTTCTTTTTCTGCCTATCCCTACCACATCATCACTCCAAGTCCCCACAGCCCTCTCTTTTAATAATTAATCATAATGGTTCAGTGGCTATCATCCCAGACAGTTTCTATACATTTATCTGTATATGAGATCTTTGCAAGGCCAGGAATTCTGATCTCAACTCAATTGTCACCTCCTCAGAGAACCTCATTCCCCACCACTCTCTAAATGCTTTAATTTTTTTCATTATTCTTATAGCTACCTGAAATTAACTTAAAATTTAATTGTTTGTGTTATTCTTCCCTGCCGAGGATGTAAGCTTCATGAAAGCAGGACATTTGGATACCTTACTGACAATCATATTTCCAGGGCCAGTCAGATAGTTGGGGTTCAATAAGTACTGATGCATGAATGTCAGTGAATATGAATGACTGTACACAAATACTCATGCTTTTGTAATTTTAAAAATACCAATGGATTCACACTATACATACTTTCTAATTGTCTACTTCGGGATATTTTTGTCTTGGATGTACAAAGGACAAAGAAAGCATTTCTATTCAATGCTGTATGTTCTTAAATACCCTTTATAATGTTAAAATAGTTTAAGATAGGAGAGAGCATTATGAACAGTTGGAAAGTATCTTTTCTATATAGTAATCTTTTTTACTGTTTGTTTTTGGGAATTTGTATGAAAATAAATACCCACTAGATTAAATAGTGCCCCATCATTTAAACAGTTTTGAGATTTTAAGGGTCACTAAATTGCTAGCTTAAAATGCAGTGGTGCAGGAGAAAATTAAAGCATATCAATCTTATTTTTGCTTCTATTGTGCCCTCTTGTGGAATGACATATAACTTACATATTCATTTTTGTGAAGTTTTAACAAAGAGCAGATTGTACCCATGTCATGGCTACATTCACACATGTTCCCATCAATGAAGTAGATTCTTCTGATCAGTTTAACCTTTGATCTCCAGGCAAACAAGATTCAGACTGCCTCTGAGTTGGGCAAATCAATGATGGCTTTGTTCAGGATAGTTTTCTAAAATTCTGACTCATCAAGCTTGTGTTTGGTCTGTGATTTCATCATCTCAGCTGTGGGGGCAACTGTTAAAATTGCATGCAGGACATTTTCCACAGGCCTTGCATTACTGAAGGTGTCTCGTTTCTCTGGCGTGCTCTCAGATAAAGGCTCTCTCAGATCTTCCATATGCTTCCATCTCTTTTGGCTTGCTCCCTCCTCTTATCAGGTGTTGCAATCCCAGCCAGCAAGTACACACTATCTTCTCTTGTAGGCTGTAGACATCCTATTAACCATGGCAACTGTCACTGAAAGCACAGTCCAGTTTCTTAGTCAGATGGTGCCCCCCCCCCCACCCAGAGGATGGGATTGCTGCTAGGGTGTTGCTGGAAACAAGATCATTGTGTCACAAGGAACTGTAGCTCTTCACTTGAATTGGGCTGGTTTCCAAAGAAAGTTTTCCTTCTCTTTGTACTGGAGAATCAAATCCAACTAACATTTACTGGGTTCAAGTCTGAGCACTTCATAAGCATTACATCTTCAAATCCTCTCTATAACCCCTTGATGAACTTGGTAAAGCCCTTGTTATAAATGCACCCATTCACCCATCCTCCTACTCCCTCCTTCCTTTCCTTCCTTTTTTTCTACCTTCCTTCCTTCTCCTCTAACCATCAACAAATATTAGTCACGATTCTTAGACTGCTTCATCACAAGCTTGATAAGTCCAGAACTACTAAGATGGAAATCATGGATAGGTCAAAAAGACAATTCCCTACAATGTGTCTCACATCATACTGGCAGCGCTCTCTGCTAGGGCGTGTTGTAATTGTTTGATGTTGGTTATGGCTTGGCCAACTAGAACAAAAAAATTTTGCTGCTGTTAACCAAGATACTGTCCTCTTGGGAAAAATGTTAATGGTCTCAGTTGTTCCATGCTACTCATCAGATCTCACAATAACAGCAATAACAATAAGGATAGCAGCTAACACTTATTGTGTGCTAGGCATTATTCCTAGAGGTGTTCAGTGCATTAACTAATTTAAATGTTCACAACACCATGAGCTGGTAATTTTATTCTCTTATTCATATTTTACAAATTTTATTCTCATTTTACAAATAAGAAAATTGAGGCAAAAGAGAATTATTTCTTTAGGTTATAAAGTAGTAAGTAGAGTAGTAGAAGCAAGATCTGAACATACTTGGACTGTCTTTAGAGCCTGTGGGCTCAACAACTATACTACATTGCCTCTGTGTGTATCAAATTAATTTCTATCTCCATTAAATGCTTCTTCAGTACTGGTGATTAAGTTTCCTAAAGGCCTCTCTGTGTTTATATATACGCCTCACCTTAACAGAGTAAAAGGACCCCTCAGAGGCCTGAGAAGAGATCTCATAGAATTATTCATTCCCTTTTTTTTGTCTTTTTGCCTTATCTGGGGCCGCACCCACGGCATATGGAGGTTCCCAGGCTAGGGGTCTAACAGGAGCTATAGCTGCTGGTCTTCGTCACAGCCACAGCAACGTGGAATCCGAGCCGTGTCTGCAAACTACACCACAGCTCACGGCAACGCTGGATCCTTAACTCACTGAGCGATACCAGGGATTGAACCCGCAACCTCATGGTTCCTAGTCGGATTCGTTAACCACTGAGCCACAATGGGAACTCCTGGAATTATTCATTCTTAAGTCAGACTGATATCTATTGTTTGGTCACCCCAGCATATCATCATCCAACTTCTGACAAGAGCCAACTCCATTTCCAGGGGAAAAACTGAATCCATATGGTTCATATGCAGTTGGCCCCTGTTGCCCAGGAGAGACAATGTAACTTAAGTTGAGCCAGTCAGAATATCCTATTTACCTAGCCATATTATTTAGAGAGAAGCATATGAACCCTATTGAACAAAACATAATCCACTCCATAATTTTAATGACAGAGATAATAGGCATCAGGCTTTTACTTTCTCTTGTAATGACTTTCATAAAATACAATTTACACATTGTACAACTTACCCATTCACAGCAAACAATGTAGAACACCAAGAGTGATTACTATGGCTTTATAGTCAAACCTCAAGTTGGGCAGTGTGGGTCCTCCAACTTTGTTCTTCTCTTTCAACACTGTGTTGGCTATTCTGAGTCTTTTGCATCTCCATATAAACTTTTAGAATCAGTTTTTCCATATCCATAATATAAAATTACAGGGACTTTGATTGGGAGTGCACTGAATCTATAGGTCAAGTTGGGAAGAACTGACACCTTAACAATATTGAGTCTTCCTATCCATGAACGTGGAATATTTCTTCATTTACTTACTTCATCTTTGATTTTCTCCATAAGAGTATTGTAATTTTCCATACATAGACTTTGCGCATATTTTGTTAGATTTACACCTAAGTATTAATTTGCGGGGGTTCTAATGTAATGATATTGCGTTTTTAATTTCAAATTCCCCGTATTTTATTGCTGGCATGTAGGAAAGTGATTGACTTTTTTTGGGGGTGGGGGCTGCACTTGTGGCATATGGAAGTTCCCAGGCTAAAGGCTGAATCAGGGAGTTCCCGCTGTGGCTCAGTGGTTAACGAATCCGATTAGGAACCATGAGGTTGCAGGTTCGATCCCTGGCTTTACTCAGTGGGTTAAGGATCCAGCGTTGCCATGAGCTGTGGTGTAGGTTGCAGACATGGCTCGGATCTGGTGTTGCTGTGGCTCTGGTGTAGGCCGGTGGCTACAGCTCCCATTAGACCCCTAGCCTGGGAACCTCCACATACCGCAACTGTGGACCTAGAAAAGGCAAAAAGACAGAAAAAAAGAAAAAGGTTGAATCAGAGCTACAGCTGCTGGCCTGTGTCACAGCCACAGCAATGCCAGATCCAAGCTGCAATTGTGCCCTACATGGCACCTTGTGGAGATGCCAGATCCTTAACCCACTGAGTGAAGCCGGGGGTCAAACCTGCATCCTCAAGGATACTAACTGGGTTCTTAACTTGCTTAGCCACAACGGGAACTCTGGAAAGTGACTGACTTTTAAATATTAACCTTGTATGCTACAACCTTGCTATAATCATGAGATTTTTCTCTCAGACTGTTGTTGTTATCCATTATTGTTTTTCTATTCTCTATTTTATTAATTTTTACTCTAATCTTTATTATTTCCTTCTGCTTGCTTTGATTTAATTTGTTCTTCTTTTTAAAGTGTCTCATGGTAGAAGGTTAAATTATTAATTTGAAACCTTTCTTTATTTGTCATGTAGCAGCTTACAACTATAAATTTCAATCTAAGTACTGCCTTAGCTACCTCCCGTAAGTTCTGGTATATTGTGTCTTCATTTTCATTCATCTTAAAGTATTTTTGAATTTCCCTGGTAATATCTTCTTTGGCTCATTTGTTATTTTGAAATGTGTTGTTTAATTTTCGTATATTTGTGCCGTTCCCAAATTTTGTTTTGTTACTGACTTCTAATTTTGTTCCACTGTGGTCAGAAAACATATTTTGTATGGCTGCAGTCTTTTTAAGTTTATTATGGCTTTTTTTATGGCCTAACGTATGGCCTATCCTGGAGAATGTTCCATATCCACTAAGAAGAATATGTGTTCTGCTGGTGTTGAATGGAATGTTCTACAGATGTCTGCTGGTCCAGGTGGTTTACAGTGTTGTTCAAGTGTTCTATTTCCTTGTTGATGTTCTGCCTACTGCTTAATCCATTACTGAATGTGGGGCACTGAAGACTCCCACTACTATTGGTGGATTGCCCTTTAATTCTTTCAATTTTGCTTCATGTGTTTTGTGAGCTACATTGTTAGATGCATATACATTTATAACTGCTTTATTTTCTTGGTGGACTCTCACTCTTATCATTATAAAATATGCCTATTTTTCTCTAGTAATGTTTCCTTTTATATTCTATTTTATCGGATATTAGTATAGCTACTCCAGCTTTTGATTTTTTTTTCTTTTTTTGTCTTTTGTCTTTTCAGGGCCCTACCCACGGCATATGGAGGTTCCTAGGCTAGGGGTCAAATCAGAGCTGTGGCTGCTGGCCTATGCCAGAGCCACAGCAATGCAAGATCTGAGCTGTGTCTGTGACCTACACCACAGCTCACAGCAACACCGGATCCTTAACCTACTGAGCGAGGCTAGGGATCAAACCTGGGTCCTCATGGATGCTAGTCAGATTCGTTTCTGCTGAGCCATGATGGGAACTCCTACTCCAGCTTTTTTGTTGTTCTTTGATTGACATATTTTTCCATCCTTCTGCTTCCAACCTATACGTATTTTGAACCTATGGTGTGTTTCCTGTAAATAGCACACAGGTGAATTGTATTCTTTTTCACCTATCTCTAGTAATTTCTCTCTTTTGATTGGATTTCTCTCCGTTCTTATTTAACGTTAATATTGTTAGAGCTGAATTTATGTCTGCTAATTTACCTTTTGTTTTCAATGTCTCATGTCTTTTGTATTCCTTTAGGCTTCTTTTAGTGCTTTCTTTTGCACTGAATATTTTCTTTTTTTGTTTTTGTTTTATAGGGCCATACCTGTGGCATATGGAAGTTCCCAGGCTAGGGGTCGAATCAGAGCTGCAGCTGCTGGCTGATGCCACAGCCACAGCAACACAGGATCTGAACCATGTTTGCAACCCACACCACAGTTCATGGCAATACTGCATCCTTAAACCACTGAGCAACACCAGGAATTGAGCCCGCATCCTCATAGATACTAGTCAGGTTTGTTTCTGCTGAGCCACAACGGGAACTCCTGCACTGAATATTTTCTAATGTAGTATTTTAATACTTTTTTTTTGTCTTTTTGTCATTTTAGGGCCGTGCCTGTGGCATGTGGAGGTCCCCAGGCTAGGGGCCTAATCGGAGTTGTAGCCGCTGGCCTACACCACAGCCACAGCAACACAGGATCCGAGCCACATCTGCAACCTACACCACAGCTCATGGCAATGCCGGATCATTAACCCACTGAGCAAGGCCAGGGATCGAACCCACGACCTCATGATTCCTAGTCGATTCGTTAACTGCTGCGCCATGACAGGAACTCCTTAATAGACTTTTTTGATACATTTTTGACATGTTTCCTTGATGGTCACTTTAGGGATTACCACACAAATCTTATCAGAACACACTTTAGATTTATACTAACTTCATTCCAATGAGATATATAGATGTTAGTCATATATAAATCTATTCCCTCTCTTCGATTCTATGACATCATTCTTGTACATATTACATCTATTATGTTACAAACCCAACAGCATAATTGCTACTTCATGCAATTTTGTGCTTTAAAAAAGCTGAGAGAGGAAGAAGAGCACGTATATACTTATGAAGTTTGTTACATGAACTTTCTATACACCTACAATTTTTAAAATTTTCTTCATTTATTCCTGTGGATTCAAATTACTATCTGGTATCATTTTCTAACTTAATACAATTTTTCTCTAGTCCCACCTCCTTTGTGCTATTATTGTTAAATATATTAATTTCTATGGTATAGGCCCACCATATATACATAATGTTTCATACAATTGTTTTTTAAATAAATCAAGAGAATAAAGGATAAGAAATATTCATTTATATTGTCTTTTGCATAAAGGGCTTTATTGGTGCTCTTTAGGAGTTCCCTTTGTGGCTCAGTGGTTAACGAATCCGACTAAGAACCATGAGGTTGTGGGTTTGATCCCTGGCCTTGCTCAGTGGGTTAAGGATCCGGTGTTGCCGTGAGCTGTGGTGTAGGTTGAAGACGCGGCTCGGATCCCATGTTGCTGTGGCTGTGGTGAAGGCCAGCAGCTATAGCTCCTGTGAGATCCCTAGCTTGGGAACCTCCACATGCCGCAGGTGTGGCTCTGCATAAAGGCAAAAAGATAAAATAAAATAAAATTAAATAAAAAATGTCATTTTAATTACTATCTAGAGTCACTTGCTTTCAGCCTGAAGAATTTCTTTTATTATGATGGTTCTGCAATAAATGAATTGGCTAATATTTTATTTATCTGGGAGTGACTTTATTTCACCTTCATTTAAAAAATAATTTTGCTGGATAAAAGATTTTTGGCTGACAGTACTCCCTGCACCCCACCTTTTTTGGCCCTTCAAATAATGTCATCATCTCATGGCCTTATGGCCTCCACAGTTTCTAATGAGAAGTCAGCTGTTACTCTTACTGGAGTTCCTTCATATGTTAGAAGTTACCTTTGCTGCTTATAAGACTTTGTCTTTCAGGATTTCTACTGTGATTTATCTGTGTGTGGATCTCTGGGTTTATCTTACTTGTGGTTAATTTTTGATGCATAGATTGTTTTTCATCAAATTTGCAAGTTTTCAACCATTACTTCTTCAAAAAAATTTTTTTTTGTCTTTTTGCCTTATTTGGGCTGTACCCGTGGCATATGGAGGTTCCCAGGCTAGGGGTCTACAGGAGCTGTAGCCGCCGGCCTTCGCCACAGCCACAGCAACGCGGGATCCGAGCCGCGTCTGCAACCTATACCACAGCTCATGGCAACGCTGGATCCTTAGCCCACTGAGCAAGGCCAGGGATCGAACCTGCAACCTCATGGTTCCTAGTCAGATTCGTTAACCACCGAGCCACAACGGGAACTCCCTCAAAATTTTTTTCTATTCCTTTCTCTCTCCCCTCCTTCTGGTGCTCCCATCATATATGTCCTGGTGGGTCTAGTGGTATTTTATATCTCTGAGTCTCTGTTTAATTTTTTTTATTTCATTTGTTCTTCATATTGTATAATTTGCATTATCTTCAAAAGTTTACTGATTCTTTCTATTTTAAGTTTAAATCAATAGTGAGCCCTTCCTAAGATTTTTTTTTCAGTTACTTTATCTTTTAACTTCAGAACTTCTATGTAGCTCTTTAAAAAAATAACTTAAATTTCTTTATGGATAGTCTCAACTTTTATGAAATATTGTCACCACATCTTATTTTACTTCTTTAAGCACAGGTTCCTTTTGCTGCTTGAACATATTTATAATAGCTGTTTTGAAGTCTTTCTCTACTCAATCTGACAGCTGAGCCCTCTCACCAGCAGTTCCTGTATTTCCCCCTGTGAATGAATCACACATTCCTCTTTATTTGCCTGCCTCATATTTTTTTGTTGAAAAAAATTTAGATAGTATTTTTAGCACATTAATACATTTAAGCATGATAATACCTTTTAGGATGCTTTAGATAATGTATGGTAGCAACTCTGGATCATGATCCTCTCCCCTCCCCATCCCACACCCCAACATGACACGCAGGGCTTGTTAATGTTGTTTGTTTATCCATTTAGTATCTTGACTGGACTATTATAGTGGAGTCCACTTCACCCACTGTGTGAAACCTATGATGCTGTTCTCCAATGACTGGAGCCTTGTTCATGCCCGCAGTCAACCAGGATGACAGTGGTTCTATCAGGGTTCTCTTTGACTAACTCTTCCTCCAGTCATTCTCTTAAGCTGTCCACTTCTGCTGGTATTACACCCAGCTAATATCCTTTACTAACTGCCAACAAACTGCTCTACTGATTTTGACAATGGTCTGAACCTAAGTTGCTCTGCAGTCTGATCCATTTAATCCAGGTCCATTTGCACGGATAGTTTTTGAGGCTGGTCTTCGAACTCTGTTCTGACACCAGGAAGGTACTTTTTATTTGTCTCTTTCTCTGGTTCTCCCTTGCAAGCTAATTGGCCTGTAGTTCAGCTTGTTGCTCTCATGGAGCTTCCTCTTAATGGAGGGAGCCTCTGAAACCTTGGCCACACTTGCCTGGAATTTAAGCTCTGTAACACATAGCTGGTAGAGATGAGAAACGCTGATGACCTGCTCTTCCCACAGCCCTCAGCTGGGAGGTGTGTCTGCACCGGTGGCATATGGAAGTTCCCGGGCCAGGGATCAAATCTGAACCACAGCTCTGATCTATGCCTCAGCTGTCACAACACTGGAGGATCCCTATGTTCTTAACTGAACTCCCTAAAGTTGGGTTTCCATCATGCTGAGCTAGAAGGGGAGAGGGACGGGGAGGGCCATGGTTCAAATGTCAAAGTCTCACTCTTTTCTTTCTTTCTCTCTCTCCTTTTTTTTTTTTTTTTTTGTCTTTTTGCCTTATCTAGGGCGGTACCCGCAGCATATGGGGTTTCCAGGCTAAGGGTCTAATTGGAGCTGTAGCCAATGGCCTATGCCACAGCCACAGCAACACGGGATCCGAGCTGCATCTGCGACCTACACCACAGGTCATGGCAACGCCAGATCCTTAACCCACTGAGCAAGGCCAGGGATCTCAACCACAACCTCATGGTTCCTAGTCGGATTTGCTAACCGCTGTGCCATGACAGGAACTCCTCACTCTTTCTTTTTAAGTTTTAGTAGATTTTATTGAGTAAGAAATTTGTTTCTTCATTTACTTAGATCCTTAGGACAATTTTCAAAGAGTCTAGGTAATTGTTTTACAAATAATTTTCATGAGTTATGCTTGTTTCATTGGGGAGTGATTTCACTTAGCTTCTCATGTTACCATTTCAGATGTCACCACCCTGCCAGGCTATTTTTCTGCTACAATAACTAAGCTTCTAGAATTTGGATCTCAGGCTGCCTCAAGCAATCTGCATTATCGCAGAGTGAGCCTTGCAAGGGACTGGGAGAGAGACAGACAGAGCCCTAGTGACGTTATAGGAGTCTCTGGATCTGGCTGTGCTTGAGATTAGCCCAATCAACTGCACTCCACAGTCAGATAAGTGAATAAATTGCCTTCTTTGCTTAGCTAGTTCAAACTGAGTTTCTCTCACATATGACCAAAAGGTGTTATTAATTTCCTGAATGTCAAACTTATAATAATACGTGAGTAAATGATAAGTACTGTAGAAAAGTTGTTCTATGGAGCTCCCATTGTGGTGCAGCAGAAACAAATCCAACTAGGAGCCATGAGATTGCGGGTTCAGTCCCTGGCCTCACTCAGTGGGTTAAGGATCCAACATTGTCATAAGCTGTGGTGTAGGTCACAGATGTTGCTTGGATCCTACGTTGCTGTGGTTGTGGTGTAGACTGGCAGTTGTAGCTCCGACTGGACCCCTAGCCTGGGAACCTCCATATGCCACAGGTGAGGCCCTAAAAAGCAAAAGAAAAGAAAAGAAAATTGTTCCACAAAATTGGTATCTAGAGTGATTTTCATGTGATCTTTTAGGTAGTTAATCTCATCCTGATAATTTAAAGTCTCTAGTATTTAATAAAATATGTAGACATCATTTATGTTGATTCTAATTGACGTTCCTCTTAATAAGGATTTTTAATATATTCCTATTTATCTGTCAATATTTGTTAATATCCAAAGGGTTGTTTCCAAGTCTCAATGTTAATTGCTAATTCTGAGATATTGATAATAATAACAATACAGAAGCCTGACCTTGATTATAAAAGGTTATAATAAGTCAAGTAAGCCTCTCTTTTCCACTGGCCAATGGAAAACTCATTAGAACATTTCTGGTAAGCAAATAGTTTTCCAAATACTGGAACCAAATAAAGACCTCTTTAACAAATTAGAAATTGAAAACGGGAAGATGGTAAATTGTTGCCCTTGATGTGATAACAGAAAATCTAGGTAATTAAAGGAAAACATTAATAAAACAAATGAAAAAACAGCCTACAGAATGGGAGAAAATATTTGCAAATGATTAAACCGACAAGGGTTTAATCTCCAAAATATACACACAACTCACACAATTCAAAAACAACAGCAAACTCAAACAACCCAGCTGAAAAATGGGCAAAAGACCTGAACAGACATTTCTCCAGAGAAGACATACAGACAGCAAATGAAAAGATGTTTAACATCACTGATTATTAGAGAAATGCAAACCAAAACTACAATGAGGAACCACCTCACACCTGTCTGAATGGCCATCCTTAAAAAGTCCACAGATCACAAATGCTGGAGAGGGTGTGGAGAAAAGGGAACCCTCCTACACTGCTGGTGGGAATGTAAGTTGCTGCAACCATTATGGAAAACACCATGGAGGTTCCTTAGAAAACTGAAAATAGAATTACCATATGATCTAACAATCCCACTCCTGGGCATACATACAGACAAAAGTGTAATTCAAAACGACACACAAACCTCTATGTTCAATGCAGTACTATTCACAATAGCCAAGACATGGAAACAACCTAAATGTTCATCAACAGAGGAATGGATTAAGAAATGAGGTACATATATAAAATAGACAACTATTCAGCCATACAAAGAATGAAATAGCCATTTATAGCAACATGGATGCAACCAGAGATTATCATACTAGGTGAAGTAAGTCAGAAAGAGAAAGACAAATACCATGTGATATCACTTATATCTGGAATCTAAAATATGGCACAAATGAACCTATCTACAAAACCAGAGGACAGACTTGTAGTTGCCAAAGTGGGGGAGGGGGAAGGAGACGGATGGACTAGGAGTTTGGGGTTAGTAAATATAAACTATTACATTTAGAAAGGATAAACAACAAGGTCCTACTGTATAGCACAGGGAACTATATCCAGTCTCCTGGGACAGACCATGATGGAACAGAATATAAAAAATAATGTGTGTGTGTGTGTATGTATATATATATAAAACTGCAGCACTTTGCTGTACAGAAGAAATAAGCACAATAATTGTAAATCAACTATGCTTTAATTAAAAGATTTTATTTTTTCCCATTACTTAATGAATTTTATTACAATTATAGGTGTACAAAAATCTTCACAACTCAATTTGATAGCATTTGCTTCCCAAACCCTCAGTGCATCCCCCCACCCCTCAGCGAGTCTCATTTTAAAAACCATAGGTTTTCCAAAGTCTGTTGAGTCATTATCTGTTCTGCAAAGAAGTTCATTGTGTCCTTTTTTTAGTTTCCACATGTAAGCGGTAGCATTTGATGTTAGTTTCTCATTGTCTGACTGGTTTCACTTCGCATGATAATTTCTAGGTCCATCCATGTTGCTATAAATGTTATTTTGTTACTTTTAATGGCTGAGTAATATTCTATTGTGTATATGTACCAGATCCTCCCTATCCACTCCTCTGGTTGATGAGCATTTAGGTTGTTTCCATGACCTGGCTATTGTATAGAGTGGTGCAATGAACACTGGAGTACGTGTGTCTTTTCGAGTCATGGTTTTCTCTGGATAGATGCCCAGGAGTGGGATTGCTGGATCAAACGGTAATTCTATTTTTAGTCTTCTGAGGAATCTCCATACTGTTTTCTACAGTGGTTGCACCAATTTGCATTCCCACCAACAGTGTAATAGGGATCCTTTTTCTCTACACCCTCTCCAGCACTTATTGTTTGTAGACTTTTTGATGATGGCCATTCTGACTGGCATAAGGTGGTACCTCATAGTGGTTTTGATTTACATTTCTCTAATAATGAGTAATGTTGAACATCTTTTCATGTGTTTTTTTTTTGGCCATCTGTATGTCTTCTTTGGAGAATTGTCTGTTTAGATCTTCTGCCCATTTTTGGATGGGGTTGTTTGTTTTTTTGGTATTGAGCTATATGTAAATTTTGGAGATTAATCCTTTGTCAGTCAATTCATTTGCAAATATTTTCTTCCATTCTGTTAGTTGTCTTTTTGTTTTGTTTAGGGTTTCCTTTGCTATGCAGAAACTTTTAAGTTTAATTAAGTCCCATTTGTTTCTTTTTCTTTTTATTGTCATTACTCTGACAGGTGGATCTGAGATGTTGTTGTCATTTATGTCAGAGAGTGTTTAGCCTATGTTTTCCTCTAAGAGTTTTATAGTATCTGGTCTTATATCTAGATTTTTAATCCATTTTGAGTTTATTTTTGTGCATGGTGTTAGAAAGTGTTCTAGTTTCATTTTTTCACAAGTGGCTGTCCAGTTTTCCCAGCACCACTTATTCAAGAGGCTGTCTTTTCTCCAATGTATATTCTCGCCTCCCTTGTCATAGATTAGTTGATTATAGGTGCATGGGTAATTAAAAGTCTTTAAAAGGAAAATCTAAGTAATTAAGATTTTTGTTTCTCTGGCATGATACTACCTTGAAATACTATCATGGTACAAGTTTGTTGGAACTACAGAGTTAGGAAATTATCAGGACATATTTACAGGTCAAGACTCAGCAATTTTATCCTGTCTCTCTTGACAAAATTCTTCCATAAGTCCTTCCTTGAATGTGGATGACTATAGCATGTTACAGGCAAGAAAGACATCAGACATTACTGTAAACAGACACTATTATAAACTGGCAATTTAGGGACTTGGTTAAAAAAGCCTGTCTCAGGGTGAAGCCTAGACAGCGCCTTAACCAACTTCATATTACCACATTGGGTGTCACTTGCCAACTGTAAGAAGGTTCTGCAATCAGAATCAGATGATTCTGCAATCCAGTGATCTTCTGTCATATTTTAAATTGTCCAGAATCTCCAGAGGAGCACATTATTGACAAGATAAATCTTTATAATCAAATAGGCATACTGTCTAACAAAATATGGATGTCCATTATAAAACCTCACTAATTCCTATTAAATGAGAATAAGCGATATAAATTCACCAAATAATTTTTCTTACATTAAGAAACGGCTCCCAGAGAGATTTTTGTGGCGATTAAGATGGTGGAATAGAAGGACTGGTACTCAACTTCTCTCCCAAATAACAACAAAACTACAACCAAATGCCGAGCAGCCTTCAACCGAATGGACTGTAAACTTCCAAAAAAGATATTCTACTCCAGAAGACAAAGAGGAGACCACATCAAGAGGTAGGAGGGGCGATTATGCCATAGAAGCAACCCCATACCTCCTGGGTGGGAAGCCCCACAGACTGGAAAGTAACTGCAGCACAGAGACTCAGCTACAGGACTGAGAGTTCTGACCCCCACGTCAAATCCCCATGCTTGGGGATCTGACACAGGGAGAAAGAGCCCCCGGAGTATCTGGCATTGAAGGCCAGTGGGGCTTGTGTGCAGGAGCTCCACAGGACTGGGGGAAACAGAGACCCCACTCTTGAAAGGCACACAGACTTTCACATGCACTGGGTCCCAGGCAAAGTAAAGTCTCCATAGGAATCTGGGTGGAACTGGACTGCAATTCTTGGAGGATCTCCTGGGAAAACAGGGGTGACGGTGGCTTGTTGTGGGGGAAGGGCATTGGAGGTGAAACTCTTGGGAACATTCATCAGCCTGCATTTCCCTGGAGGTGGGCATTTCTAGGAAAATCTGATCCCTCCCATCAGCGCTGAGAAGCCACAGGCCAAACAATAATCCAGGTGGGACCACAGCCACACCCATCAGTAAACAGGCTGCCTAAAGACCCCTCAGGCACACAGCCAGCCTCTAAACTCATCCAGAGACAAAGCCCCACCCATCAGAGGGATAGGAATCAACCCCACCTACCAGTGGGCAGGCATCACTCCCTCCCATCGGGAATCCTACAGCAAGCCCCCTCCATACCAACTTTAGCCACAGGGGAGGCAAACACCAGAACTAAAGAGAAGCTACAACTCTACTGTCGGCAAAAAGGTCACCACACCAAAAACCTATAAAAATGAAAAGACAGAAAACTCTAACTCAGATAAGGGAGAAAGAAAAGATCGAGAAAAACAGCTCAGTGATGAGGAGATTATCAGCCTCCCAGAAAGAGACTTTAGACTGTTGATGCTGAAGATGATGCAAGGCATTGGAAATAAACTGGAGGCAAAGACTGATAATTTACAGGAAACACTGAGCAAAGAAGTACAAGATGTAAAAATTAAACAAGAAGAGATGCAAAATACAATAACTGAAATAAAAAAATTCATTAGAAGCAGCCAACAGTAGAATACTGGAGGCAGAAGAACGAATCAGTGAGGTGGAGGACAGATTAGTGGAAATCACTAATGCGGAAGAGAAAAGAGATAAAAGATTGAAAGGAAATGAGAAGAGTCTCAGAGAACTCTGGGAAAATGTTAAACGCACCAACATCCGTATTATAGGGGTGCCAGAGGGAGAAGAGAGAGAGAAGGGGACAGAAAAAATATTTGAGGAGATAATAGCCGAAAACTTCCCTAATATGGGAAAGGAACCACTCACTCAAATCCAGGAAGCACAACGAGTACCATATAAAATAAACCCAAGGAGGAACACCCCCAGACACATATTAATCAAAATGACCAAAATTAAAGACTAAGAGAAAATATTGAAAGCAGCTAGGGAAAAGAAACAAATGACATACAAGGGAACCCTAATAAGGTTATCAGCAGATTTTTCAGCTGAAACTCTGCAGGCCAGAAGGGAGTGGCATGGTATACTTAATTTGATGAAAGGATAAAACTTCCAACCAAGATTGCTTTACCCAGCAAGACTCTCATTCAGATTTGAAGGAGAGATCAAAACCTTTACTGATAAGCAAAAGCTAAGAGATTTCTGCAACACTAAACCAGCTTTACAACAAATCCTAAAGGAACTTCTCTAGGCAGAAAAGAAAAGGCCACAACCAGAAAGAAACACACCACAAATGACAAGGCTCACTAGTAAAGGCATATATACAGTAAAGATACTAAATCATCCATGCACATTTATGCTACCAAAACCAGAAACCGTGAGAAGAGAGCACAAATGCAGGACACTGGAGATGCACATGCAATTAAGAAACCAACACCTTAAAGCAATCTCATTTATATATAGACTCCTATATCAAAACTTCAGGGTAACTGCAAACCAAAAATCTACAATTGATAAACAAACAAATAAGAAAAACCAACTCAAATACAACATTAAAGACAGTCATCCTGTGAGAGGAGACAACAAGAGAATAAGGGAAGAAAAAGGTAACAAAAACACCAAAGAGTTAATACAATGGCAATAAGAACATACATATCAATAATTACCTTAAATGTTAATGGGCTGAATGCCCCAACCAAAAGACATAGACTAGCCGAATGGATACAAAAACAAGACCCATATATATGCTGTCTTCAAGAGACCCACTTCACTTCTAGAGACACATACAAATTGAAAGTGAGAGGATGGAAGAAAATATTCCATGCAAACGGGCATCAAAAGAAAGCCGGAGTAGCAATACTCCTATCACACAAAATAGACTTTAAAATGAAGAACATTTTAAGAGACAAGGAAGGGCACTACAGAATGATCAAAGGATCAATCCAAGAAGAAGACAGAACAATTTTAAATATCTATGCACCCAACATAGGATCACCACAATATAGAAGGCAACTGCTAACAACCTTCAAAGGAGAAATCAACAATAACACCATCATAGTGGGGGACTTTAACACCCCACTTACACCAATGGATAGATCATCCAGACAGAAAATCAATAAGGAAACACAGGCCCTGAATGAAGCATTAGATCAGATGGACTTCATAGATATGTATAGGACATTCCATCCAAAATAAACAGAATACACATTCTTCTCAAGTGCGCATGGAACATTCTCTAAGACTGATCACATCCTGGGCTACAAATCAAGCCTCAGTAACTTTAAGAAAATTGAAATCATTTCAAGCATCTTCTCTGACCACAATGCTATATGACTGGGAACCAACAACAAGAAAAAAATGGCAAAAAATGCAAACACGTGGAGACTAAACAACATGCTACTAAACAACCAATGAATCACTGAAGAAATCAAAGAGGAAATTAAAAAATACCTAGCAGCAAATGACAACAAAGCTATGACACTCCAAAACCTCTGGGATGCAGCAAAAGCAGTTCTAAGAGGGAAGTTTATAGCAATACAAGCCTCCCACAGGAAACAAGAAAAAGCTCAAATAAACAACCTAACTTTACATCTAAAGCAACTAGAGAGGGAAGAACAGACAAGACCTAAAGTTAGTAGAAGAAAAGAAATCATAAAGATCAGAGCAGAAATCCAATGAAATAGAAATGAGGTAAACCGTAGAAAAGATCAATGAAACTAAAAGCTGGTTCTTTGAAAAGATCAACCAAATTGATAAACCCCTAGCCAGGCTTATCAAGGAAAAAAGAGAGAGAACACAAATCAATGAAATTAGAAATGAAAAAGGAGAAGCAACAATAGACATCACAGAAATACAAAGGATCATAAGAGACTACTATATGCAACTATATGGCAATAAAATGGAAAACCTAGAAGAAATGGACACATTCTTAGAAAAGTACAATCTTCCAAGACTAAACCAAGATGAAATAGAAAATATGAACAGACCAATCACAAGTTCTGAAATTGAAACTGTGATTTAAAAACTTCCAACAAACAAAAGTCCAAGACCAGATGGCTTCACAGGTAAATTCTATCAAACATTTAGAGAAGAGCTAATACCTATCCTTCTGAAACTATTCCAAAAAATTGCAGAGGAAGGGATATTCCCAAACTCATTCTATGAGGCAACCATCACCCTGGTACCAAAACCAGACAAAGATACCACAAAAAAAGAAAATTACAGGCCAGTCTCACTGATGAACATAGATGCACAAATCCTCAACAAAATACTAGGCAACTGAATCCAACAATATATTAAAAGGCTTATACATCACAATCAAGTGGGATTCATCCCAGGGATGCAAGGATTCTTCCTTATCTGCAAATCAATCAGTGTGATACACCACGTTAATAAATTGAAGAATAAAAAACCATACGATCCTCTCAATAGATGCAGAAAAAGCCTTTGACAAAATCCAACACCCATTTCTGAGAAAAACCCTTCAGAAAGTGGGCATAGGGGGAACCTAACCTCAACATAATAAAGGCCATGACAAACCCAGAGCTCACATCATTCTCAATGGTGAAAAGCTGAAAGAATTCCCACTGAGATCAGGATCAAGACAGGGATGTCCATTCTCGCCACTACTATTCAACATAGTTTTGGAAGTCCTAGCCACAGCAATCAGAGAAGTAAAAGGAATCCAAACTGAAAAGGAAGAAGTAAAACTATCACTATTTGCAGATGACATGATACTATACCTAGAGAACCCTAAAGACTCTACCAGAAAACAGTTAGAGCTCATCTATGAATTTGGCAAAGTTGCAGGATACAAAAGTAATACACAGAAATCAACTGCATTTCTATACACTAACAAAAAGATCAGAAAGAGAAATTAGGGAAGCAATCCCGTTTACCATCACATCAAAAAGAATCAAATACTTAGGAATAAACCTACCAAAAGAGACAAAAGACCTGTACTCTGAAAATTATAAGACACTGCTCAAAGAAATCAAGGATGACATGAACAGATGGAAAGACATAGTATGCTCTTGAATTTGAAGAGTCAATATTATCAAAATGACTATACTACCCAAGGCAATCTACACATTCAATGCAGTCCCTGTCAAATTACCAAGGACCTTTTTCACAGAACTAGAACAAAATATTTTAAAATTTGTTTGGAAACACAAAAACCCAGAATAGCCAAAGACATCCTAAAAAGAAAAATGGAGCTGGAGGAATCAGGCTCCCTGACTTCAGACTCTACTACAAAGCTATAGTCATCAAAACAGTACGGCACTGGCACAAAGACAGAAACAGAGATCAGTGGAACAGGATAGAAAGCCCAGAATTAAATTCACGCATCTGCAGTCAATTAATCAATGACAAAGGAGGCAAGAATATATATTGGACAAAAGACAGCCTCTTCAGTAAGTGCTGCTGGGAAAACTGGACAGCTACATGTAAAAAAATGAAACTGGAACACTTCCTAACATCACAAAAATAAACTAAAAATGGATTAAAAATCTAGACATAGACCAGATACTATAAAACTCTTAGAGGAAAACATAGGCCAAACACTCTCTGACATAAATGATAGCAACATCTTCTCAGATCCATCTGTCAGAGTAAGGACAATAAAAAGAAAAATAAACAAATGGCACTTAAGTAAACTTGAAAGTTTCTGCACAGCAAAGGAAACCCTAAACAAAACAAAAAGACAACCCACAGAATGGGAGAAAATATTTGCAAATGAATCAACTGACAAGAGATTAATCTCCAAAATTTATAAACACCTTCTACAGCTCAATACCAAAAAAACAAACAACCCCATCCAAAAATGGGCAGAGGATCTAAACAGATAATTCAAAGAAGACATACAGATGGCAAATAAACACATGAAAAGATGTTCAACATCGCTCGTTATTAGAGAAATGCAAATCAAAACCACTATGAGGTACCACCTTACACCAGTCAGAATGGCCATCATCAAAAAGTCTACAAACAATAAGTGCTGGAGAGGGTGTGGAGAAAAAAGGATCCCTATCACACTGTTGGTGGGAATGCAAATTGGTGCAACCACTGTGGAAAACAGTACGGAGATTCCTCAGAAGACTAAAAATAGAATTACCGTTTGATTCAGCAAACCCACTCCTGGGCATCTATTCAGAGAAAACCATGACTTGAAAAGACACATGTACTCCAGTGTTCATTGCACCACTCCATACAGCAGCCAAGTCATGGAAACAACCTAAATGCCCATCGACAGAGAAGTGGATAGGGAAGATCTGGTACATATACACAATGGAATATTACTCAGCCATTAAAAGTAATGAAATAACAACATTTATAGCAACATGGATGGGCCTAGAAATTATTATGCAAAGTGAAACCAGCCAGACAATGAGAAACAAACATCAAATGCTACCACTTACATGTGGAATCTAAAAAAAGGACACAATGAACTTCTTTGCAGAATAGATAATGAGTCACAGACTTTGGAAAACCTGTGGTTTCCAAATGAGACAAGCTGGAGGGTGGGGGGATGCACTGAGGGTTTGGGAAGCAAATGCTATCAAATTGAGTTGTGGTGATTTTTGTACACCTATAATTGTAATAAAATTCATTAAGCAATGGAAATAAATAAATAAAGATTTTTTGAATTTAGGTTAAAAAAGAAAGAAATGGCTTCCAGAATTCCCGTCATGGCTCAGCAGAAACAAATCTGACTAGTATCCATGAGGATATAGGTTCGATCCTTGGCCTTGCTCAGTGGGTTAAGGATCTGGCATTGCCATGAGTTGTGGTATAGGTGGCAGATGCAGCTCTGATCCCGCGTTGCTGTGGCTGTGACAGCTACAGCTCAGATTAGACCTCTAGCCTAAGAATCTCCATATGCCACAGCTGCAGCCCTAAAATGACGTAGAAAGGAAAGGAAAGGAAAGGAAAGGAAAGGAAAGGAAAGGAAAGGAAAGGAAAGGAAAGGAAAGGAAAGGAAAGGAAAGGAAAGGAAAAACACTCCCAACTTTTACTAAGGAAAAAGGGAAAAGTCTTCCAGGATCAGCTGAATGGATAGATTTGATTTATTTGTGATGGTCATATTGTTTTAAATACTTTGGGCTTCTGAATTACCTGAAAGCATGATGCAGCCTAGAGAGCTTAATCATACTCTCTGCAGTTTAACTGGCACTAATAACGGTCCTGCTTGCAGGTCCATTATTCACAGAAATAGAAAAATAAACATCCACTGACTTTTAGGACTTCGTAAGTCTTGAATTGGAGGAAACTGAATTCCACTAATACTCAGTATTAGAACTCGAGTATTAGATTCTCAAGTACTGTAACTTAAGAATCTAATACTCGAGTTCTAATACTCAGGGCTATGCTCGATCCTATTCTGATAAGTAAAATCTTACCCAAGAAAGAGTTTCATCTACCGATTTGGGATATGACGCGCCCTCAGAAAAAAAGGTTGAGACTGTGATTCTAAGTCAAATGACTGGCCAGGGCTAGAATGCTTGCATTTTACAATCTCCTTCTCCTCTTGTGTTACCTCAGCAGCATACCTGATTTGGTTTTACAGAGACGAATTTCAAGGAAAACATCACCTAGACTTTATTTCAAATTACTCTGAGGATCAATATATCTCACTCATGTCCAGAAATGCCACGTTAATAATCTGCTATTACGATCCACAACTCAGGGAAGGTAAATGTCCTGTCAACCACAATCTCTCTCTATTATTTTTAAGAAGGGCTAGTTTCCATTATCAAAAGCAGATAAGGAACAACGGCACCCATTTGTCATTCAAAATGGAACAGACTTGTTTAGCTGGGAATGAATGAAAACCATCACATAGTGGGGTTTGTTTTTTTGAGCAGCAGCAATAAAGTCACAATTCAAGGTCAGGGAAATTTCAAATGTTTTCTTCTGGGTTGCTATTATATTTTCAGATAGGTTGGGGAAACAATTTTCCGACACAACTTGGGCTCTCTAGTATTTTTTTCCCCTAAAACAGAGATAAGAAGCAGAAACCTTAGATTTTTCTCTCATCTTCTCAAATGGTAATTTTTATTTAAATTTTTTGGGGGCCATGCTGTGGCATGCAGAAGATGCTGGACCAGGGATCGAACACACGCTTTGCAGTGACTTGAGTCACAGCAATGACAACACTGGATCCTTAACTGCTAGGCCACCAGGGAACCAGTATTAAATTTCTTTTATTGAGGTATATCTGATGTACAATATTGTATGTTTCAAGTGTACAACAGTGATTCACAATTTTTACTTTTTTTTTTAATTTGATGGCTGCACCCATGGCATATGGAAGTTCCTGGGCCAAGGGACTGAATCTGAGCTGCAGCTGCAGCCTAAACCATAGCTGTGGCAATGCTGGACCCTTTAACCCACTGCACCAGACCAGGGATGGAATCTGCACCTCTGCAGTGACCTAAGCTGCTGCAGTCAGATTTTTAACCCACCGTGCCACAGCAGAACTCCAGTGATTCACAAGTTTTAAAGATTAAACTCTATGTATAGTTATTATGAGGTATTGACTATATTCCCTGTGCTGTGTAAAATATCCTTGTAGCTTATTACTATTATCTTTTTTTTTTTTTTAGGGCTGCACCTGCGGCATATGGAGGTTCCCAGGCTAGGGGTTGAATCAGAGCTGCAGCTGCCGGTCTACACCACAGCCACAGCAACACTGGATACAAGCCACATCTGTGAGCTACACCATAGACTGTGGCAACACTGGATCCTTAACCTATTGAATGAGGCCAGTGATTGAACTTGCATCCTCATGGATACTAGTCGGGTTCATTAACTACTGAGCCATGATGGGAACTCCTCCTTGTAGCTTATTTATTTTATACACTGTAGTTGTACCTATTAATCTCCTAACCCTACCGTGCCCTTTCCCCATTCCCTCTTCCCACTGGTAACCACTAGTTTGTTCTTTATATCTGTGAATCTGTTTCTTTTTTGTTATATTCATTAGTTCATTTAATTTTTTTAGGTTCCACATATAAGTGATATCACATAGTACGTAGTTAATTTTTATATCACCCACCTAGAGATTTTATTTCCAATTTGAGGGAGTCTTTTCTTTCCATTTTCATGCAATAGATCCCATCTCACAACATGTATAAGAGGCTGTGGTATGTGAAAAAGAGATCATTTGATAGTGAGTGGACTTACACAGCAAATCAGCACCAAGGGTACATCCAGGCCTTATTTTTTTTCACAGGTTCTGTGTAGGAAACGCTTAAAAATGTCATTTGCCATTTGGGATTTCAGATCAACAGATGGTAAGACTTTCCTGTGTGCATGTTTCCAGGCACTTCAAAATCAAAATATGACCTGAATTAAACTCGTCTCTTCCCTTATAAATAATGGTCTTTCTTTATCTTTTTCCATTACTAAATAGCATTGCCATCCATTTTGTAGGCTGAACCATAAGAAAGATGCCTTTTTTTTTGTAGCTCACAAATACCTGAATATTGGCAATTTCAAATGAATCAACTTTAATTGTTGTTCAAGTCAGGAACCTGGGTGAAATCTTTATCACTCTCACTCCCCTTTGACTTTCCCAGCCAACCAACCATGAGGACTAGTAATTCTATTTCTTAGGCATATTCTGCATCCATCTCTAGGGCAGCCATCAGAAATCATCATTAAACGGACTCAGCAATCCTACCGTCCACACTGCAAGAGGAACCAGTGCGTCCTCTTTAAAATCCAAGTTAGGGAGTTCCCGTCGTGGCACAGCGGTTAACGAATCTGACTAGGAACCATGAGGTTGCAGGTTCGATACCTGGCTTTGCTCAGTGGGTTAACGATCCGGCGTTGCCGTGAGCTGTGGTGTAGGTTGCAGACGTGGCTTGGATCCCGCGTTGCTGTGGCTGTGGCGAAGGCCAGCGGCTACAGCTCCGATTAGACCCCTAGCCTGGGAACCTCCACATGCTGCGGATGCGAACCTAAAATGACAAAAGGCAAAAAAACAAAACAAAACAAAACAAAAAACCCAAGTTAGATCATCTCACTTCCGTGCTTGAAATTGTTCGATGGCTTCGGACTACCCTTAACACAAAGACCAGACACACCAACACGGCTCAGAGAGTCTGCTAACTCCAGCCCCTGCTGACCTCTTCCATCCCACCACACTCTGTTTTCTGGTTACCGGGACCTTCTGCCTTCTCATGCGTGCTCCTTCCTATCTCAGGGCCTTTGACCTACTAATCCATCTGCCTGGAACCCTTTTCTCTTTCATTATCTCCCAGGCTTTTGTCACTCAGTGACCCCTACTGTGCCTTCTTTCACGTCTCAGCATAAAAGCCATGCCTCAAAAGAACCCTCTATACGTGCCCTATATCGACGTGGAACCCCACGTTAACTCCACCTCAGCGTGGATCCCATTACTAACTACCTGTTTAATGCCTTGCTAGACTCAGATTCCACAAAGGCAAGGTCATGGCTGTCTTGTTCACTGCCACATCACCATCACTAAGCCAGGGCTTAGCACCTAATGGGTGCTCAAGAAATGTTTACTGGGAGTTCCCGTCGTAGCTCAGTGGTTAATGAATCTGAATAGGAACCATGAGGTTGTGGGTGCGATCCCTGGCCTTGCTCAGTGGGTTCAGGATCCAGAGTTGCCATGAGCTGTGGTGTAGGTTGCAGACGCGGCTTGGATCCCACGTTGCTGTGGCTGTGGCGAAGGCCGGAGGCTACAGCTCCTGTTAGACCCCTAGCCTGGGAACCTCCATATGCCAAGAGTGTGGCCCTAGAAAAGACAAAAAGACAAAAAAAAAATGTTTACTGAAGGTGTGAGACCTCACAAGTGTCAAGGTTGCAATTCACGGTTCAAAGCTGCTATCTTTGTTCAGTGATTGTCTCAGTTCTGATATATCTTCAGTGATTTTTCTATTAAGGATTTTCATTTGTTTTTGGTCTTGTTCACTTGTTTTTTGGCCGCAGTATACAGCAGCCTGATGTGGGATCTCAGTTCCCAGACCAGGGACTGAACCTAGGCCATAGCAGTGAAAATATCGAGTCCTAACCACTAGGCCACCAGGAAACTCCCTCTGTTTAGGATTTTTTTTGCCACACCCACAGCATGCGGAAATTCCTGGGCCTGAGATGGAACCCACACCACAGCAGTGACAATGCCAGATATTGAACTTGCTAAGCCACTAGGGAACTCCATGTTTAGGATTTGTTTAAAAAGGAAACAAAAACATTCAACTTGAACATTCAAAACTGAAAAGACCTAGAACCCTGGATCTTCTCTGAATTATCCCTTAGTATGGCTACATCTGGTAGTAGTTATTGTTACAAGAGAAATAATAATAATTTAAAACAACATTTGAGGGCCAACCATGTGCCTAACTTATGCAGGAATGTGAGACTTAGAGAAGTTAGGTGATTTTTCTCAAGTCCACAGAGTTAGTCAATGGCGGAGCCACAGTCACAAAGACACAGAATCCAAGACATGCTTTGGATGCTCTCCAATTGGTCGCTCAAACCTTGGGAAAGACAATTTCTCAAATCCAGGGACCACCTCTTGATAAACCTGAAGAATGAAAGCATCAGCTACAGAACCCAAGAGGAACACATTTCCAACTGTCAGTAAAATGTCCCTAAACACACCCTAGTTAATTCCATGATGTTTCCAAGCACAATTCTCTCCCAAGCAGCATCTTATTTAAAAGCAAGTGTTCCTACCGGAAGAAAGAGTCTCTGGGCAGCACAAGGCTTGAATAATTTCTTCCATTCCTGAGGGTTTCCAACCGAAAATGTGATGGGGTAGATTCTGTGTTCAAACTTCTTTGTATAGGAGTCAGGCCACTGTCGCAGCTGAAAAACATGGAAAGGAAGGGGTGATCAGACCTCAGAAATACGGAAAACACCTAAAGCTTCTGGGTGGCAAGGTATAATTTTCTTTTTCTTTTTTCTTTTTTTGGTAGGGCTGCGTCTGCAACACATTGAAGGTCCTAAGCTAGGAGTTGAACTGGAGCTGCAGCCACCAATCTACACCACTGCCCATGGCAACACTGGATCCTTAACCTACTTATTGAGGCCAGAAATCAAACTTGCATCCTCATGGTTACTAGTCAGGTTCTTAACCTCCTGAGCCACAATGGGAACTCCAGGTAGAAAACATTCAGGCAGGATACACAGAAAGTCTAACTCTGCCACCACAATAAATGCTCACTGACTAAAAGACTATCGCTATGACTTAAAAAAATAACATACAGAGTTGGCAAGGAGGATGTGAAACTGGCACCTAAACACTCCAAGGGTAAATGTGAACAAACTTCCAGGTGGGCAAATTTAGAAATTGCTAACAACATGGGAGATCCCGTCGTGGCTCAGTGGTTAACGAATCCGACTAGGAACCATGAGGTTGCAGGTTCGATCCCTGGCCTTGCTCAATGGGTTAAGGATCCGGCATTGCCGTGAGCTGTGGTGTAGGTCGCAGATGCGGCTCTGATCCCGCATTGCTGTGGCTGTGGCGTAGGCCGGCCGCTACAGCTCCAATTAGACCCCTAGCCTAGGAACCTCCACATACTGTTAGTGCAGCTCTAGAAAAGGCAAAAAGACAAAAAAAAAAAATCTGTCTATAAGTAACTAAACGTACAGTAAAAGCAAGATGCATTCAAGCATTTGACGTTAAACAAATCTGAAGATAATAAGTCCATGAAAAACTGAAAAAAGAAAAAAAAAGAAATTGGTAACAACAAACTCCAAGACAGAGATATAAGGACTTTCACCAAAACAAAGTCTGAAACAATACTAAAAAAAAAAAAAAGAAAAGAAAAGAAACCTTGGAAACCAATTAAATGCTCAAAAATAAGGAACTGGGAAAATGCATTATGATAAAACTACACAGTGGACCAATGGGCAGTTAAAATAAAGTAGACTTTTACATGCTGTCATGAAAAATGGTTACGCTATATAGTTACCTTTTTAGGAAAAGCAAAGTGCAAAAATAAATTTATAATTTGGTTCTATCTTACAGGAGAAAATATATGCATATATGCTTTATCGTGGAGAAAAAAATCTGAACAGTTGCACCAAATTGTTAAAAGTGGGCACCCGTGGATGTGTGGTTGGTGGTGGTTTCATTTTCTAAGTCTGTATTCCTGTATTCTTTAGGACTTTTACAGAGTATATATTAATTTCTCTGCATATGTTGATTTTATAATAAAATTATTCCAATGAATAGACTTTACTTTTCAGAGCAATTCTGTTTACAGAAAAACTGAACAGAAAGTACAGAAAGTTCCCATATACCCTCTTTCCTTCCTCTCCCCCCAGCCCTGGTTTCCCCCATCATTAACATCTTGTGTTAAATTGGCACGTATGTTACAACTGATGAGCCAATACCAACACATTAAGTAAAGCCCATAGTTTACATTAGGGTTCATTCTTCGTGTCGTATAATTTTATGGGTTTCAACAAATGCATGTTGTTCTGTATCCACCATTACAGCATCATACAGAATAGTTTCACCGCGCTAACAATCCCCTCTGTTCCAGCTATTCATTCCTTCTCCCTCCCTCCTCTCTTCTCGACTCCCAGCAACCACTGATATTTTTATTGTCCCTTAGTTTTACCTTTTACAAATGTGATAAGGTTGGAATCATACAGTATATAGCTTTGTCAGATTGGGTTTTCTCCTTAGCAGTATGTATTTAAACTTTCTCCATGTCTTTTTGTGGCTTCATAGCTTATTTTCTATCACTGACCAATACTTCATAGTATAGACCTATCACAGTTTGCTTATCCATTTATCTATTGAAGAGCATCATGACTACTTCGAGTTTTGGGTGATTGTGAAGACAATTGCTATAAACAGTTATGTGCATGTTTTCGTGTGGACAATTTTTCAACTCATATAGGTAAATACCAAGGAGTACAACTGCCAGATTGTATGGTCAGCCTACATTTAGCTTTCTAAGAAACTGCCAAGCTAGCTTCCAAAGTGGCTGTGTCATTTTGCATTCCCACCAGCAGTGAGTGAGAGTTCCTGTTGCTCCATATCCCCATCAGCATTTGGTGTTATTGTTGTGGATTTTCGTGATTCTAATGATAGGTAATGGTATCTCGGTGCTTTCATTTACAATTCTCTAATGATAGGATCTTAAGCATCCTTTTATATGCTTATGTGCACATATGTGCACCTGTGTATGTCCTTAATTCTTCACTTTTTAAAATATTTATTTATTTATTTATTTTTTAGGGCCACACCTGTGGCATAAGGAAGTTCTCTGGCTAGGTGCTGAATTGGAACTGCAGTTTCCAGCCTGCACTATAGCCACAGCCAACAACGGATTCGCCCAAGCTGCATCTGCGATCTACATAGCAGCTTGCAGCAATGCTGGATCTTTAATCCACTGAGCAAGGCAAGGATTGAACCTGCATCCTCAAGGACACTATGTTGGGTTCTTAACCCACTCAACTATAACAGGAACTCTATCCTTAACTTTGTTTTAATTAACGCCTTTTCAGGGCCACAATAACTCTACCTCTAAGAATTTACCTTAAGGAAAAATTCCAAAAGTGCATACATATTTATTACAAGGTTGTTTATTATATTGTTGTTTGTAACAGTGAAAAATCGAAAATAATATAAATAAGAAATTGGTAAAATAAGCTCTGGGATACTATGCAGCTATCAGTGACTGTGTTGCAGAACAAGGGTTAGCAAAGCACAGTAGTAGAAGGCCACACCCAGTCTGCTACAAATAACACACAAGCCAAGATAGGTTAGACATTTAAAGTAGTTGAAAAAACAGTAGTTCCCATCATGGCTCAGTGGTAACAAATCTGACTAGTATCCATGGGGACGCGAGTTCGATACCTGGCATCACTCAGTGGATTAAGGATCTGGCGTTGCCGTAAGCTGTGGTGTAGGTTGCAGACGCGGCTCAGATCTGGCATTGCTGTGGCTGTGGTGTAGGCTGGCAGCTGCAGCTCTAATTTGACCCCTAGCCTGGGAACTTCCATATGCTGCAGGTGTGGGCCTAAAAATAAATAAAAAAAATAAAATAGTCGAAAAAAATAGGAGTTCCCACTGTGGCTCAGTGGGTTAATGATTCAGTGACTAGGCTAGATTCCATCCTTGGTCTGGGAATTTCTATATGCTGTGGGTATGGCCAAAAAAGAAAAAAAATATTGAAAAAATAAAAACAAGAGTAATATTTTTTGATAGGTGAAAATCATATGAAATTTGAATTTCAGTGTCAAATTTCAGTATCAAATTCAACAAATTTTGTTGAAACACAGCCACACCCATTTGTCTACATATTTTTATGGCTACTTTTATGATACGGAGTTGAGTAACTGTGAGACCATACAGCCTGCGAAGCCTAAAATAGTTATTAGCTGGTCTTTTACAGAAGAAGTGGGTCAATCCCTGTTTAAGAAGAAATTCACTAACATAAGTATCAGTTATTATGAAATTATATTATGAAAGATAATATGAAAGATTATGAAAGAGAATATAGACTATGGTCCTACTTCTGATGTTGATATGAAAAGAAATGTAAATACATACACCAAAATTGTTCTCCTCAGCATTAATAGGATGATTTTTTGTGTGTGTGTTTTGGTCAACACCCACAGCATATGGAAGTTCCCAGGCTAGGGGTCATATTGGAGCTGCAGGTGCTGGCCTATGTCACAGCCATAGCAATGCAGTATCTGAGCCATGTCTGTGACCTACACCACAGCTCCGCCCATACTGGATCCTTGACCCACTGAGTGAGGCCAGGGACTGAACTTGCATCCTCATGGATACTAGTTGGGTTCATTTCAGCTGTGCCACGATGGAAACTCTAATAGGATGATTTTTTTCATTTCCGATTTTACAACTTTTTATTTTTTATAATGTACAAATATATTGCTTATATATTTGCATACAATTTTTTGAAAAAAATATGCCACTGGGAATACTTTAAATTGGCAATTTCGAGACAACTATTTGGGAAAGAAATCTAAGCATGAGGAGAGTAGGAGTCATAGTCACAGTATTTGACAACTGATTTATGAAGGGCACTGACTGAGCAAAACCCACAGCACGCAAACGCCCAGTACAGGTACGCGGGCACATCAGGAGTGACACGGGCATGGATATTCAGGGCAATAGTAACAACCAACTGGAATGGACACTGGGCTCAAACACCCAGGATGATTGTGCCACTGCACAACGGCCCCAAATCAGTCCTGGCAGGAGAAGGGAAAGGGCCCATAGTCTACTGATTTCTTTGATTCCTTGATCTCCAGCATCCTCTCTCCTAGACGGGTTTATCAATTTTTACCAACCTGTGCCTTTTAAGTGGAATGTTTAGTCCCTTTCCATTTGTTTCTGTCTCTTTATTTGAATAGTACACTGATTCTAGCCACGGAAAACTCCTATTGACACCGCTTCCCATGGCTCACACGCCCGTGTGCGCGCACAGGCACCTGCACTCAGGATGCCAATGCACCATGGGCCCGACCTATCCCAGAACAGGTTGGTGGCCATTCTCACTTTTTTTTTCCTTTTTATGGCTGCACCTGAGGCATGTGAAAGTTCCCAGGCTAGGGGTTGAATCGAAGATACAGTTGCCAGCCTACAACACAGCAATACCAGATCTGAGCCATACCTGTGACTACACCACAGCTCACGGCAACACCAGATCCTTAACCCACTGAGCAAGGCCAGGGATCAGACCTACATCCTCATGGATACTAGTCAGGTTCTTAATCCACTGATCCACAGCAGGAACTCTGCCATCCCCACTTTTGTGTCCCACTATTTCTTGATTCTGAGTCTAGGGCAGAAGCAGAGACTAGCCAAACTTAAATCACATATTTGTAAGCTCCTATTGTAGCTCAGCAGGTTAAGAACCTGACTAGAATCCATGAGAATGGGAATTTGATCCCTGGTCTTGCTCGGTGAGTTAATGATCTGGCATTCCTGCGAGTGGTGACCTAGGTCATAGAGGCAGCTCAGATATGGCATTGCTGTGGCTGTGGCATAGGCCTCAGCTGCAGCCCTGATTTAACCCCTAGCCTGGGAACTTCTATATGCCACAGGTGCATATCTAAAAAGTGAAAAAAATCATGTATTTGATCCTGAACTGCCTGGAAAGGCTACGAAATCAACCAGCTGGCATTTTCAGCTTCTATATTAGGAGGTGACAGAAATAAATGAACGTTTCTGAGATTGGATTAAGATGGCGGAATAGAAGGACTGGAGCTCAACTTCTCTCCCAAAAAACAACAAACTACAACCAAATGCTGAGCAGCTTTCAACCAAATGGACTGTAAACTTCCAAAAAAGATATTCTACTCCAGAAGACAAAGAGGAGACCACATCAAGAGGTAGGAGGGGCGATTATGCCATAGAAGCAACCCCATACCTCCCGGGTGGGAAGTCCCACAGACTGGAAAGTAACTGCAGCACAGAGACTCAGCTACAGGACTGAGAGTTCTGACCCCCACGTCAAATTCCCACGCCTGGGATCTGGCACAGGGAGAAAGAGCCCCTGGAACATCTGGCATTGAAGGCCAGTGGGGCTTGTGTGCAGGAGCTCCACAGGACTAGGGGAAACAGAGACCCTATTCTTGAAAGGCACACACAGACTTTCACGTGCACTGGGTCCCAGGGCAAAGCAAAGTCTTCATAGGAATCTGGGTGGATCCTGACTGCAGTTCTTGGAGGATCTCCTGGGAAAACGGGGGTGACTGTGGCTTGTTGTGGAGGAAGGGCATTGGAGGTGAAGCTCTTGGGAACATTCATCAGCCTGCATTTCTCTGGAGGGGGCCGTTTCTGGGAAAATCTGATCCCTTCCATCAGTGCTGAGAAGCCACAGGCCAAACAATAATCCAGGTGGGATCACAGCCACACCCATCAGTAAACAGGCTGCCTAAAGACCCCTCAGGCACACAACCAGCCTCTAAACTCATCCAGAGACAAAGCCCCACCCATCAGAGGGATAAGAATCAACCCCACCTACTGGTGGGCAGGCATCACTCCCTCCCATCGGGAATCCTACAGCAAGCCCCCTCCATACCAACTTTAGCCACAGGGGAGGCAAACACCAGAACTAAGAGAGGCTACAACTCTATTGTTGGCAAAAAGGTCACCACACCAAAAACCTATAAAAATGAAAAGACAGAAAACTATAACTCAGATAAGGGAGAAAGAAAAAGGCCCAGAAAAACTGCTCAGTGATGAGGAGATTATCAGCCTCCCAGAAAGAGACTTTAGACTGTTGATGCTGAAGATGATGCAAGGCATTGGAAATAAACTGGAGGCAAAGATTGATAATTCACAGGAAACACTGAGC
>PVHT021183699.1:55560376-55648729 GCA_004024745.2 Catagonus wagneri | reverse complement strand
TATTATAGGGGTGCCAGAGGGAGAAGAGAGAGAGAAGGGGACAGAAAAAATATTCGAGGAGATAATAGCCGAAAACTTCCCTAATATGGGAAAGGAACCACTCACTCAAATCCAGGAAGCACAACAAGTACCATATAAAATAAACCCAAGGAGGAACACCCCCAGACACATATTAATCAAAATGACCAAAATTAAAGACAAAGAGAAAATATTGAAAGCAGCTAGGGAAAAGAAACAAATGACATACAAGGGAACCCTAATAAGGTTATCAGCAGATTTTTCAGCTGAAACTCTGCAGGCCAGAAGGGAGTGGCATGATATACTTCATGTGATGAAAGGGAAAAACTTCCAACCAAGATTGCTTTACCCAGCAAGGCTCTCATTCAGATTTGAAGGAGAGATCAAAACCTTTACAGAGAAGCAAAAGCTAAGAGATTTCTGCAACACTAAACCAGCTTTACAACAAATCCTAAAGGAACTTCTCTAGTCAGAAAAGAAAAGGCCACAACCAGAAACAAAAACAGCAAAAATGACAAGGCTCACCAATAAAGACATATATACAGTAAAGCTACTAAATCATCCATGCACACTTATGCTACCAAAATCAGAAATCGTGAGAAGAGAACACAAATGCAAGTCACTGGAGACGCATGTGCGATTAAGAAACCAACAAATTAAAACAATCTCATTTGTATATAGACTCCTATATCAAAACTTCAGGGTAACTGCAAGACTTGCCCAGGATCTCGCAACAAGTGAACAGTGAAGCTGAGTTTTGAATTCCAGCCTTCCACCTATTAGTCAGGGAGGAAGTATGGTAGAATGGTTAATGAAGTTCATGGAAGTTTGAGTTGGTAACTTTGAACTGAGGAGCTAATCACTAAGACTCTCTAAGCCTCACTGATCTCAGCAAAATAGGGGCCTGGTTGTTACCTTCTTCTAAGGATTGTAGTTAGGATTAAAATAAGAGTAAATCATAAATCGGAGCTCCCGTTGTAGCTCAGTGGTAATGAAGCTGACTAGAATCCATAAGGATACGGATTTGATTCCAGGCCCCACTCAGTGGGTTAAGGATCTGCTGTTGCCATGAGTTGTGGTGTAGGTTGCAGAGGAAGCTGGGATCTGGCATTGCTGTGGCTGTGGTGTAGGCCCGCATCTGCAGCTCCGATTTAACCTGTAGACTTGGAACTTCCATATGCTGTAGGGGTGGCCCTAAAAAAAAAAGAGTAAATCATAAATCATAAGCTGTTGAGAAAGGCTACTTTATATTTTTAAAATTATTATTACTACTACAATTATTAATTATAATGCCCCTTACTCCCCAGCATCGGAGATGCTACCCTTGTGTGTTTCACTGTTTTTCCCTGTCCCTTCCCAACTCAAAGCTTTCTTGAGGCATTTTTCAAACTATTTCAAAGCCCCAGGACTGCTTCTTCCCTGGCTCTCTTAGTGAGGATGTCAGGGTGATTATTTTCTTTACAAAAACATAGCATGTTTTCTGCTTTTCTCTGATTAGTCTTTCTCTGCCCAACATGCTGCTTTGACCTTTCCGTGGTGACCCTGGGGGTGGGATGCAGCCCTGGGGACTGGAGTTAGTAGACAGAAAACGAAACAGCTTCTCTGTCTGCCAGTCACTCGAGATCTCACCACACAAGAAGCCTCTCAAGGAGAAGGAAGAGCGGCCTGCAGTCACACATGAACCACGCCCGGGAGAAGAGGCGTTTCCACAGCTCTTCTCCAGGGAGGAGACCATTACCTGTTCCTCAGCACAGAAAGAATGAAACAAAGGATGACACAGCCGTATAATGAAAGACTGTCAAAGACTAAGCAGTCCTCAAAAAGGAATGAGGGGAGAAGGCACGAGTTCTGACCTGGAACAAGGCTCATGATGTGGTTTTAAGTGAGGAAAGGCAAGTTCCAGAATAATCCGTGGAATACAATCTTGATTTTGTAAATGTTTAAATAAATATATAATAAACATATTTCTATGTTTATAAATATGCAATAAAATACATGCATACACACGTTACGCATATCTATACTTATATAAAAACACATGTATACATACACGCACATACACAATCACCCAGATACATAAATATATACATTTGTATATGAAAATAATATGGAAGAACCCCTCAAAAGTGTGGCCTCTGGTAGTTTCATGTATGGGAATGAAGGGTGGCAAGGACTTCTATCTTTATAATTTATAACATCGATACTATTTGAATTTATTGTGATGAGAATATATCATTTGTTGCTCAAAAAATGGATGGATAGATGAAGAAAGAAAGGAAGGAAGGAAGAAAGAAAGAAAGGAGCTTTCTGACTCCCACTGGGAACAAGGTGATTAACAAAGGGAGGGCTGGCTGGTACCTTGGGTCAAGTGCATCATCTCATTTAATCCTCACCATCTCTCTGCAAGAGGAGGTGTAATTTTTCCCTACATTATAGATGAGAACAGCAAGGCTCAGAGTCAAGGGTTCATGGGTACACAGCTGAGTATGCAGCAGAAATAAATTAGGAAATAGGATACGCGTTTCCCACAATGCAGTCTGTCTGCACTCAGTACATATGGTCACAGTTTCTGCACATTCACCTGCTTGTCAAACTCCGGCTTCAGAGATTCTTCTGTGAAGATATGAAATTGCATCTTCCTGTGGCTAAAGAGCACGGCTGATTTGAGCATGACCAATGTCTCCTCCAGCCGATTGCCACAGGCCACCACGGCCAGGTGAATCCAGAGCTCATGGGGCAGCACAACTTGGAAACTCCTGGAATCTCCAGGCCTCCTAGAAAGAAGAAAAACAGGTTAGAGCTATTACTGAATTCACTCAAAAAAAGAAAAACAAACAAACAAAAAACCCAAGCTGGTGGAGGGTTGGAACATTTCAAAACATGAACAGGCACAATCTGTTATATTTTATAAAGTGATAAGCATTTTGACAATTCTTCCTGCTTAGAGAAAAAATACCATTTATTCCCATATTTATCCTGGCAATAGCAGGGTGAGTCAGTGTTTGGACGGCTCTAGGTGTCTGAGGCTTTTGCCGCCAGCATTCAGCTGTCTAGTGCCTGTTGGCTGCCTAGTGGCCCATGTTTGGAAATGGTATTGCTAAACTCTGACAGCTGACACAGGGCTGTGGAGCTCTCACTCACATGGGCCATGGAAATTAGATTTGAATGCAACTTGAACAAGAGGAGGGTGGGCGGTGGCTTTCCCATGTGAAAAGAGCAACACGATACTCCCATCATCTGGAGGGTTTTAGGTTGCCATGGAATGCGTGACCACCGCACCAAAGGAAGAAATCATGCAAACCCGTGGAGGGCAACACATGGCCCTCCACGACATCTCTGGAGAGTCTTGAAGAAACAGGTGTTAATTTTAACCATCTCACTCCATACTGCTGAGCTGGTAGGTATGAAATTCAGCTTCGGGGATGAAATGTATATTAACGAGAAGCAGGCAGGAGAAGGGGCAGGTTAAGGACAATTACCAAGGTCTCAAATACCGAGTCAACAGCTGAGAGGGGAACAGACTCCAAGAGTCCAGAATCATCATCCAGCTATTTCCTCGTAATAAAAGATTTGTTCCAGACAAGGAGACACAGCCAAGCCTCAAACACACCACTGAGAAACATTTGCAGGCAAGTTGGAAGAAGCTGGCCTGGAAAAGGTGCCCTGAGACAAATGAAACTAATTTACTTGCACAAAAGATTTGGAGACCAGGGGAACTTGGACGAGGAATGCTACCTTCCATCCAAAAACTTTGAGCTCCATCAGCGTGCTGCTCCATTATGCACTGCTCAGTCAAACAAAGGCAGTCTTGCTCCAGATTTATTGCGCCAAGGGGAAGTTGAAGATGTGGGTGGAGCACTCTGGAGAGCTTCCCAGTTTGATTACTTAAGAGCATGCTTTGTAAGAGCATGGCCCCCTGGCTAACTTAAGCCGAGATGCAGAGTTACTCAGATTCCACTTACTTGAAGGATGGCAGAAAGACAGTAGAGCTGTTTTTCGTATCTCCTGAAATTGTCAATGACTCTTCATCCCCCTACTGCTACCTGATAAGGCCACCACCTTCCCTCACTCGATCATGGTGACAGTCCCTGGATCATCCACCTGCCTCCAATGTGATCCTTAACCCCCATCCTATGATTTCTTCCTGTTGGGTGCCCGAGCGACATACTTCTAAAATGCAAATAGGATCATGTTACTCCCTTGATAAAAATGTAAGGGCCCCCAAATACCTTCAAGATCAGGTCCAAACTGCTGATTGTGACTCCTACTTATACCTTTGTAATTGCCTCCGGCACTCCCAGCCTGGCTGAGCAGTCATTCATAATCACACTTGCATTGCTGCTCTCCAACTTATTTCCAGTCTCGGCATATGTATTGTCTCTCAGAAATGCTTTTCTCGTGGTCATCATTAATAAGTCTACAAATAACAAATGCTGGGGAGGGTGTGGAGAAAAGGGAACCCTCCAGCACTATTGGTGGGAAGGTAAATTGGTACAACCACTATGGAAAACAGTGTGAAGGTTTCTTATAAAACTAAATATAGAAACTATGATGTGATCCAGTAATCCCACTCCTGGGCCTATGTCTGGACAAAACTATAATTCAAAAAGGGACATGCGCCTCCATGTTCAATGCAGCACTATTCACAATAGCCAAGACATAGAAACAACCTAAATGTTTATTGACAGAGGAATGGATTAAGAAGATGTGGTACATATATAAAATGGAATACTACTCACCCCCCCAAAAAGAATGAAATAATGCCATTTGCAGCAACATGGAAATAACTAGAGATTCTCATACTAAGGGAAGTAGGTTGGAAAGAGAGAGAAATACCATATAACTTATAAAAAGCGAATCTAAAACATACTACAAATGAACCTATCCGCAGAACAGAAAAAGATTCACAGACATGGAGAACAGACTTGTGGTTGCTAAGGTGGAGAAAGAAGGGAGTGAGATGGACTGGGAGTCTGGTGTTAACAGATGAAAACTATCACATTTAGAATGGTTAAGCAATGAGGTCCTACTGTGTAGCACAGGGAACTATATCCAATCTCCTGGGAGAGACCATGATGGGAAATAATATTAAAAAAGAATATATATATGTATGAATATATATTTTTTCATATATTACTCACTGCTGTACAGCAAAAACTATCACTATGTTGTAAATCAACGATACTTTAATTTTATTTTTAATTTTTATTTATTTTTTGCTTTTTAGGGCTGCACCCATAGCATATGGAGGTTCCCAGGCTAGGGGTTGAATCGGAGCCATAGTCCCCGGCCTACACCACAGCCACAGCAACGCCAGATCTGAGCTGCATCTGCGACCTACACCACAGCTCACAGCAATGCTGGATCCTCAACCCACTGAGTGAGGCCAGGGATTGAACCTGCAACCTCATGGTTCCTAGTCAGATTCGTTTCCACTGAGCCAGGATGGGAACTCCTATACTTTAATTTTTAAAAATAATAAAAAGGAAATTGTCTGCTCTCTTTTCCTTGCTAAGTCCAGCTAATTTATTAGCCCACAAATCTATCCTGAGTACCTACTATGCCAGTCACTGTTGCAGGCATCCAGAAGACAGTAGTGAACAAAACAGACCAAGATGCCTGCCTTAGCAGAAGTTATATTCTACAGGTGGTAGAGGAATGACAGAGTAACAGTCAAAGCAAATAATAACTAAGTGACTTACATAGAAAGTTATCCAGTGATAAGCACTAAGAGGAAATACCTAGTGAAGCCAGGAAGGATACAGGAGTGGATGATGGGCTGGAACATACTATATGGTGCAATGTTAGACAAGCCTTCACTGAGCACTGAGGTGAGGTCCAATGACATTCTGAAGGCGGGGACAGAGTTAGTCACATGCACTTCTGAGAGAAGAGGATTCCAGACAGAGGGGACAATCAGAACAAAGGTACTAAAGCAGGTACATGCTTGGTCAATTCCAGAACCCTTGACTTCAGGACTCATAAGTCTTCTCTCCCTCAACTTCATGGGTGGGTTTTCATACCTGCTATTAAAGCCAACTCCCAACTTACTTATGTGGAGAGATTTGATGGATGTGTCACAGATAACACTAAAACCATAGTCAGTTTAAACAAAGATAGTCAAAATATAAGCCAAAATATGCTACAAAAGAGACTTAATGCAAACTCACTTGCTTAAAATTATGCTCAATACTTAGGAACATGGGTATCCAAAGGAACTAAAATAATAAATGCAATACCTTAGATATTTTAAGTATGACCATTACGCCACCTTCCAACAGAATACCTCTGCATAATGTAGCTTTATACACTGGGCTTCTACACGATAAAGTTTTAACCTCAGTATTCAGGGAAATACAAATTCAAACAATAAAGAGATTCCATTTGGTCCTGGACTGGCAAAACTAAAACAACAAAAGTTGGTGGAGTATCCTTGTAGCATAATGGATCCAGTATTAAGGATCCAGCATTGTCACTGCAGTGGCTCAGGTCGCTGCTGTGGCATGGGTTTGATCCCTGGCCAGGAACTTCCACATGCCACAGACACAGCCAAAAAACCAAAAGCAAAACAAAAGTTAGACCATACAAGTTTCAGAGTGGATATGGAGGTGGGGGGAAGCTCAGAAGCAGTGGAAGTTGACCCACACACTTTGGAGTGGCTTCTGGCAAAATTCAGCAGGAATGAAGATATACACATCTACCCTCATGTTTCTGGTGCTACACCTGCATAAGTGACCTGAAGAAACTCTTGCATGTTTGCAAAGGATCCATGCAAGAACATTCACAGCAGTTCTCTTTATAAGAGTGAGAAGGTAGAAATGACTTTCCTGTCCATGCACAGAGTAATCATGAATATATTTGACAAGTTTAAGTGGAATACTACACAGCAGTGAAAATGAACAACTCAGAAAGTTATGTATCAACATAGGACAATGAGGACAAAGACCAATTTGGAGCAGGATGGAGATAGAATGAGACCATTTCCATGAAGTTTAAAACCCAGCAAAACAGCACTGTGTGCTGTTCACAGACGCATATAGGAAAAGTCATCACGCATGGGGATGAACAACATCACAGAGGGTAGTGAGAATCTCTGGGGACTAAAGGATTTTTTTTTAAGTTTTAATTTTTTGGCCATGCCCACAGCATGCAGAATCTCCCAGGCCAGGGATCACACTTGCACCACAGCAGTGACAATGCCGAATCCTGTACCACTAGGTCACCAGGGAACCCTAGTTTTTATTTCTTAAGATGAGTGCAGGGTACAGAGAAATTCACTGTCTGTATCACTCACAGGCCCAAACTATCAGTACTTTTTTTCCTTTTAATTAAGAAAATCTTCACTTTCCTGGAGCACAGCAGGTTACTTCTTTGCAGGCGTCAGTGATTTGGGACTGCATGGTACAAAGAGCGGGGGCTGGGGCCTGCAGTCCTTTTTGGTGTCTGGTGACAGGTACTCGGAAAGAAAAACAAAAGCTTTTCCTGGTGGCAGTTCAAGTATCAGTGGCTGGGATTTAAGGAAGCCTTTGCTGCCCCCACTCTGTTACCTCTCATGTTACATCAAATATCTCAGGCTTCAGGTAATAAGCGTGTGTGTAGTGCAATGAATAATCACATTTAAGGGTGCTGAAATGGTGTGCCTTTCACCAGCTCCTACCAACACCACACTCAGCCCCTCTCAAATGTCAACTGAAGACTCTGCAAGGATGAAAGGAGGTCCAGCCTATGAGCCTAAGATTTCTTAGCCCCTCTAATTACCATGCATTGGTGGGGGATGGGAGGTGGGGAAGTATACTTTCCCGGCTCTGGCTGATGTCTAACTACATTTATTTATACTTTATAAAAGAAGACTGAAGTGGACATTTTGCTGCCCAGGATTTTTAAAGACCTGTTGCTGAGGCTGAGCTGATGGCAACCACCTTGACCACCGTGCTGGGAGAGCCTGAAAGGAACACAACAGACAGGAAGGCAGAGCCACAAGGTGGAGCATCCGATTTGAGCACCTGAATCCAGGTGCACGTGACTCTAACCTTGGCAGTTCATTATCAAGCCAGTTCTCTTCTGCTGAAGTCAGTTGGAAACAAACTTAGAATTCAGCATCAAAAACTGGCACAGGGAACTCTACCCAATATTCAGTAATAACCTATATGGGAAAAGGATCTGAAAAAGAATGGACATATGTATATGTACAACTGAAACACTTTGCTGAACACCTGAAACAAACACAACAATGTAAATCAACCAAACTCCAATATAAAATAAGTATTAAATTTACAAAAGAGTCTAAAATATAGGTCTCAAAAATATATTTCTGGGAGTTCCCATTGTGGCTCAGCAGGTTAAGAACCTGACTAGTATCCATGAGGATGTGGCTTCAATCCCTGGCCTCGCTCAGAGGGTTAAAGATCTGGGGTAGGTTACAGATTTCGGCTCAGATCCTACGTTGCCGTGGATGTGGTACGGGCCGGCAGCTACAGCTCCAACTTGACCCCTAGCCTGGCGACTTCCATATGCCTCAGGTGTGGCCCTAAAAAGAAAATAAATATGTGTTTCTGGGGTACTCCTGTGACACAGCAGGTTAAAGACCTGGCATTGTTGGAGTTCCAGTCGTGGCTCAGCGGAAACAAATCTAACTAGCATCCATGAGGACGCAGGTTCGATCCCTGGCCTCGCTCAGTGGGTTAAGAATCCGGCGCTGCCATGAGCTGTGGTGTAGGTCGCAGATATGGCTCGGATCCAGTGTTGCTGTGGTTGAGGTGTAGGCTGGCAGCTGTAGCTCCGATTGGACCCCTAGCCTGGGAGCCTCCATATGCCACGGGTGTGGACCTGAAACGACAAAAGACACACACAAAAAAAGAATCTGGCATTGTTACTGCAGCAGTGTGGGTCACTGCTGTGGTGCAGTTTTGATCCCTGGCTTGGGAAAATCTGTATGTGGCGGGTGCAGCCAAAAAAATAACATTTTCCATCACCCTGGACTCACTCTGCCTCTCATATTCTCACCTTGAGTCATCCTGAAATGTTCAGTGAACCCATCCCTCGCCTGTAGCTCACTGCTAGGACTTTGATCCAAATCCTCATCCTTGCACCAGCTTCGCAGGTGGAAGGGATACCAGATACCACCCGGTGCAGGGGCTTCCCCACCCGGCTGTGCATCATCATCGCTGGCGGTGTGTGTTAGTATCTGGACCCCCAGCCCACAGAGATGCTGAGACCATGGGTCCTGGGTGAGGCCCTGGAGTTTCACACATTAACACACTTGCCCTACAACCACCCACAGTTCATCTCCTGCCAGGAACTCATCTCCCGAGCTGACCTCTCACCTCTCCTCTCTCTCCCAAACTCCTCCCGCACCCTCAGCAACACCCACTGTGTCCTCGGCCTTTTCTCAGGGGTTTCTCGTCACCTCTCACCTTAACGAAAGCACAGCTCCCTCATGAGGGTACCACCTTCCCCATGAGACCCTCAGGTGGAGGCTGCCCTTCCTCTCCTACCCCAGGATGGGGTGGTTTTCTCCTTGCTCCTCACTGCCATGTCCAGCTGCGGAACAGGGCTTCACGGCAAAGTCTGAGGATGCAACTATGCCACCTTCCTCGCTGGTGGCATCTCTCAGCTTCCTGGCTCCTCCTCCTCATTCACCGAGGAGGTGAGCCTCTCACCCTCAGTATGTCTTCCCTCCAAAACTCCTGTCATCACAGGAGGTGCTTCACCTGCTCTTGGGAAGGCGGTGCCAGCATCTGGATCTTTTAGTTTTGGGAGCTGCCCAGTGTCCACCTTTTCCTTCTTACTTCCCGAGACGCCCAGGGCTGTGCTCATATCCTGGACTTTCACACAACTGTGTTCCCTCTGGCATGTTCTTCCCTAGCTCTTGGCATAGCCACCTCCTTCTCTTTGGAACAGCAGAATGGCCTTCCCTGATCACCTCATTGAAGAGGCAACCCTGCCTTTTATTTTCTGTCACAGTCTTTGTTTATTTGATTCCAAAAACGTACCTCAGCTGGTGATTTATATGTTCCTTCATTATAGTTTATAGCAAGTGCATGATGTCATTTACAGTCAATATAAGACAATATAAATTAAAAATACCTTTAGAAAAAAGATCAGAAGAAAACACAATGTTTTCAACTTAAAATACATAAAACATTGTGTTGCAAGAGTAAAGATGGTACATAAAAAATAATCTTGCCCCATAAAAATTTTTTTAAAATACTACATTCTAGTCTTCACTTCACTGGATACATATTTTTACAGCTGCACTAATGGCATACATATGATTTTATATTTTGCTTTTTTCATCTGATTCTTTAACCTTTCTTGTTACTTTTTAAGTCTTCAGGAGCGTCATTTTACCCAGCTATCTACTATTCCATCCAACTAAAACACCATAGCTTATCATCATTTCCTTTTTGTTGGCTGTTTCCAACTATTCTCAGTTATTAAAACAAAACAAAACCTTAGACTAAACATGTGTGAGCCAATAGCTCCTTTTTTCTTCTTTTGCATTATTTCCTTACACCACATTTCCAGAAATGGATTTACTGGGTTAATAGCTATGATCCTACCAAGAATGTGGTAATTTTGACAATTCTCAAATTCACCCAAGAGTTCTTAGAAAACACCAGACCGTGAAAAGAAAAACAAAAAAACATAGCAAACACCAGCTCAGCCACCTCTGAGCTCCTTGTATGAGGTAATCAAGGGCTGACTGCCGAAACAAGATGCAACAAGCTTGCACGTGGCATCAGTGCTTCCAAATTCCTTATGTTCCACGGGGTGATACATAGGTTGTAGTTATCATTTAGACACTGCATCAGATAACATCACCTCTCACAGTGAGAGAGGTATTCCACCTGCAGTTCTTTTCTAACAATATCAATAAGAGAGGGTCAGCTGGTGCTCCCATGTCTTGAACACCTTTCTAACGTTGCCTGCTCCTCCCTTTCAACTGAAAACACACCAAACCTCAGACAGAGAATCTTCAGCAGGCAGAAGTACCAAGTCAGAAATAAATAGCATTGTTTAGTTTTCTTTGATGTTTGAAGCAATTACCTCCCATTTATGGGTTTTTGTTTGTTTTGGGTTTTTTTTTTTTTGTCTTTTTGCCTTATCTAGGGCCGCACCCGCGGCATATGGAGGTTCCCAGGCTAGGGGTCTAACAGGAGCTGTAGCTGCTGGCCTTCGCCACAGCCAAAGCAACACGGGATCCGAGCCACATCTGCAACCTACACCACAGCTCATGGCAACGCCGGATCCTTAACCCACTGAGCAAGGCCAGGGATCGAACCCGTAACTTCATGGTTCCTAGTCAGATTCGTTAACCACTGAGCCACGACGGCAACTCCCCATTTATGTTTTAGTACTGACAGTTTACAGCAGTGATATAAAGTTGCCTTTAGAAATTTATACTTCAAATGCGCAGAAATTAGCACCTGCTAACATTACTGGTAGGATTACAGCCACTTTGGAAAACAGTTCTACGGTTCCTCAAAATTAAATATAGAACCACCGTATGACTCAGCAATTCTACTCCTGCGTACATACCCAAGAAAGATAAATATATACATCCTCACAAAGACTGCACATTTAGGGAGTTCTCTTGTGGCGCAGCAGGTTAAGGATTTGGCATTGTCACTACAGCAGCTTGGGTTGCTGCTACGGCTTGTGTTCCATCCCTGGCTTGGGAATTTCCACATGCTGCAGTTGGGAAAAAAACTTGTACATTGATAAGTGTCCATAATAGCATTATTCACAAAAGCAAAAAATGCAAACCCGAAAGTTCACCAACTGATGAATGAGTACAATGTGGACTATCCACACACTGGAATACTATTTGACAAGAAAAAAGAATGAAGTACTGATACTTGTATGAACCTTTAAAACCATGAACTGTGAACCTTGTGAAAATACAGAAGACCACATGTTTTATGAGTCCATGTATGCAAAAAGTCTAGGATTGGAAGGTCCAGGGGGACATAAGGCTGATGAATGGTTACCAGGGACACAGAAGGAACAAATGGGGGGTGACTACTTCATGGGTATAGGGATTCTTTTTCGAGTGATGAAAAGTGTTCTGAAATTTGCCAGCCAGGGTGGTTGTACAACTTCATGAATAAACAAAGGACAGCTGCACTGTATACCTTTCAAAGGCACATGAATTACATTGCAATAAGGCTGTCATTAAATAAATACAAAAGGCACATATTTAGAATAAGAACAAATTTTAATTTTTTTCTTTCAAAGTTAGCATATGGTAGTGCAGTCATATTATAAAAATCATGGCACTCACATGTGGAATGTCTGAGGTTTGAAAAACACCGCCCCAACTCTCCTGGCTTAAGCCTGCCCTGTTGCTCCAGTGAAAAAATGATGCTCTGAATAATAGAAAAGACTCAGAAGCAGCCTCACTGCCTCCATGCCGCCCAAGATGAAGCGTCTCCTTAATTGCTTAAAAGTCTCAAGCGTGTGACTTAATTAAACTTCAATTTGTGGAGTGTATATATAATGAAATATGGCATTTATGTGTAGTGCTATTTACTTTGGAGCCTATTACTGCAAAACACACTGAATTATTAAAGCGAGTAATTGGTTCTACTCAGACCCTCTGTTCTGCCTCTCCAGCTACCTCTTATCAGGGCTTCCCCTTAACTGACAGGAGAAATTAACTCAGGTAAAGCTGATGCTCTGATAGGGGCAGGCAGTGTGAGCTTGACGGAAAATCACAGTTCTTGCAAATACAGCTGGAAAGAGTGCTGTTGGTGCCTAGATTTAACGGGAAAGGAAACACAGAAATATGAGGAGGGGGGATGGAAGAAAATAAATTTTAAGAGGTTGAATATGTTCAACCTTAGGGGAAGACTTGATTAGCAGAGGCTGAACATGCTCACCTTAGAGGAAGACTAGACTAGATTCCCTATTGGAATCTTTTTCAAGAGGAAGCCATGACTACTTGAACGGGGAGAAGGTTTGCAAATAAGGTCAGAGTGGCAGTTGAAGAAGTGGAAATCCCTTGATTCAGCCCCTAGCAGGAGAATCTGGAGATGGCTGATAACAACAGCCACGTTAAATATTGGTGGCAAGAGGCACTTGTGAAGTTCCTCGCAAACCACAGGTTTGGGAACACATGAAACCCTTGACAAAAAATTTCCACACTGAAGCTGTGAGCAGAGCCTTCACTTAAGACACCCAGACATGACGCTAAGGACTGTGTTAACAGTTAAATCACTTTTAACGACCCATGGTTTGGAGTTAAGTCAACCACCGTTAATCTTCCAAGACAGATCGAAAAGCTGACATTGGCCTGGAAGTCCCAGCATTACACACCTCATGTTGACACGATGCCAAAAAAATCAGCCATGATGGGTAAATAAAATCATTTGATAAGTGCACTCAGTTATTAATAGTTTGCATTTAGTTTGGATCATGCTATTTCAAACATGGCTGTGCCCCTAAACATGGCTGTGATCCTAGGTCTACTGCACAGCAGATGTTCAAAGACTAAAATTGGGTGATTTTTTTAATCTATGTGTCTATGTGTATGTGTGTCTGCTTTTAGCCATCACTGTACTCATGCACATGCTTTATCATTAGCAAATAGCAGAGCAAGGATTCAAACTCAGAGATGGAATTAAAGAGGCCTTGCTTTTAATTAAGATGCTGTTTTGGGGGATACACACAAGTCAGAAAAGGCGCCCCCTCCAGGCGGATGAAGCCTTCTTCCCTCAGAGCTCCAGACTCAGTGATCAGACAGATTGTGGACCGGATTTCAGCCCCTCCATTCACAGCCCCGCCAGGTGCGACCCCTACGGCACCATCTCTGCCTCCGTAACCCACCCATCTGCCCTTAGCCGAGGTTACACACAACGGCATTTAAAATTCTTCTCCTTCCAAAACTCTGTGATGCTGCCTGGACTAATTCTCATTTCATTTTTTCCCCGACAATCGTTCCTGACACAGAGGGGGTTCTGTTTCTCCATCTCCCACCTCTTTTCAAGTTAAGATGTTATTGAGACTTTAAAGTATGAGCCAGCAACGTGAGCTGGAAATAAACGGCTGGTGACAAGCGAGGGAGAAGGATGAGGGTTACATATTCTGTGAATGGACATCTCGGTCCCATTTCCTGAAGAAGAGCATGAAGGACGCACCAACTCCAAGGGAGAAAAAATGGTCTCCCACACTCATTTCCACCCTCTTGTGCATCAGGCCCATAAAGAATTTTTAGTTTTAAGATAATTTATATACTTTAACTTGTTTTATAAATTACACATGTAATGCATATATTTATCATAGAAAAAATGGAAAATACAGACAAGCAAAAGGGCGGGTATCCAATTGCATAAACTCTGTTAACAGCTTGGTACACCATCTTCCAGTTATAACCAATATATGTGGGTGTGTGTAAATAAATGTGGAAATATATAAAAACTTTTTTTGCTTTTTAGGGTCACACTCATGCCATATGGAAGTTCCTAGGCTAGGGGTCAAATAGGAGCTGCAGCTAAAGGCCTACACCACAGTCACAACTCGGGATCCGAGCTGCATCTGTGACCTACACTACAGCTCATGGCAACACCGGCTCCCCAGCCCACTGAGCGAGTCCAGGGACCAAACCCACATCCTCATCGATTCTAGTTGGATTCGTTTCCACTGCACCACGAAATACATAAAAACTCGTAAAGGATGGGATGACTTTTATAATCTGTTTTTCCCCTTATAAGTATGAACTATTTTCAGATTTAAAGAGAGAGGGATTGTATCAAAGGGACCTTCTTCAAAGGGACTCTAGAAAGCCATCACATTTCAAGATTTGTTCCCAAGTACAGCGTGGTTGTAAGAGATGTGGCTCTAGAGGCACGGGGACCTGGCTTCAAATTCTAGGTCTTCACGTCCTGGGCAAATGCTTTAACCACCTCTAACCCTCAGCTTCCCCATCTGTAAAATGAGCTTACTGATCCTAATGGATCCCTGCTTTTGGTGTTTCTTACTAGCAGCCACTTTCAGGAGTTGCTGGTAAGAACACCTCCGTTTTCTTTTGGGGAAAGGACCGTTCTTCTCAGCCCATGAGGTTTGAGGGGGGTGCTGATGCTTTCTCCCCCAGGGGTGGCCATCAGTGACTGGGTATGCATGTGACCCCAGTTATGGCAAACTGAGGCAGCCCTGGGACTCTTGCTGGACAAAGTCTTTCCCTTCAAGGTCCCTGACGAAGGAGGATGGAAGCCCGGACCTGCCACAGCTATGGCATGAAGAAAACTTACCTAAGAGTGTGGGCCACACACTAAGGAAGCAGAGCTGAAAAATGGAGACAAGGTGGTCAGACAACCTGGACACACCTGTAATGGAAGTTTATCTCCTTTGCACCTTACAGTTTTCTTTGTCTTTTTGCCTTTTATGTAGAGCCTACACCCGCAGCATATGGAGGTTCCCAGGCTAGGGGTCTAACAGGAGCTGTAGCCGCCGGCCTTCGCCACAGCCACAGCCACGCGGGATCCGAGCCGCGTCTGCGACCTACACCACAGCTCATGGCAACGCCGGATCCTTAACCCACTGAGCAAGGCCAGGGATCAAACCCGCAACCTCATGGTTCCTAATTGGATTCGTTAACCACTGAGCCACGACGGGAACTCCTGCACCTTACAGTTTTATGAGCTAATAAATCCCTTATGATGATTAAGTGACATCAGCTGATGAGCTGGGCGTCTATCACTTGCAATGGAAAGAACCTGACTTGTTCAGAGATAGTACCCACCTCTTAGGTTGTTATGAAGATTAAATGAAATCATTCGGTGAAGTGCTTCATATGGCACCTGGCATGCTGAAGTCACCATTAGATATCAGCTGTTAATAGCATTATTATTATTAAATATTAACTTAGATGCTTCAGAAGCATTTTTCTCCAAATATTTTTATATACATGCCCACCATGGGCTAAGCAGAGCAGCAAAACACTTGTTATTGTAAGTGTCCATACTCTAAATTATTGCAAATCAGACTGGAAGGTTTTGTACACTTTTTAAACTTCTCAGACTTGAACACCAACATCCGTTAACCCATTCCTCCCAAGGGTAAAATGTGATACTTGAACACTATGGCTTGTTACTTTGGGGCCAATGGTCAAACAACTGGTGTTCTTGTAATTCCACAAAACTGGGAGAAGGAAAGAGCAGAACAAGGGTTCAAGCCCATCCAGAGACACAGACGCATGAAGAGCAGTGTCTGTGGACAAAATTCCACACTTTGGTTCCTGAGGACACCTCATAATTCTTGTCAACTCTTGCCGCTCCCTCTGCTTTTCTAAGCTGGCAAACAATAGCTCTCTGCCCTTGAGTAGAAATCAAAGTCACACAGAGCGAGACTTCCAAGTCTGTAAGTCTCCATAGCAACTGCCCAGCTCTGTGAGATGGGGGTGGAAAGGGTCCTGTCCCATCTACCCCTCCAGCTTCTACTAAGGACAAGGACACCGGGGTTGGGGTAGCAGTCATTGTATGCGGAAGCTGAGTCTTCAAGACACAAGCCAACAAAAAGCCTGCCTGAATCCAGCTCTTAGGTAGGGCGAACATTTGTGAAGAGCTTCTCGTGTTGCACGTACTGTGCCAGCCTTTGACTTGCATCATTTCATTTCCTCGTTGAACTTGTGAGAAAGTCTAGATTTGCCGAGGAGCACTGACTCATGCAAAGCTGCCCGGCCAGTCAGCTGGATCTAGTTAGGGTTAAGTTCCTAAATAATAAAGCAACCATGAACAATAACAGTACTCAGGGAAGCATGTCACTTGCTCGGGGATCACTATGAGGTAGCCCTGTGCTGGGTGCTTTATGTGCATTATTATTAACTCTTTGGACCCCAGTTTTCTCCCGTATAAAAGGAAATCACATTTTTGGTATGTTCTCTATTGTCTCTTACATATGGGAAGCTTGGATCCTGAAGTGTACCATGATGAATTTTTGCCAGAAGATGACTATCTTCTGTGTTGCTAAAAGAGGTTAGGGACGGGGTAAGGGCAGGCATCAAGACATCACCCTCAAATACACCGCAGTGACTCTTGGCTGCCAAAAGAATCACAGAATCCCAATAAAGGCATCAAGTTGAGAAACTCCCCTCTCCAGGGGCAGTTTTCAAAATTTCCCATACGAAATATCAAGTGCTAGGGAAGATCTGGAGAGGAACATAAAATGAATTGTCTTCACCTGAAGCCTCTTTTTCTTTTTCTTTTTTTATTTTTTTGTCTTTTTGCCTTTTTATGTGGAGCCTCACCTGCGGCATATGGAGGTTCCCAGGCTAGGGGTCTAACAGGAGCTGTAGCTGCCGGCCTTCGCCACAGCCACAGCAACGTGGGATCCGAGCTGCGTCTGCAACCTACACCACAGCTCACGGCAATGCCGGATCCTTAACCCACTGAGCAAGGCCAGGGATCGAACCCGCAACCTCATAGTTCTTAGTCGGATTAGTTAACCACTGAACCACGAAGGGAACTCCTTTTTTTTTTTAATTTTTAGGGCCGCACCTATAACACACAGAAGTTTCCAGGCTAGGAGTCAAATTGGAGCTGCAGCTGCCGGCCTACACAAAAGCCACAACAACATGGGATCCCAGCTGCATCTGTGACCTACACCACAGCTCATGGCAACGTTGGATCCTTAACCCACTGAGTTAAGCCAGGGATCGACCCACATCCTTACAGATACTAGTCAGGTTTGTAACCCGCTGAGCCATCACAGGAACTCTTTTCTTTTTCTTTTTTCAAAATATTTTAAATGGTGTTAAAAACAGATAAAACATAAAACTTTCTTATTTTCCTACAGTGAAATAGAACGCAGAAGTATTTCCAAGGAAAACAAACCTGTTCTCAAATTGTCTTCCAAGGAATCTCACCTGTGAGTTTGTAGAAGGCTAAATGCCAATGTGGCCACTGTTTACAGAACTTTGTAAAGGTCCTAAAAGCAGGTGTGGCATATCCACGTTAGGACTCTTGAGTGGTGAGCAACAGAAACTCAGTTCATGGGAGCTGGGGCAGGGGTGGGACAGCACAGCCTGTGAAGGGCGGAGGTCAGGGTTGGGAGCTTCGTCAGGACCCGCCCCGAGCCCAGGTGCTCGGCACTGCTTCTCATCCCTCCGCGTTGTCCATGAGCTCCCCATACAGACCAGCTTTCTCCACTTGGAAGAGACACACCTGCCACGTCTTGAGTTTCCCATCATTCAGCTTCAGCTACTGGCAAGAGTTTGCCCTTATCCTGTCTCAGATGCCAATTTTTAAAATCCCTAAGAAAGGCTCTAATTTGGCCAGGGAACCTGTCCCTGAATCACCTGCCGTCTAGGACAGGGCAAGTGCACAGCACAGCTGCTCCAGGGTGTGACAGACCTTCATTTCCTGCGTGCCCCCTGCAGCCATTCCCCTTTCTTTCTATCACCAGCCCAGGTTTTGATTTAAAGAACCATCTGTACCACCTTACACAAGCCAGAATGGCCATCAACAAAAAGTCTACAAACAATAAGTGCTGGAGAGGGCATGGAGAAAAAGGATCCCTATTACACTGTTGGTGGGAATGCAAATTGGTGCAACCACTGTGGAAAACAGTATGGAGATTCCGCAGAAAACGAAAAACAGAATCACCATTTGATCTAGCAATCCCACTCCTGGGCATTTATCCAGAGGAAACCATCACTGGAAAAGACACATGTACTCCAGTGTTCATTGCAGCATTCTATACCATAGCCAAGTCATGGAAACATCCTAAATGCCCATTGACAGAGGATTGGATAGGGAAGATCTGGTACATATACACCATGGAATATTACTCAGCCATTAAAAGGAATGAGATAACAACATTTATAGAAACATGGATGGACCTAGAAATTATCATGCTAAGTGAAACCAGTCAGACAATGAGACATCAACATCAAATGCTACCACTTACATGTGGAAACTAAAAAAAGGACACCATGAACTTCTTTGCAGAACAAATAATGACTCACAGACTTTGGAAAACCTGTGGTTCCCAAATGAGACAAGCTGGGGGGGTGGGGGGATGCACTGAGGGTTTGGGATGGAAATGCTATCAAGTTGAGTTGTGATGATTTTTGTACACCTATAATTGTAATAAAATTCATTAAGTAAGTAATGGGGAAAAAAAAGAACCATCTGGTTACTGACTCACAGACTTTGAAAAACTTATGGTTTCCAAATGAGACAGGTTGGGGGGGTGGCAGGGGTGCACTGAGTGTTTGGGATGGAAACGCCATAAAATTTGGTTGTGATGATTGTTGTATGCCTATAAATGCAATAAAATTCATTACGTAATTAAAAAAAATCAATAAAGAACCACCTGGTTCTGTTAAGAAGGTTTTGGATGCAAGTAACAGAAACTCAACTTTAACATGGAATAAGAGGGTTCAAGATGGGCAGGCCTCAGGATCTGTGGGCCCCAGGGATCAGCACTGTCCTCAGGACTTTTTTTTTTGCCTTATCTAGAGCCACACCCACGGCATATGGAGATTCCCAGGCTAGGGGTCTAACAGGAGCTGTAGCCGCTGGCCTACGCCACAGCCACAACAACGCGGGATCCGAGCTGTGTCTGCAACTACACCACAGCTCACGGCAACGCCGGATCCTTAATCCACTAAGCAAGGCCAGGGATCGAACCCGCAACCTCATGGTTCTTAGTCGGATTCATTAACCACTGAGCCACGACGGGAACTCCTCAAGGACCTTTTATATCCTTCTTTCTCTACTGGCCATGGCTATGGTTTCAGGCCAAGCTGGTTCTCTAAGGATCATAGTGACAACCAGCTATTTATTTCTCTGTTCCTATTTAGAGGATGAAGTCTTTCGTCCAATAATGCAAAATTAGTAAATAATGTCCCGTGATGTAAAATAAGCCCAAATCCCTTCTGGCTGATTGGGCCAGCCAGGTCATGGAACGCCTGTGGGCCAGTAACTGTTAACAGAGAAATGAAATTATTGAATGTCCTAGTCCTGAATTGACCAAGTTTACATTGTGACCTAGACTGTTTCTAGGAGATACGGTCCACTGACAAGCTGGGGGTGGACTGGGAAAACATAGGTCAGGAGCTAACCACAACGTCTGTTATATCATCCCCCACCTCCTGGTGGTTATGGTGGTCCTGGCCGCATTCCTAACTCAAGGGGTGGGCCTTGCTTGGTTTAGGTTAATCAGCTGATCCCATTTACTTCTTCCCACTTCCTCATCTACTATAGTCATTTAAAGCAGCCAGAGTCAATAAGCTGGGAGAAAACTTTTGCTGGGGCATCAAGGAAATAAAAACATTCCTTTTCTCAGAGAAGCAAGGAAGAGGCTAGAACAATCCATGTGGTAATGGATTATAGTTGGAGACATCATTATAAACCCATGCTTAACATAGATAGAGATGGTTATGCATGGAAATCTTCATAGATATGTGTACATACACAGGATAGTATGCACACACATAAATGTTTTGCTCTGTCAGCTTTAAGGTCTAAAGGAAATGACACTCCAGTAGCAACAAGCATGCCTAGTGTCCAAATCTGTTTTTTTTTTTTTTTTTGGTCTTTTTAGGGCCGAATCCACATCATATGGAAGATTCCAGGCTAGGGGTCAAGTCAGAGCTGCAGCTACCAGCCTACGCCACAGCCATAGCAATGCCAGATCCAAACCGCATTTGCAACCTACACCACAGTTCATGGCAATGCTGGATCCTTAACCCACTGAGCGAGGCCAGGGATTGAAACCACATCCTCATGGTTACTGCTGAGCCACGACAGGAACTCCCAAATCTTGGTTTCTAATAACATTTTCCAGTCAGAGAAATCAGGGCTCCATGAAGGAATGGCTGATTCCAAGACTGAAACAGGAAATATTCAAGATGAGCCTGGAGCATCTTTTAGTGCCAGAGTAATAAGGAAATACTCAGAAAGACAAAAATGAAAACAAAAATCAAAAAGATACTGATGGGGGTCAGTCAAAGGAGCACAGCAACCAACTGAAAGAGCTATTAATGAGAAAAACTGAAAACAATTTCAGCAACAAAATTAAGTCATATCAGGAGTTCCCGTCGTGGCGCAGTGGTTAACGAATCCGACTAGGAACCATGAGGTTGCGGGTTCGATCCCTGGCCTTGCTCAGTGGGTTAACGATCCGGCGTTGCCGTGAGCTGTGGTGTAGGTTGCAGACGCGGCTCGGATCCCACGTTGCTGTGGCTGCGGCGCAGGCCAGTGGCCACAGCTCCGATTAGACCCCTAGCCTGGGAACCTCCACATGCCGCGGGTGCGGCCATAAAATGACAAAAGGCAAAAAAAAAAACAAACAAAAAAAAAATTAAGTCATATCAGATTGTAACTCAAAGTATAAAATAAATATCCATGATTCCATACAGATGTATGACTGAATCAGTAAATGAGGGAAACATATCTCCCATGCAGAAAATTTTCAAGTAATTTATATAGAGATACCTTGCCATCAAGGAGAGGGAACATAATTCTGCACTCCTTTGCAGGGGACGGTGCAGAGTGACTTCATCTCAAGTGTACAGTATGTGGAGCCAGGGGTGGGGTGGGAAGAGTTAAGTGTAGGGTGGAGAAAGCTGACAAACACTACCTCAGGCAGGTCACCAAGGTCAACATCAGATCATATCAATAATGCATATACTTGATATGATGTGAGGAAAACGGCAGTTGGCCACTAAAGTTTTCCTCCCAATAATCCATAAGCCCAGTATCACCATGAGTAGAACACCAGACACATGTCAATAGTGGAACATCTTATCAAATATCGGACAGGTGTTTTTTAAAACATTATTCAATGAATTTTATTACATTTATAGTTCTACAAAGATCATCACAACCCAATTTTATAGCATTTCCATCCCAAACCCCCTGAGGATCCCCCCACCCCCCAACTTGTCTCATTTGGAAACCATGAGTTTTTCAAAGTCTGTGAGTCAGTATCTGTTCTTCAAAGAAGTTCATTGTGTCTTTTTTTTAGATTCCACATGTAAGTGATAGCATTTGATGTTGGCGTCTCACTGTCTGACTGACTTCACTTAGTGTGATAATTTCTAGGTCCATCCATGTTGCTGCAAATGCCATTATTTCTTTCCTTTTAATGGCTGAGTAATATTCTGTTGTGTATATGTACCACATCTTCCCTATCCATTCCTCTGTCGATGGGCATGTAGGTTGTTTCCATGACTTGGCTATTGTATAGAGTGCTGCAATGAACACTGGAGTACATGTGTCTTTTCGAGTCATGCTTTTCTCTGGATAGATACCCAGGAGTGGGATTGCTGGATCAAATGGTAATTCTATTTTTAGTCTTCTGAGGAATCTCCATACTGTTTTGCATAGTGGTTGCACTGATTTACATTCCCACCAACAGTGTAATAGGGTTCCTTTTTCTCCACACCCTCCCCAACACTTATTGTTTGTAGATTTTTTTGATGGTGGCCATTCCGGCAGGTGTACAGTGATACCTCACAGTGGTTTTGATTTGCATCTCTCTAGTAATGAGTGACGTTGAACATCTCTTCATGTGTTTTTTGGCCATCTGTATGTCTTCATTGGAGAATTGTCTGTTTAGATCTTCTGCCCATTTTTGATGGTTTTTTTTTTTTTTTGTATTGAGCTGCAGAAAGTTTTTATAAATTTTGGCGATTAATCCCTTATCAGTCGCTTCATTTGCAAATATTTTCTCCCATTCTGTGTGCTGTCCTTTTGTTTTGTTTAGGGTTTGACAGGTGCTCTTCAAAACTCACAAGTTCATTAAAAACAAGGAGATCTGAGAAACTGTCACAGCCAGGAGGAGCTTAAAGAGATATGACTGCTAAAGGTAATGTGGTATCATGGATAGAATCTCTCTCTCTTTTTTTTTTTTTTATGTCCACACCTGCAGCATATGGAAGTTCCCAGGTTAGGGGTCAAATCAGAGCTGCATCTGTGACCTACAAAGCAGCCTGCAGCAATGCCAGACCTTTAACCTACTGAGTGAGGCTAAGGATCCAGCCTGCATCCTCACAGACACTGTGTTGGGTTTTTAACCTGCTGAGCCCCAAGGGGGACTTCTCATGGATAAAATCTTGAAACAGAGAAAGAACGTTAGGTTAAAAACTAAGGAAATCTAAATACACACGCAATGTTAGTAAATAAAGATGGCTTGATATTACTTGATAAATCATAACAAGTGTATCATACTAGTATAAGGTGTTAATCACAGAAGAAACTGGGTGCAGGGTATATGGAAACTCCGTACTACCTAGACCCCAATTTTCCCACAAATTTAAAACTGTTTTAAAGAAGAAAACCTATTAAAAAGAAAGACATTCCCTCTCTTGGAAGGATGTTACTAATAAAGATGCTTGCTATTCCCCTAAAGGGTGTGGGATTGTTTTGAGCATTATTAGATAATATGTAACTTAATAATGTACCTTAAGTTTTCACATAGTGCTGGCACAAGGGGAAGGGCACTGCATTCATTCATTCATTTGGCCATAGACAAATATTTATTACCTACAGTGAGATCATCTCTGTTAAAGGTACCAGCCATAGAATGATTAATAAGACAGCAAGCGTACATGAAAGGGGAGAGGAGCAAATAAAAGAGAATTTTCATATAATACTGAGTACTGTTAAAAAAAAAATACTAAATAGGATAAGGAGGCAGGATCTTTTTCCTTAGGGCAGCTGGGAAAACCCCTCTGAGGAGAAAACCTGAAAGTATTGACCTCAAAGAAGTGAAAGATCTAGCCATGCAAGGATGGGAGCAAAGAACATTCCTGCATAGGAACAAGTAAACAGTGCTGAGGTAGGAATGAGTGCATTTGAAGGCTAGAAAGCAGCGTGAATGAAGTAGGGATGGGTATGAGATGAGGCCAGAGAGCTAAGTGAGCTGAAATCAGACAAGAGTTCAAAGGCCACACTAAGTTGAAATTTACTCTGTATGGTGGGAAATGACTGGAACCAGCAAAGTGATCTTCATTACATATTTGAGATTTCTCCAGGGATGGAGTGGGACGGATGGAGGGTTTGAGATTAGCAGATGCAAACTATTTCATTAAGAATGGATAAGCAATGAGTATAATGGATGAGCAATGATACTGTACAGCACAGGAAATTATACCCAGTCTCTTGGGATGGAACACAACGGAAGATAATATAAGAAAGGGCAAGTATGTTTATGTACGATGGGTCAGTTTGCTGTACAGAAGAAATTGGTACACCATTATAAATCAACTATACTTTAACAAATATATATATATATATATATATATATATATATATATATGATTATTCCAGCAACTGTATGGAAAACGGACTGAAGTGGGCGCTAGAGTGGATACCCCAGGACAGAGAGGAAGCTGCTGCAGTGGTCCAGATGCCAAACTATTGTGCTTAGGAGGCAGGAACCGTGGAAATGGTAGAAACAATGGGACTAGGGTTATATTTTGAGACAAAACCAAGAGGACTTACTAACTAAATACGTGGAGAGGATGAAAGAGGGGTCTCACGGGCTAATCAACAAAAATGAATGTGACTAGAATCAAGACTCACAATGACAAAATATCACAGATGGTCCCCAAGATCCAGAGATCATTAACGAGCTCTGGGGCCACAGGTTTGATATTTTGCTGTATAACACGATTCCTCTTTAGTGAGATCTTTTTTCAGGCTTGCACCCTCTGAGAAGACTTATCTCAGAGACCAAAGGGAACTGCAGGAAGTGCTGTCTCTTGATGAGCAAATGCACTGGCTTCCTCTCTTTGGGGCAGCTGGGGAGGCTGCCAAGTGTGTAATGTGTTTCCGTATTGTCTCCCCCCTCCTGCCTCCCCCAAATTCTTGGAGGGAAGCAACTCCATTTACCATTGCACAATGAGTACCTGGCCCAGAATGCCTGTGCAATAAACATCTGCTCAATGACTGTGAAATAAAATGACAGAGGAGCTTAGAGGTAGCCCAAGTCTCCCTTAGAAACCATATTAAGAGACAACAGCAATATCCAGGCTGACACAGAAGACGAAGAAGAAAGTTCAGGGGAGGGGCGAGGTTGAGTAATCAGCAAGGGTTCTAGGCTCCAGCCAATAAATGAGAAACAATGATTTTGCAAGAGGTGGGAGCAGAGGGCTAAGCAACAGTCGTTGGGATTTTGCAGCTAAACTTAATGTTCTCCTCACAGGACCACCAAATACCAGAGCTAGAAGAGATATTTAAAAAACTTTCGAATCAACTCACTCATTTGACACATAAGGAAATTAAGGCAAAATGGCTCAGGACTAGAACCAACTTCTCTGGACTTCAGACGCGAAATCCTTTTTCATATCACACTGTTGGGCGGTTATATTAAACTTCCTTTTCTGTACAAAGGCTCAAAGAGGAGTTTTCAGAAGCAGTCCGGAGAGAGCTCTCTGGAGAGAGAGTCTTTCAAAGTCTGAAGTCTATTCTAATGTACCATTCTCATTTTAGAATTCAGTTCCATGAAACACAAGTCGTCTTTTACTATTTTTTTCTTCTTTGGCCACCCTGAGGCATATGGAGTTCCCTGGCCAGGGATGGAATATGAGCTGGAGCTGCGACTTACACCACAGCAACACTGGATCCTTAACCCAGTGCTCCAGGTCAGGGACCAAACCCACATCCCCGCCACTGTAGAGATCCTATTGCACCATAGCGTGAACTCCCCAATCATCTCTTGGTCAATTTTTCCTCTTATCCTTCAAAGAGAAGAAGGCAGCCCATCTTGGTTCCCTTTTTGACCTGGCCACCAGGAAGCTTAGAGCTAAATTTAACATGTAATCCTCATAACAATAGTGGCCTTAGTTTTTGACAAACGGTACTTATTTCCCCCTCCTCATTATGACTTTTCATGTTTTACAAATATCTCAAAGGCCTTATTGTATACGTGTCTTTTACTGTTAGTTGTCTGAGATTTGTTTTGGAAGTCAGCCAGGTATAAATCACCAAAAAAAAAAAAAAAGGGGGGTAATAGAAGGAAGATTTCACTTCTTTTGTGCCCTAGTACCACTACTTACAGTGTGGTGGTCATTTTCAGATCCCACCCTTGACCTAAACACTCAGACCTTACCTCCTGGCTTTATATTTATAGAAAGGGGAGGCCGCCACAGGACAGACTGCATACAAACGACCAGTTATAAAATTGTAGGGTCTGCCTGCTAACTAGGCAAGTCCCTGGAAACTTCTCTGAAATGAAAACAAGATGTGGAAGGAGAGTGCCCTGCTTCCTGCGCTGACGTGGCAGGATTTCACTTACAGCAGGAGCCTGGGGGGAGCACCACAGCCCGGTCCATGGATGGTCAGCAGGTGGTGGGCTGGGTCACGTCCAACTCCACGCTTTCTGCTGACTACTCCCCAGGCCCGAGATAGGAGATCACGTACAGAGCCTTCATCTCTTCTGGATTCCAGCCACGTACAGAGATTAAAGCACTCATTTTCTGAAAACATGAGGCTTTCTTTTCCCTCCCTAAAATGAAATTCCTCCTAAACCACAAAAATTTAACCCAGGCAGGATTAGGAAAGCAATAAAGGAGTCCACGCAGACATCTTCCCTGCTGCTCCCTTACTGCTCCAGGATCTTCTGTCGCCATTTCAGTCCAGGTAGCAAAAGAAACATTTATAAGTCCCCAGAAATGCCCACTTCTGCAGAGGATGCTAGGCTTTCATGCTGATGCATTTGAGCCTGAGACTTGCTGTGGCCTTTTGTTTTGCATCTTCCCTAAGTTTGAAAATTCTGTCCTTATATTCTTATGATGTTAGCCACGATTTCCATGATAATCTAAGAGATATGTTCAAAAGAAAAATGGCTTCAGGAGGTTCTGTGGCTCATGGAGATAATCCTTCCCTAAAAACATCCATTTGGATTCTATTCATGATCTCTTCCTAGTCAGAGCCAATTTGTTCAGGTATAGATAGGAAGGTGCTGCCCCAGTGTTCCCAGCACCTTAAGGAATGAAGACAGTTCCAAAAATTGGTGATGTTTCTTGAGAAAAGTCTCAGTAAAATTACGAAATACAGGCAAGCTAGTGTAGGACATCTGCATAGCAGGAAAGGGCTGAACTCGGACCCAGACGATGTGGATCTGTATCCTTACCTCTGAACATCAGACAAATTGCTAAACCTTGTGTAGTATTTTCATCTGTAAAATGGGGATAATGTTAGTACTGATTTTGTGCTTACTTTACAGAGCGGGCTCTCAAAGTTTGGTGTGCGTCAAAACCAGAGGAGGGCTTGTTAAAACACAGCTTACTGACCTCATCATCCTGATTTTCTGATTTAGTGGGGCTGGGGAAGGGGAGAGGGGGGAGCCTCTGTGTTTCTAATAAAGCCCCAGCTGGTACTGCTGGTTTAAAGAGCACTCTATGAGATCCACTATCATAGGGTTATGATGTGGATGGCGTAGTTAATGAATGTAACCTAAGGGCTAAAAATGCCTATTTGAATATACTGCTGTTGACAATACGCTGCTAAAAATTTAGCCATGATACAAGGTGTCCGTTATTATTATCTTCCAAGCTGTCCCATCAGCTTAGAAATTATAGCAGATTTGTAGTGAAACTGTAATAAAATCCATTACAAGAAACCTCAGTGTACAGGAGTAAAGACACTATTAAGTTCCTCACAGAGATATCCTTTTTTTAAGAAGCGATTATATTCATAAGAGGTTGTAAATGGTTCTACACCCTTCAAAGCAGTTCTACAGATCATTGGGTTTTTCCCCTCTAAAACTTGTCAGTACCCATCTGAACACTTCTCACCAGGCAGAGGAGAAACAAAAGCTGACACAGCTACTTAACTGAAGTTTCCTGGACTTTTCTCTCACTTACAGTAAAAACGTCAAACCAGATTTAGATATTACAGTCAAAAAGAATTCTTCCACTCTTTTCAAGTAACTAAGGAGCCCAGCAAACGTGGACGTTGTAACTGGCAGTTAGAAACATCAACAGCCTCAAAAAGGGCAGAGGAAACAGACGGCTACACTAGACGAGAGGATTGTTAAAAAGCTCCCCACGACAAAGGAAATGAACGCGAATCCCTAACCTGCTAGCGTTCCAGAAACCCTAGGGCCAAAGATAAAACAGCAGAAGGAAAAGCTGTGGCAGGTTAAGGTCTGTGTAGACAAAGAGGATATCAAACGTAACGTCGAAGGCTGAGATGCTTCCTTTGCAGGACTCTGACCATATAGGAATCTAGAACAGGAGGAGGAACAGAGACGCACCCCGCCCCCCCCCCGCCCCCCGTCTTTCTCGTGCCACGCATCACTCCTGAGGAGGAGAAAACTTTCTTTTAATACACTTAGGTCCAGTGCCTCTTCTGCTGGAAGCACAGGGCGAATTCAATGAGAAGCAGCCAGTCCCCGGTAAACATCTAACTTTTCCAACTCAATCAGACCTAAGTTTTTGGTTAGAAAAAACAACCCAATGAAACATGAGAATTAAAGCATTCTTGCATAGTGGTGGCTTTTGAGAAATTAAACAAAGAGCACACGTTTGCAAGAATCCAAAAATAAGCTTTACCCTGACAGTTAAGAGCTTACTATGCAACGCACTTTCCCTGACACTTCTCTTACAAAAAGGTACACGATGACCAGCACTGCGCTGTGACGAGGACTCCACGAAGCCTGTCCTTCATTTCTAGCCGGTAAGAGACAGAAGTGGGCAGCCCGTGGGCGAACTTGGAGTTTGTCCCTCCAGCCCAAAGCCTCCCTTGGACTTGGCACGGGTGGAGGGAGAGAGACACCGGTCCGCAGATGGGGCTGCCACGACTCACCTCACCAACTTCTTCAGGCTCGCAGCGCCCCGACGGCCGGCTCGGGGCCGCGAACGCGGCGGCAAGCGCCGGCGGGGGCCCTGGCCGGCCCCGGGGAGGGCGCCCAGGCCCTGGAGGCGCGCGGGGGCCGGCGCGGGGCGGCGAGGCAGGGCGGACGCGGGGCGCGCGAGCGGGGCGGGGGTTGCGGCGCGGCTGGCGCGCAAGGACAGCAGCGCGAGTAGCAGCGCGGCCAGCGCGAGCAGGAGCAGCGCCGCCGCCTTGCTGCGGAGCTTCATGGTGCTGCGCGGCGGCGGCTGCCCGCGAACGACGCGGCCCCTCTGCGCATCTCGGCGCGCTGGGCGGCGGCGGCGGGGCGAGGGCAGCGGAGCGCGGCGGCCGCCTCCTCCGCCCGCCAGCCGGGGACTGGGGTCCCGGCGGCCGACAGGCGGGCGGGCGACGGAGGAAGGGGGAGGGAAGGGGAGGCGTGAGCGGGGCCCGAGGAGGAGCTGCCCGCGCTTACCGTACTGTGTGGAGTAGCCGCCCGTCCGCCCACCGGCCAGCCGCCAAGCGTTCGGTCTTCAGGTAGGGTGGTCTCAGAACCCCTCACTTCCTCATTCATTCATTTATTCATTCTCTCCCACTCCTTTCCGTTTTGTCGTTTACTTCCTCAGTTCAAGCACCAATTCTCCTATTCCATCCCCTCTTCACTGGAGGCCCTCATTACTCCTTGCATTTTCCCCAACATTTATTTTTGTTTATCTATCCAGGCACTCATGTGCCTATCCATACATCCAATCAGGCATGGACGTCTCTGCCCCGTTTGCCTAGTTCAGGACCTGACACTTGGTGGATATGTGTAGGATAACATCACTCCAGATCCGTGTAGATCCAAGTTTCAGAGTGAATTTGAGAGTCTGGATTTGAAATCTGACTCTGTCATTCAATGGCTAGTTGATCCTGAGCAAGTTGCACAGCTTTCTTGAGCCTTAATTTCTTTACATGCGAACTGGGATTGTATTGGTGCTCTCCACAGAGGCATTTTCTGGGCATTACAATGAACAAAGCATTCCAAGAAACTACCATGGTGCCTGGCTCACAAGTGGTGCCCAATGAAAGCTTTGTTGTAATTACTACAGTAAAATGTAGCTTGTCATATATACATAAACGCACTTTGTTTTTTTTTTTTTTTTTTTTTTTTTTTTGCTTTTTAGGGCCGCATCCGCAGCATATGGAGGTTCCAGGGTAAGGGGTCCAATCGGAACTACAGCTGCCGGCCTACACCACAGCCACAGCAATGCAGGATCCTTAACCTGATGAGCGGTGAGGCCAGGGATGGAACCTGCCACCTCATGGTTCCTAGTCAGATTAGTTTCCACTGCGCCATGATGGGAACTCCCATAAATGCACATTTTAATTTCTTTCTGACATAAGTTTGAGGAAGTAATAACTTCACAAGCCAGTGTAGAAATGAATTCTCCTGAGACTTCAACAGCTGCAACCGCCAGATCAAGGTTCCAGAATTTTCCAGCTCTTCTCTTGGGGCATCCCCAGTCATAAATCTGAAGCATGAGGACATCTCCTTCTATTGATCATGAACTGACAGCCACGTTTGATTAACTCTCTTTTCAGCACAGCTATGGAACAAAGAACACCAGTTATGACAATGTCTCTGAGCTTCTGCAAGATTCCATGTTGCCTTCTAAATCATCTAAAATTCAGTCATATTCCAAATTCTTCTCATATTAGCATTACATTTTAATTCTTTGAGATCCCATTGTATTTAAAGTTCTAGGAATGAGAATATTTAAACATGTAGGACCACTCGCCAATCAGGCATCTAGGAAATAGCTGCATGAAGGTTCAAGGTGTGATGGCAGGTGTTGCAGGTGAGCAAGCACAAAAAATCCATTTGTTCTCACTGAGCGTGAGGTACCACCCCACCAGGATGCATTTGAAATTGTGGGAAGAATGTTTTGGGTTGTCACAATAACTGGCAGGTTCTATTGGCATGGGGGAGACCTCCTACAAGGAGGACACTCAGCACCACAAAGAATTGTCCTGGGCCAGGTGCCAACATGGTGGCCCTGGGGAGAAACACTGGGCTAGGCTAAGACCTGGTGTTCAGACCTTCTAAGTTTAGAAATGGCCACTGTTATGTTGATATGTGGAGGAGTGAAGCAAGGATTCCAAAACTCTGTCTTGCCACACCCCCCTTCCTCAGTAAGACACAGTAAGACACATGCAACAAGGATAAAATAAGGCAAAGTAATGCTTTGATTAGTAGCCTGGGTTTTGGCCTCAAACCCAAAAGTAGAACTTGAGACAGCCAGTTTTGATGGGAGGACTCTGTTTTCTTAAGCCTTGCTGGGGTAAAGGAAAGGCCTGATTTACCTTCCCCTGAGTCCAAATTCATCTTTTAGTTACTGCTCTGACATCTAATATCATGGAAAAAGGCTTCCAGACACCGTATCTGTGACTCACCCAGTTTCTCACTTGGGTGTCTAATATACCAATTACTTGCTTATTTTTCCCTGTAAGCAGAAATCTATTTCTCCCCTTAGAAATTTGACACATCTTGATATTCAATTGTTCAAGCCAGAAATTAAGTAGGAGCTAGCTTGGTTTCTCTGTTTCCTTCACCTCCTGTATTAGTTATCTATTGCTGATAACAAACTACCCCCAAAATTTGATGGCTTAGGATAATAAATATACAGTCTCATCCTTTCTAAGGGTCAGTAATTCTGCACAGTTTATCTGAGTCCACTGCCACACAGGCTCTAAAAAGGCTGTCATCAAATGTTGGTCTGAAGTTCTCTTATGGCACAGTGGGTTAGGAATCTGGCATTGTCACTGCAGCGGTTCTGGTTGCTGCTGGTTTGATCCTTGGCCTGGGAACTTCCACATGCTGCAGTTGTGACCAAAAAATAAAATCTGAAACAAAAACAAAGTGTTGGTCTGATGGTCTCATTTGAAGGCTCAACTAGGGAAGGATCTACTTCCAAGTATGCTCTGAGCCCACACACATGGTTGTTGGATGGATTGGTTTCTTTCAGGTCATCAGACTGAGAGTTTCTGTTCCTTCCTGGCTCTGGGCCAGAGGCTGGCCTCAGTGCCTTGCCAGGTGGTCTGCTCTATTGGGATAAACACACCAGGAAGAGCCAGTGAGATAATGCCATTGAGACAGAAGTGACAGCCTTTTATTATCTATTTTTGGAAGGGACAGCCCATCGCAAGGCCATGCTTAACTTGTTGAAAGCAAGTCACTAAATCCTTTCTGCACTCAAGTGGAGAGGATTACACAAGGGCCTGAATTCCGGGAGGATTATTGGAAGCCTTTTTAGAAAGAAGGCTGTTTCCCTCATCTCTCCTATCCAGAGAGGTAGGAAATTCTGTCAACTCTACTTTCAAAACATCGTTGGCATGTATCTACTTCTCTCCTGAATTGTCAGTAGTGATTGCTTGAAAGACCAACCTGTGCACCTTTCCTAATGGCCTCATTCCCATTGTATTTCACGTAAATTTTTCCCACCCCAGCTCCACCACTCTGAATTGTATGATGTGGTTATTCTAGGGCCTAGAAACATTCTAACTGATCTCCTTAATTTTTTTCCCATGACTTCTTCCAATATTTTAAAAGAATAATTCTTTTAAAAACATAAATTGATCCCTATTTCTCCCCGCTTACTACTCTTCAAGGATTCTTCCTGGCTGCTTAAACAAGTCTGAATTCCTTGCCATGGCCTTTAAATCCAGCACTATCTGGCCCCGATTTTGGCTTCTTCTGCATCCATTCTGGGACTCACTCTAGCTGCGTTGGCCTCCCATCAGGATCTCTACCACTCCTGACTCTAACTTGCTTCAGTACTTCTGCACTGTGGTTTCTCTTGCCTGGTTCTAGAAGGCAAGAGATGCCTTGATGTATCTTGCTGGAAGATACTTCAAGCTTGAGATCTTAGCTTAATGCCACTTGCTTAGAAAACCTTATCTAGCCGTACTCTTTAAGGAGATATTGCTCCTCCCATTACGCTCTATTATTTGCCTATTTTGTTTCTTGTACAACACTTACTACAAATTGTGTATATACTTATATACATTCATATATATTTTTAAATGGGAAATATAGACAGTAAACCGCACAATTATCAAGTGTACAGCTTGATATACCACAAAGATCAAGATGAAGAACATTTCCAGCATCTCAGAAGACTCCTTATGTTCTTTCACAGTGGTTATATTCAAAGGTAATAACTGATAATTTCTATAATTATAGATTAATTTTCCTGATTTTTAGAAATTTTATGTAAACATGCAGTACTGCCCTTCAACATTCAACATTTCGTATGTGAGGCTAATTCATGTTTTACCATTTGTCTGTAAGTTTCTCTGTATATTTGTGTGTGTGTGTGTGTGTGTGTGTGTGTGTGTGTTTTGGCTGCACCTATGGTATGCAGAAGTTCGTGGGCCAGGGATTGAACCCTTGCAACAGCAGTGTCCTGAGCCGCTGCAGTGATAATGCCAGATCCTTAGCCTGCTGCACCACAAGGGAACTACTATTAATTGTTTTTTTCTGGGTAATATTCTACTATATGACTTTATGAATACACCATAGTTCATTATTTATTTATTCATTTTACTGAGGATAATCAGATCATTATGATCATTCTTATACAAATCTTTTTTTTTTTTTTTTTGCTTTTTAGGGTTGCCCTTGCAGCATATGGAAATTCCCAGGCTAGGGGTCAAATCAGAGCTGTAGTCGCTGGCCTACACCACAGCCACAGCAATGCCAGATCTGAGCTGCATCTGCATCCTACACCACAGCTCACAGCAATGTTGGATCCTTAACCCACTGGGCAAGTCCAGGGATAGAATCCACATACCCATGAATACTAGTTGGGTTCATTGCCACTGAGCTACAACAGGAACTCCCATTCTTATACAAATCTTTTGCTGGTCATAGGCACACCTCTCTTTTGGGTGTGTGTCCAAAAGTGGAATTCCTGAGTCACATGTTGTCATAATTGCTGCCAAACAGTTTTTGAAATGATTAGGCCAACTCACACTCTCATCAGTGGAGGGTAAGTTCTACATTTTACTCCACATCCTCACCTATAACTTGATTTTGTGTGCTAGTTTAATTTTAGCCATTCTGGTGGGTCCTAGATAATTCAATAAAACTAGAAAGGAAAATAAAAGGTATACAATTTGAAAGGAAGAAATAAAACTGTCTTTTGCAGTTGACATAATTGTATATGTAGAAAATCCAAAAGAGTTGATAGAAAAACTCTTCTAGAACTAATAAGTGATCATAGCAAGTTTGCAAGATATAAGATTCGTATACAGAACTTAATTACTTTCCCATAGGCCAGCAATGAACAAGCGGAATTTGAAATTTAAAACACAATACGATTTATATTAGCAGCTCCAAAAATGAATACTTAGGTATAAATCCAACAAAAAATGTACAAGATTTATATGTGGGACACTACAAAACTCTGATGAATAATATAATAAGAGAACCAAATAAATGGAGAAATATTCCATGTTCGTGGATAGAAAGAGGGTTGTCAAGATGTCTGTTCAAAGCAATCTCAAAATACCATAAAGTTATTCTGTGGATATTGATAAAATGATTCTAAAGTTTTATGGAGAGGCAAAGGACTCAGAATAGCCAAAATAATATTGAAAGGGAAAAACAAAATTGGAGGACTGATGCTACCCAACTTCAAGACTTACCGTAAAGCTACAGCATTTATGACATTGTGGTACTGGTGAAAGAATAAACAATAGATCAATGGAGGAGAATAGAGAACCCAGAAATAGACCCCCATAAATATAGTCAACTGATCAATGACAATGGAGTAAAGACAGTCTCTTTAACAAATGGCACTGAAACAATTGGACACCCATATGCAAAAAAAAAAAAAAAAAAGCAATCAAAAACTAAGTTCCCATTGTGGCTCAGGGGTAATGAGCCTGACTAGTATCAGTGAGGATGCAGGTTCGATCCCTGACCCCACTCACTGGGTTAAGGATCCAACATTGCTATGAACTTTGGTGTAGGTCCAGATATGGCTCATATCCAATGTTGCTGTGGCTATGGTGTAGGCCAGCAGCTGTGGCTCCGATTCAACCCCTAGATTGGGAACTTCCGTATGAAGCAGGTGTGGCCCTAATAAAAAAGACCAAAAAAAAAAAAAGGATGTATACATAGACCTTATACCCTTCATAAAAATTAACTCAAAATGGATAACAGATAATATGCATATGGCAACTAGGTGAATGAAAAGATATTTACAGCAGCTTTATTAATACTCATGAACACTTGAAGGTAACCAGGATGATGTCTGCCCAACAGGTGAATGGATACATAAAGTGTTCTGCATCCAGACAATGGAATATATGAAGTGTGGACTCTGGGTGGTAACAATGTGTATGTTTATCCATCTTAACAATGGTACCCTTCTGTTGCCAAGCTGCTGATGGCAGAGGAGGCTGAGTATATGTGGAGGCAGTAAGTGTATTGGAACTCTGTACTTTCCCCTCAACTTTCCAGTGAACCTAAAACATTTGCTCTAAAAAATAATTTTTTTAAAAAAATCATATATAGAATCATCTGCTTAACTCCTGTGGCTCTCCTGTCTATGCTGTAAACTGTGCTCCCAGAGTATAATGTATATCTGTTGCTTGAGCAAAGAGAAGGGTGTAAACTGAGGTATACAAGATGGAAGGCAATAAATACATCAGGGAACAGGACAGGAGATTTGGGGTTATGTCTGTAGCAGTTAGAAGGAACAGAAGAGAATATCTGATGAACCATGGCTTAAACTGTGGCTTTTCAGACTTTAATATGTGGATAAATTATTGGGAGATCTTGTTAAAATGCAGATATCGATGTAGTATTTCTGGGCCAGTCTAGAGAGTCTGCATTTCTAAGAAGCTCTGAGATGGTGTTCCTGCTGCTGGTGGTGGTCCAACATTTTGAGTAGCAAGCACTGAATAATAAAGACATCTTTATCTTTACATAGTAAGAAGCCCAGAACAGATGGAGGACAGGGGTGGAAAGAAATATTTTCACTGTGTACCTGCTGTGAACATTCTTGTACTTGTCTTTTGGTAAATGTGAATGTGTGTGTGTTGGATATGGACTGGGAGGGAAACTGCTGTGTTAACAAAGTAGGCATTAAGCTTAGCTTCAGTGGATGCTTCCCAACAGTGTCCCCCTGTGACTGTATCAACTCACACACCTCCCAGCAATGCCTGAGAGTCTTGAATGCTAAATGTCCTCTAAATTTTGTTTTCATTTTCTTTTCCTTTCTTTTTTTTGCATTTTATGGCTGCACCCTCAGCATATGGAATTTCTCAAGCCACAGCAACGCCAGATCCAAGCCGCATCCGTGATCTACACCACAGCTCACGGCAATGCTGGATCGTTAACCCACTAAGTGAGGTCAGGGCTGGAACCCACAACCTCATGGTTCCTAGTCGGATTCATTTCCACTACGCCACGACGGGAACTCCTGTTTTTGTTTTCCATTTTAACCATTCTGGTGGATGTGTCGTGGTATTTCATTGTGGTTTTAATTTGTATTTCCCTGAGAACTAATAAAGTTAAGCATCTTTTCATGTACGAATTTACCCAATTAGAAATCTTATTTTATGAAATATCTGTTCTAGTCTTTTGCTCATTTTTCTGTTGGATTGCCTGTCTTTAATTGATTTGTAGGGTTCTGCGAAATCTGTGTAAAGAATGCTTATCAATAAATAGAGCTTCACTTTAAAATTTAAATCTTTGCTTCATTTGAAGTTTACCCTGGGTGGTGGATGGGCCCAAACAACTTTTTTACAGATAGTTACTCAGCACCCATATCGAACAGTCTGTATTTCCCACACATCAAGCTGAGATGCGCCTTGGTCATGTGCTGCATTCCCATGTGTATTTCGGAATATTTCTGGGCTTTCTGTTCCATTTTATTTCTCTGTCCCCCACATGAGAGTGCGGTTTTGTTTACTTAGCATTATAATGTATTTATGTATCTAGTGGGACGACTCCTATTCTTTGAGAGGTTTCTAGGCTATTCCTATTTATTTTCTTATATCACCCCAGAATTTGTCTTGTTCTACAATTTAAAAAACTTTAGTGGTGTTAAGACAAATTCATAAATTAACTTACAGTGAATTAACATCTTCATGATGTTATTTTGCCAATTGGACAAGATTATGTTATTTGTTCAAATCTTTTTTTTTTTTTTTAGTGGCCCAGGCCACAGCCACAGTAACGCCAGATCTGAACTTCATCTTCCAGGTCAGAGATCAAACCCATGTCCTCATGGATACTTCTCAGATTCTTAAGCCACTGAGCCACAACAGGAACTCCAATTCAGATCTTATTTGGTATCCTTCAAGGATGCAAAAACTTCTTTTGATATATGTAATTGAGCTGGTCTGGTGGGAAAGGGATGAAAATCTCTGAGGCCAGGAAACTATGAGAAAGTAATAAATCTGGGGTTTCTCATTGTGGCTCAGTTGGTTAAGAAGCTGACATAGTATCTATGAGGGTCCGGGTTTAATCCCTGACCTTGCTCAGTGGTTAAGGATCCAGTGTTGACATAAAGTGTGGTGTAGTTCACAGACTCAGCTAGGATCTGGCATTGCTGTGACTGTGGTGTAGGCCTACAACTGCAGGTCCAATTCGACCCCTAACCTGGAAACTTCCATATTCCATGGGTACAGCCCTAAAAAAACAAAAAAAAAAAGAGAAAAAAAAAATAAGGATCCCAAGATGAAACCACTTGGATTGAGAGTGAGCCCTAATTCCAGCGACTGGTGTCCTTATCTTTATAAGAAGAGAGGGAGGATGCAGGGAAACACATACACATGAAAGAAGGTGATGTGAAAAGGAGGCAGAGGCTGGAGTCTTGTCACAGGGAAAACCACGAGCCACCAGAGCATGGGGAGGCAAGGAGTCTTCTCTGAAGCTCAAAAAGAACATGGTTCTGCTGACACCTGGATTTCAGACTTTTGGCCTCCTGGAAATCAAAATTTCCAGGCTATAAATATTCACTAAAATTCAGCTTCCCAAGATTTTTTGATGTGGACCTGGGTAATATGAAACAAGATAATGTCAAGGAGAGACTAACGCTGCTATGTATTTAATCACCCTCTAGTCAGCTCTGATTACAACAAGATGGAACTGGGACTTGAAGTAATTTGTTGAAATAGAGTATAAACCAAGAAATGATTGTGGACAATACTAATCTGTGCATTAAAGAATGCACTTTTTTTCTTTTTTAAATGGCTGCACCTGTGGCATATGGAGTTCCTGGGCTAGGGGTTGAATCAGAGCTGCAGGTGAGGTCTACACAGTCAGGGCAACACGGGATCCGACCTGCATCTATAATTTATACTGCAGCTTGCAGCAATGTTAATCCTCAACCCACTGAGTGAGGCCAAGGATCAAACTCACAGAGACAATGTCAGGTCTTTAACTCCCTGAGCCACAACACGAACTCCTTAAGGAATGCTTTTTATTTTATTTATTTTATTTTATTTTATTTATTTATTTTGTCTTTTGTTGTTTTAGAGCTGGCATGTGGAGGTTCCCAGGCTAGGGGTCTAATCAGAGCTACAGCTGCCAGCCTACCCCAGAGCCACAGCAACGCGGGATCCGAGCCGCGTCTGTGACCTACACCACAGCTCACAGCAACGCCAGATCCTTAACTCACTGAGTGAGGCCAGGGATCAAACCCGCAACCTAATGGTTCCTAGTCAGATTCGTTTCCGCTGAGCCACGACGGGAACTCCTTAAGGAATGCTTTTTAAATCAGTGTGAAAGGATGACTTTGGGGGTGAACAAATGCCAAACCACCTGCCAAACTACCTTCAGGATGGAATAAAAAGTTGACTATAAATAATAAACTGTAAAAGAGTTGAAAGAAGACAGAAGTAAATAGTTTTACAAATTTAGTCTGGAGGCAACTTTTGTGAGCATAGCCAAGGTCATTGCTGTTTATAATGGCAAGCAAATTGGATGTAACTGAATTACTTAATCACTGAAATCAGATAAACAAATTATGATACATTCATACAATGTAACTCAGATTATTCATGACAACATTAATTTTAAAATAAGCTATTGAGGAGGTACCTTGTGGCTCAGTAGGTTAAGGACCTGGCATTGTCACTGCTGCAGCTCCAGGGGGTAGAGGTTTGATCCTTGGTCCAGGAAGTTCCACAGGCTATGGGCATGGCCAAAAATAAAAAATAAAATAAGTTTTTTTTTAAAAAAGCATGTACTTATCACAAGGAAAAAGTCTATACATACTTGGTTAAAAAAAGTATAGAATTTAATAGTTTGGTTATCTCTGAATGGTGAATTTATATTCATTTTTTGTATTTTCTTATTTAAATAATCTCCTCCAAAACTCCCAAAACGTCGATGAAAGACTTCTCTATACCAAGTAATCCTTACTACTTCTAAAAATCAATGGAAGCATGATCTCCCGCTCTGGAGTAGTGGATTAAGATTTCAACTACAGTGGCTTGGGTTGCTGCAGATCCATGAGTTTGATCCCTGGCCCAGGGCAGTGTTTTAAAGAGTCTGGTGTGGCGTAAATCTTAGCTGCAGGGATTTAATCCCTGATCTGGGAACCTCCATATGCCGTGGGTGGAACCATAAAAAATTAAAAACAAACGAAAAAACAAAAAACACAGTGGAAGCAGCTTCATTCATGATAGCCAAAAAGTAGAACCAAGCCAAACAGTCATTAACTGGTCGATGGATAAATAAATACAGTAAACCCAAACAATAGAATACTATTCATCTATAAAAGTGAATTAACTACTGATTCATGCTGTAGCATGGATGAATCTCAAAAACATCATGCTGTATGAAGGAAGCTAGGCACAAAAGGCCACTTACTGTATGGCCCATTTATCTGAAATGCCCAGAAAAGCCAAGCAATAGAGACACAAAGTAAAGTATTTGTTACCTGCAGCTCAAGGCAGGAACAAGGATTAATTTCAGATGTACAGAGAGATTTTGTTGGGGTGATGGAAATTTTCTGGAACTGGATTAAGGTGATGATCGCACAACTCGATAGTAAAAATCGCCAACTAGTACACTCGAAACAGAGTGAATTCTATGAAGTGTAATTTATGCCCCCATAAAGTTTAAAAAAACTTAATGGAGAATTTGGTGAAAGTTCAGAGACTAAAAGGTTTAGAGGTTTGGTTTTGGTTTGGTTTTAATATTGAAGAATGAGAGACGTTACAAACACATATGAAAGAATCTAGCTTTAAACACTACAATATCTGTTCAGATGTTTAGGATGCATATACCATTGCATTTTTGATGCCAGGGGAGAAAGCTTATCTAGTTTTAGACACAGGATAGTGATTCTGTTTCCTTAACCAACTGTGGGTTCTTAGCAAAAAGAAAGTCTTAGCATTTAGTATTAATTTTTGCCACCAACCTGCTATGTGACCTTTCCCAAATCACTTTATTTCTCTGTTTCAATTTCTATTTCTTAAAAAAAAATAGTGGGTTATACTATATGATTTTTCTAGTCCTGTTCAGTTGTAGAATTCTTTTCCGGGACATTCACTACCCTTGCCAGTTGCCCTGAACTCTTTTTCCAATGCTACTGCTTGTTGCTTCAGTTCTTGTGTCTTCCACATCAGATAAAGTAACCTGGTTCAGCCTCATTTATCTGTTATTTTTCTCTGGGGAGCCTTAGCCCAAGCCCCAGACTTACCAGAGATGAAGTTATCTAATTGTTTCAACCCCCATGCATTTTTCTGTCTCTGGATCTCTTTGATATCATTTGTACATTCGACTGTCTTTCCTTGATAGTTCATTCATCCGCTGCTGCATGGCCGACCTCCCCTGAATCTACCAATCTGAACAGTCTTTTATTTTATTTTATTTTATTTTATTTTTGAGGCTGCACTTGCGGCATATGGAGGTTCCCAGGCTAGGGGTCGAAACGGAGCTGTAACTGATGGCCTGCATCACAGTCACAGCACTGTGGAATCCAAGCCGTGTCTGCACCCTACACCACAGCTCATGGCAATGCTGGGTCCTTAACCCACTAAGCAAGGCCAGGGATCGAACCTGTGTCCTCATGGTTGCTACTCAGATTCATTAATCACTGAGCCACAACGGGAACTCCTGAATAGTCACTTTCTATAAAAATAACTTATTTTTTATTTTTTATGGCTGTACCTGAAGCAACTGAAAGTTCCTGGGTCAGGGATTGAATCCAAGCCACAGCTCTGACATATGGGTACTACAGAAATGCCAGATCCTTTTTTTTTTTTTTGGCTTTTTAGGGCTGTACGCCTGGCATATGGAAGTTCCCAAGTTAGGGGCTGAATCTGAGCTGCAGCTGCCAGCCTATGCTATAGCAATGCCAGATCCAAGCCATGTCTGTGACCTATACCACAGCTCTTGCTAACGCCAGGTACTCAACCAACTGAGCCAGGCCAGGAATCGAACTTTAATCTTAGCGGATACTAGTCAGGTTCATTACCACTGAGCCACAATGGGAACTTCCTAAATTATTTATTTATTTATTTATTTATCTTTTTAGGGCCACACCTGCAGCATATGGAGCTTACCAGGCTAGGGGTCGAATTGGAGCTGTAGCTGCTGGTCTATACCATAGCCACAGCAAGGCCAGATCCAAGCCGCCTCTGCATCCTACACCAAAGCTCACAGAAATGCTGGATCATTCACCCACTGAGCGAGGCCAGGGATTGAACCTGCATCCTCATCTGCTAGTCAGATTCATTTCCACTGAGCCACGACAGGATCTCCTAAATTACTTAAAGTTGAGATCATTTCTTTCATCTTTTAAAAGGTAAAAGGTGAAAGATTTATACGATCTGAAGAGAAATCAGAGTATCCTTTCATCTACTATTATCTCTTCTCCCTTCCCAGATCATCAAGAACAGTTTTATAGACAGTGGACTAGAGGTGGGATAAGCTCAGGGGTCCCAGAGGACCTGGGCAGTCACCCGACTTCCTTAAATCCAAGTTTCCTCATCTGCAAAATGATGGTGGTGGTGATATAACAGCTGTTTCCTCCTAGAGCTGATATGGGGATGAAATAATGATATTGTTTGCAAACTACCTGGAAAAATGGCTCCTATACAATAAGCAACCAATGAATGACAGATATTATCGTTGATCAAATTTTTCCTGTAAATATATGATAACTTGGGGGCAGTATTGCCCAGAGGAAAAAGAAAGAACTCAAACATTATTTTCCAGTATTGAAAAAAAAATCCATAAACTATGATAATGGTGCCAACAAGCTCTGTCCCATTGGCTGGAAAATTCTGTTGCCATGAAGACATAAGTTTAAATTTGCTTGTTTCCTTATGTTTTTTTCTAAAGAGAGAAGACATCTAATTGGCTACAAACTATGATTTGAAAAAATCACAATACTGAAATGACCACGAAAAACAAGTGTAAATAAACAAAACCCATAAGGAAAAAAATTGATGTAAAAACAAAGAAAATGTCACTGTAGGAAAAGACATGTAAATAAATTGAGGGATGAAGGAATACTTAGAAAATATGCAAAAACCAGAGCACAGAATGGATCAAAGCCAAGGAAGAAGATAGGGAGAAGGGTTCATGGCTGTGTCTTGATTATGTACCACTGACAATGACATAATTACTACATGCATTTTAAATGCCAGAGTCTCTTGTTGAAAGGATTTATCCTTATTTAGGAAAAAACGAGTGCCTAATGTGCACTCTTCTGGGAAAAATAATGTAAAATCACCCAGTTATGCTATTTCAACTTTATAGGAAAGTACTTAAAATGAGTTTACAATACATATAATCAACAAAAATTGTTTCAAATTGTAGGAGGACCTATTTTTCTTTCTTAGAACTCATAGTTCTTTTTAAATTAAAAAATTTTTTTGTTTTGTCTTTTGTCTTTTTAGGGCCACACGGGAGGCATACAGAGGCTCCCAGGCTAGGGGGCAAATCAGAGCTGCAGCTGCTGGCCTACACCACAGCCACAGCCACAGCCACAGCCACACCAGATCTGAGCTGCGTCTGCAACCTACACCACATCTCATGGCAATGCCGGATCCTTAACCCACTGAGCAAGGCCAGGAATCAAATCCATGTCCTCATGGATACTAGCTGGGTTTGTTAACCACAGAGCCATGTGACAGGAACTCCGAGCTCATAGTTTTGTTGAGTATTTTCTCTACAAGGTTGGTTTTCTTCTGGGTGGCTGCAATAATCAAAAGGTATTCAAGAAGAAAGAGAGCCCTGGCAGTAGCCTTTCTTTCCTTCCTTCCTTCCTTCCTTCCTTCCTTTCTCTCTTTCTTTCTTTCTCCCTTCCTTTCCTTTCCTTTCCTTTCCTTCTTTTTTTTTTTTACTAAAGGCAAAATCATGGCTTCAAGATCCCTTAGTGAAGAAATGCCAGGAAATGACACTAAAGAAAAGTTAAGAAGGAGGCTATAGGGAGTTTCCGATGTGGTTCAGCAGGTTACAAACAGGACTAATATACATGAGGATGCAGGTTCCATCCCTAGTCTTGATCAGTGAGTTAAGGATTTGGTGTTGCTGTGGCTGTGGCCATGGTGAAGGTGGCCCTAAAAAGCAAAAAAAAAAAAAAAAAAAAAAAAAAACCCGAAAAAACGATGAGGCTGAGATTTTGATATTGAAAACAAGGTGGACATTCCATTCTATTTGGAAGGGTAGACCTGTAGCATGGACAGCATCTTAGACTGGGGTTCCTGGAAACAGATTCTCAGAAGAATCACTGAATGCACATGTTTTTTGGAGGGAGGGGCATTGCTCTTAGAAGATAAACCTGTAAGAAGAGAAAGTGGCATTGGACAGAGGCCCACAGGGCCATTAGAGCCAAGGACTCTGCCAATTCTGCAGCGAGCTCGGGAGCCAAAATGGCTTTTAGGGTTGCCCAATCTGAGGCAGGGAGCTGGGCCTTCATATCCTGCATTAGCCTTCTGGAGTAAGGTAACTTTGGACAACTTCTTTGCAGGCAAGGGCAATGCCATGTGAGGGACATGGCTGTGAGCCATCAGTATCCAGGGGTGGTTCAATTCTTCTGACTGTTTTCTAGTTATCCACATAATTTTTTATATTGATTAATTATATACAGTAAAGTACCAGTCTTAAATCTGTGGCTCTATGAATTTTACATACATATATATCCATGTAATTCCCATTCAAAGCAAGATAAAGACTAAATTTTCAGCACCCAGCAGGCTTTCTCATCCATCCTCCAAGTCAGTAACCATACCCACAAAGGAAATCATGATTCTCACATCTATGGCTATAGATTAAGTTTTGCTTGCTTTGAACTTTATATAAGTGGAAAAAATCCAGTATGAACTCTTTTGGATCTGGTCTTTTTGAGTTAAAATGCCTATGTGATTCATGCATGCTGCATATAGCTGTAGTCCATTACCTTACTAGTATTTAGCAATATTGAGTGAATTATACTACAAATTGTCTATTCTACTTTTTTTGTTTTTAATGGCTATACCTGTAGCATATGGAATTTCCTGGGTCAGGGATTGAATCCTAGCCACAGCTTCGACCTACGCCATGGCTGAGGCAATGCTGGATTCTTAACCCACTACACTGGGCCAGGGATCGAATCCACACTGCCACAGAGACAATGCCAGATACTTAACCTGCTGCAAGACTGTGGGAACTCCCTGTTTATTCCACTCTTGATGACCAGTTGAATTGTCTTCTTTTCTGGCTGTTATGAATAAAGCCTCTATGAACATTCTTATGCATGTCCCTTAATGGACAATTACCACTCTTTTCTGTTATAAATCAAGGAGAGGAATTGTATGGTACTAGGGCATACATATGTCTAGCATTAGTAGATACTGCAAACAGTCTTTTAAGATGGTTGTACCAATTTACAGTCTCACCAGAATCTTTGATGCCAAAAGAGGTACATTTAAATTATTTCTACATGAAGGACTGAGAAGACTTTCACTCTGAATTAAGGAAAAGGATAACTGGATCATAAGAACTTTAACATAAAAACTTGCATCATGTATTCTTTGTAGATACCACAGATACTTGTCTCCAGCAGTTCTGCAGGACTGTAAAGAATGTTAAGGGATTCCTCCAGATGTGCACATAGCTCAGGTGCCCCAGACCTATTCTCTAGAAGCAGAGCCTGAGACAAGGATTTGAATGCATGTGACTTTTATGGGGGGTGTTATGCAGGAGAAACCTACAAGGGAGGAAGTGAAGGAGAGGGAAAGGGGAACTGCCAAGCAAGGAAAATCTGAGCTGGGCTCAGGGAAAATCTGCCTTTGGTCTGATCCCTTAAGGAGTTCTGGAGCATAAGCCACACCAGTGTCATTTGCCCTTTAAGGCAGTCTTCTGTATCCCACTCCAGTTCTCAAGGCTATGGGTCTTGGAGGTCGGTGGTGGTAATTACTTCCTGGAGCCTCTCATCAATCTAGAGCAGTCATTCTCAACTGTGGGCAGATCTGTCCCCTGGGAGACATTGGCAAAGTCTGGAGAGATTTATGGTTGTCACAACAGCAGGGCTGGTCCCAGCATTAAGAAATAAAAGGCCATGGAGGTTGCTAAACATCTTAGGATGCACAGGACAGCCCCCACAACAAAGAGTTATCCAGCCCCCAATACCTGAGGTGGAGAAATCCTGGGCTAGGGCAAGGCTTTGGAGAAGAGGTCGCCCACAATGTTTGCTGCCAGTGACAGATGGGCTTCCTGGTTCTGTAAAGAGCATCTGGGCAGGGCATCAAAACAGTACCTTCTGTAGATGTCTTTTAGATATATGACATTAAACAATGAAGGAAGTTCAAAATGCTACTTGGTTAGCATTTCCTTGTGGTCTGCATTTCATCTAATGGGATGGGACTAGCATCCTGAAATATATGTTGCTAAGCCCTTTGCTACACACTGCACAAAAATGTAAAAAAACAAAAACAAACAAACAAAAAACTCCCTGAAATCAGCTCTAGCTTTTTAAGATTTTCTTCAGGGCATTACTGAACTTGTATAAAATTGGAATTATACTAGATCTTACCCGAAATACACATTACTATATCCTATTATATTGGTAAAGCTGTTCTCTTTTAATAACTTCAATTCGAATGGGTTGAAGAATTGGTGCAAGGGTCTAAAAGAGTTGTGCTTAACTATAAAGGGGTTTCAAAAACATAGGAGGCACCACCAGTGGCAGACTGTATCTATCTGTATCCTGCTGAGATCATCCCTTGAAGATCTCTTAAAATCTAGTATTTATCTATAGGTTGTCCGTGAATTCATCCAAGCCCTCTTAGAATCAGTTTATAACTTAGAATTCCAAAACTTAAGGACATCTAGTTCCAATTGTATATGAAAGATACCTTTTTATTTAAAACTTCAAAATGTGTAATCCAGTTCATATTCTAACTTTTGTACTTTTATTCTAGTTTTCTTATCTCTGTTTATGATCTGCTATCAGTTTCATTTTTTCTCCTCTCTCAAAATCAATCAACTCCTTGTTCACTTCTTCAGAGTTAACCACAGTAACACTGATAAATTAGAAGGGTACAATTATGGTATAATATTATTGACAAAAAGAGCAATCAAATTGAAATATTATAATGTTATGATAGGTGTAAAAAGCAAAAATATAGAGTATTATATCATTTTAAAAATCTTTCTATACTTTTTATGTATATAAAGATACTTTTTAATGAATTTTACAAAAAGACTGAGACTGAAAAAATGCATACCAGAATAATAACTGTTGGTAAGCTGTTGTTTGAAAGGTCTGTGTAAGATCCCACCATCTCCCCAAAATGGCTCAGAGGATGAACTAGAGTTAAAACAGGTTATTTAGGAAGCTATTTCCAACACAGGCTAAAACTTTGTTAACATTCCTTGCCTATACGCCTGCCACCTTCTGGAAGCAAGGGGCACTGCATCATTAAAAGACTAACAGAACTTTGAAATACGGTTGAAGTTGGAATTGCTTACAGACAATATTTTTTAAATTTAACATTAAATTTTGAGCCTATGGATCACAATCAAGTTTGTTAGACCAGAAGAGTGGCTAATTTAACATCATTGGAGATGGCAGGTTATAAACTTATACTCAATACAAGGGCCACAGAAAAAAATTATTTCCATTAAATAATTAATTTTTAAGACCATATGGAAATAATCCTTAATAAAATAGAAAAAAATGAATACAGCAAGTTTGAATGCTCAAAAATGATGAAAATTTTCATTCTTGCTTGTCTTCCCTCTAAAGCAGAGTTAACATGAAATGTCGAAATAATGTCCTTATTTTCAAGCAATGCCTACATCTAGAAGAGGAATTTGACTAGATCTCTGAGTCAATATTGATATGCCTAAAAAAGTACCAAGAGAAATAATAAAATAATGTTGCAGGTTTACATCTATAAGGTGAGAATGTACTCATGCACAATAAAGTAACAAGGCTACCTAGAAATTATATAGAAATATGAAATGGTCTATAAGAGTGACTACAGGGATTAACTTTGGGGAAGCAGGAGAAACGACAAAAGTTGGACAGCAGTCAAGGGAACTTTATCTATAATATTTTGTATTTTAAAAAAGAGAATGAGCTTGTGACTTGTGTAATTTACCACCAATTAGAAATCAAAAATAAAGTGAACTATAGCTTGCAAATAAAATAACATCAAATCTCTGTTATATAGTTGCATCTATCAGTATTTTGTGGTATAGAAAATGCAAACGCATTTATTTATTTATTTCCTATAAATAAATAAATAACAGTAGCAGCAGCAGCATTGTACTATACAGTCTGTTTATCTGTGCTCCAAGCCTCTGTGTATGTGTGTTTGTGCTGCCAAAGAGTAAAATAACCAGAAGTGCTCAGCTCTACTTTGCAATGTGCTTTCAAACAATTTCTTCATGCATAGCTTCAATCTCAGTTCTTTGGCATTAATAATTTAAAAATATTAATGCTAGTGAACCTCCAGGAATGAGGTCCCATGGTAGATATAAAGATTCGTTTTAGAGGAGCTAATTGGGAACAATCCAGCCAAAGGCCTGTCTCAAGGGATCTTTACTAATTCTGTTTGTATCAATTCATTTTTAATATTGAGCACCTATTATTTGTATGGCTCAGTATGGTCTAAAGCAGGGAGGCTTGTGCTCACAATGTGAAACAAGGGGCGTAGGTAGTAATATTAGAGGGAGTCAGATCTGTAGTATTTTAGATCAGACTCACTTGGGTTTTAAATCCCATGGCACCACTCACAGCCTTGTAATCCTGTGCAAACCATGGAGCTACATAATGCCAGTTCACTGAGCTGTCTGATAGTGAGATCATTATAAAGGATATGGTGCAGTGCTGCCACACAGTGAGTATTCAGTCAATTCAATTAATCCCTCTACTCCCAAAGAATGGATGAATGTGTAAAGAGCAGTCTTTAAATTGTTTTACACATAACCTTTATTTTGCCTTTCTCAAAACACCCAGATTTAAGTGGAGAGATTTTTTTATTTTGAATTTTAAAGTTTTATTTACTCCTGTTAATATGCTTGCCTGATTCCTAATTAATTTTCAAGACTCATACACTGGACGTTGAAAAGGCTTTTGAGGTTATCTGGTCCACTGTCCCTGGATATGACTTTCAAGCATCTTCCACTGATATTTAAAATCAGGAAATCAAAACATTTCCTGGACTATTCTAGGTACTGGTAGAACAACAGGAAATAAAATGAGAGAGAAGGAAGGCCAAGAGAATATGCTGGGGAAGAGGAAGGTAGTGAGAGAGGCATTGGGAAAGTATGAACAGCATAGACTAAGAAGGAGAAATACAAGGAAGAGAAGGAAAAAAGAAAAGAGGATCTCGAATAAGTGTAAGGAGAAATATGAGAAAAGGAACGAAAGGAAAGTACAGAGGCATTTCAATTCATCAATGCAGGTACTAACAGGGTTTGAGTCAGACGTTCTGGATTTCGGTAATTGTAAAATGCATGACTGTAAGACCATGCTTAACTTCGAGTCGTGTTCTTTGGCGTTTGCGCTGTAATTAAACGAGCTAAGTGGGACGCTCTCTAAACGAGACAACTATTTCAATAAGGAATTAAGAAGAGGAGAGAAAGTGGCAGAAAAAGACGGAGAATGATGCAGAGGAGGAGAGGGAGGAGAGAGAAGTCGGCAGAGAAAGATGGAGAGGGAGAAAGGGAAATTGTTGACAAAGCAGGTGAGAACTAGGGAAAACCACAGTAACGACGCTTCTGTGGCTCCTGAGTGACTGCTCCAACACAGCGTGCACTGAAGACTTGCCAAGTATGTCCTTAGAAGTTTACATGAATAATTTCTTGTTATCCTCACATCATCTCTAATGAGGCTAAGTTCTACCTTCGTTTTACAAAAGAGATAACTATCTGGAGTTCCCGTCATGGCGCAGTGGAAACGAATCCGACTAGGAACCACGAGGTTGCGAGCTCGATACCTGGCCTTGCTCAGTGGGTTCAGGATCTGGCGTTTCCCTGAGCTGTGATGTACGTCGCAGACGTGGCTCGGATCTGGCGTTGCTGTGGCTGTGGCGTAGGCCTGCAGCTGTAGCTCCAATTAGACCCCTAGCCTGGGAACCTCCATATGACGCAGGTGCGGCCCTAAAAAGCAAAAAAAAAAAAAAAAAAAAAAAAAGAGAGAGAGAGAGAGAGAGAGAGAGAGAGAGAGAGAGAGAGAGAGGGATAGATATCTGAAACAGAGAAGTTTTGTTACTTTCCCAAGGTTATTACAACTTAGGCTGGGCGAGAAGGGATACAAACGCGGTACTCGGTGCCCGCAATGCCCATGCTGTTAAAATTACCTCTAAGAACCTTCACAGAGGCTTGTTGTGTCTAAGACGAACTCTTGGTGGCGTTCCTCCAAGCTATGCCCTGGGTTCAATTTCTAAGCCGCATTCACCACGTCCCTACACTACCTCTCCACCTACAGCGTCCTGTCTCTATGGAGATTGGCGTGAGGCGGGACTTCCCCTCTCACGCACGAGCACTTCCGCCTTGCGCCGGAAGTTCCTCCCCTAACCGAGCTGGTAACTGCGCGTGGGGACTTCTTGGAGAGTTTGAGGGGCGGGACCGCGGCGGCTGCAATAGTGACCGAGACTGGCGCAGCGATGCTGACCCCGGCATTCGACCTCAGCCAGGACCCCGACTTCCTGACTATCGCAATCCGCGTGCCCTACGCCCGGGTCTCCGAGTTCGACGTCTACTTCGAGGGGCTCGACTTCAAGTTCTACGCGAAGCCGTACTTTCTCAGGCGAGTTGCGGGTGTCTGGCGCTGGGGAGAGCATGTTTCGGGGGTTCATTCATTTATTCACTCATTAGATAACTGCTTATCGAGGGAGACCAAAAGAACAAGGGGCCACTTCTCGGCATTACAACTACCTTTTTCCGGGGTCTCCTCAGCGGGTGCTGAGAAAGCGAGCTCTGCGCTCTGGATGCTGCAGAAGCTCATTTTCTTCTTAAACCTTCTTACATCCCGCGTAGAAATTTCGGAGCCACTTTATAATATGCGGTTTGGGACCCTATCACCTTTACAGTTTCTGTCCTGTCGCCCTAGTTCTTGTCCCTTTTGCTGTTTTCTTTTCTCTCTGTTAGTCCTCCTTGCCCTGGGCCGGCCCTCACTGACTTCGCAGCAGACCCGTCCGTGTCCCTTTTCTCAGCCCTACTTCTTGGCTCGCCGCTGCCTACTCCCAGAAATTTTCGCCTTCCTTGGCTCCCCGACGCCGAAGTAGTGTCATGCTCCACCTTCTCGTTGTTTGCTCTTTCTCCCTTTGATTTTGCCCCTTCGTTGTGCCTGTTGGTCCCCGAGCCTCAGTGAGCGGCCTTTAGTGTTTCTCTGTTTGCATTTCTCTCCTTGCAGAATGGTAACAGCAGTGATAACAGCTGACACTTATTACTCCCCTTCTGTGTGGCAGGCAAGCAGTGCGTTTAAGTGGTGGGTTAAGTGCTTATGTACATTTTCTCATTTTACCTGGACACTCATCTTTGGAAATAAGTATTATCACATTAGACCCATTTTATAGAGGACACTGCCAGGTTATTCTTCCTCAACATTGTCAATATCTTGTTCTCTCCTTTCCCTCATTTCTCATCTCTCTCATCAAGTGTAGTTCCAGCCTAACTTGCCTGCCCAGTAGTTTTCCCCATACAAACATTCCTCTTGAGTCAAGCTTGACTTAATCCACCTCCTTGAGTTTATTGCACTTTGTCATCTTCATTCAGCTTGTACAAAGCACGTGACAGAACTGATAAATGGCAGAACTGGGACTCAGTTCAGATTCTGATAGTGAAGTTTAGTGTTTCTACCCATTATAACAAGCTGACTTATTAATAACTGTATCCGCATGTTGGGTTTAGAAGGGATTTTTTTTTTTGTCTTTTTAGGGCTGCACCCGAGACATGTGGAAGTTCCCAGGCTAACGGTTGAGTTGGGGCTTTGGCTGCTGGCCTACACCACAGCCACGGCAATGCCAGATCCACAGCAACACATCTGCGACCTATGCCACAGCTCACAGCAACGCTGGTTCCTTAACCCACTGAACGAGGCCAAACCCAGGGATTGAACCCAAATCCTCATAGATACTAGTCGGGTTCATTTCCACTGAGCCATGATGGGAACTCCTTGAAGGGATTTTTGCTCTGAAAATGTGTTATAGCTCCAGGAAATATTGGGCTCAAAGGTAAGTAGACTGTAAAGCCCTGGACCTTTTGGGGTCTCCCGAGTTTGACATGATGGTGATGACGATGTTAGAGTAGGAAGCAGGGAGGAGAGGGTATAGGAGGAAAAGGGGTTCATACTTTAAATTTGGTATAGACTGGAGCTGCCCTGATATATAGTACTGATGAGTTTAAATTATCTAGTCAGTATCAAATAGCCATAGAAGTTTTTTTAATACAAAGGTGACAATCAAATTTCTGTTTTAGAAAAGTTCTCTTGGGTACTCATGGGAAGACTGACTCAGGGCAAACTGCAAATAGAGAAATCAATTCATTTCCTTTAGTAGGAAAGGGGGAAATCCTTATGTAGTAATAATGAGATTTGAAAAAAAAATAGTTTTCTTCCTCTTCCCCCCCACCCCTTGAGTAGTAATTTGCCCAATAGGAACAGTTGTTTTTGTTGGTTCTTTATACTTTCTCATTCTTTTTGTGGTTCTTTTTTTTTGAGGGAGGGGAGCTAATTAGTACACTTTAGTGAGCCCCTGCCCTTCCAGACACCAGGTATGTAAATAACTCTCATTAGGAAGGGGAAAATGTTGTAACAGTAGTGATAGCTAATATTTATTGTGGCTTTTCTTTTTAAGTATTTTATCAGTGACTAGCACCTATTCAAAATGAAGGATGAGTCATCTCTGATTTCTTTTTTCTTAGCTAGGAAGGAAATCTAGATTATTTAGTTTGTGACATTTAAATGCTGAGGAATATCCTTTGAGAATGATAGATTGATAGATTTCAGTGGTAGATGTATGCTATCACTGTATGGTCCCTTATGATGCCTTGTAATTTAAGGACTTCATGAGACCTTTTATTAAATCTGCAGATTAACCCTTCCTGGAAGAATTGTAGAAAATGGAAGTGAGCAGGGATCCTATGATGCAAATGAAGGTATTGCCTTTGAAATTTTTGTTAGTTTTTTTCTTTGGATTCCTCATGTTGGAATAGATTCGTAATAATCTCAAAGTAGTCTGGGGACCTTTAGGTTTATGGCAACAGCAGTCTGTTCCTGTCATATTTATTGTTTCTTAATTGTCAGTGCCAGTTATTCATGGATTTCTTAACAGTTATAATTTTCTCAGTCCTTTATAGTACTTTACAATATTCTTTAAAATTAAATTAGTTAAATACTCTGGCTCTGTTTTCTAGAAGTTTTATTTCCAGTTTTTCCTTACATTTAGTAAGTGTTTAAAAGTTAAAGTTGGATTGTGGCAGTTGACAGATTAGAAAAGATGTGGATGATTTTTGTAAGTCGTGAGTTGAATCTTTTAAATTTTTTTAAAATTTATTTTTTTAATTGAAGCGTGATCGACAGTTGTGTTAGTTTCAGATGTACAGCAAAGTGATTCAGTTATATATACATCTATATCCTTCTTTCTGGTACAGTTTTCTATCTTAAAGTTTAATTACATGTTTGTGAGAGAGAAACTGTCCATAGGGGCATTTAAAAGCTAATTGAATTTTTTCTCTTAATTGATAAGCCCTTCATTTCAGCTCGTCTTGAAACCATTTATTCTCCTACTCTAGAAGCCACTGGATTTTCCTTTGTCACTGTATCTGGAATAATAATACCTTGTGTACTGTGGTGTGTTTTATTCAGTGAATATTTATTGACCTCAGTGAACTAGGGTAAGGGAGGAAAGTTGAAATGAAAGAGTTAAACGACAAAGTTCTAACCCATAGCACGTGAGGTATAAGAAAACTGCCTTTCTAGGTAGTAAATACGCTTTTAACTGCAGATAAGTTGTATACTAAAGCAAAGTTAGAAAATTTTGAAAGCACATGGGGGCTTGGGAAGGCTGTACGCATGTGGAAATATTTGGGTTTAGTCATATTAGATATATTAGAATATGGCTAAGTACACTGAAAGAAGTAAAATGTTTTAAAATGTAAGAGTAGTGAATAATGTAATCTGTTCATAGGGGAGCCTAGATGAAGTTGATAAAAGGAGTCAAGGAAACAAAAGAACATGTGTGGAATTAAGACTGTGTTAGACAGACTTTGGGGATATATCTCTTGAGATATCACAGAACTTTATCCAGCCATCATTGCCTTATTTAAGATTTTGTGTACGCTTGTAACTGTTGCTACTCTTTACTGGATTAGAGATCCTGATTTCTACCCCTTAGTCCAGAAATAAATCTTATGAATAGCTACTGGCCAAACCTAAGCTATTACCTTCTCAGATCATTGAGTTTTTGACATGACCTTTTAATATTCTCAGTAGGTTAAAGTGATTTCGGATAAGATTTAAGCATTCTGTGGCTTTAAGAGATTAATTTCTCAAAAAGGTGACAGCCAAATCAGCGATTCTGTGAAACCTTATTTGAGCCTTTTTCTATCTTGATTTTTCATCACTCTATAATAAGGGCATAATTTTGGAGCTCTGTGAAATAGAATTATAGTATTCTAAGATATCTGTTTTTTAGATATATTTGTGAAGTCTTTGAATTTTTTAATCTATGTTTTAATCATAAAACAATTTATCTTTAAGGAATTTTTACCATTCGATTGCCCAAAGAAACTCCTGGCCAGCATTTTGAAGGGCTGAACATGTTAACTGCTCTACTGGCACCAAGAAAATCGAGGACTGCAAAACCACTTGTTGAAGAAATAGGTATGTGTATTGCATTTGGGAGGAAATACAGATAAACGAAGATTTGGAATGCTCTGTGTTTCAAGGGGAAAAGGACTATAGCAAATAGAAAATTGGAGAAAATTCTTCTGGCAACAGGCTAAAGAGGTCATGTCATGCCATGTGAAAATAGCTCATTTGGTGACCAATAATTTAAAGACATAAACGACTCTATTGAACAAGTAGGTCAATCATTTTTGGGGACCATTTGAAATAGTATCTCTCTGTTTGGCAGAGTATAAGCCTCTTGAGCTAAAATCAAAAGCTTATAATTCATTGTAAACATAAAGGGAACACCATCTAGGTCAAGAAATGGAGTGTTTCCCATACCTTGGAGTCCTCCCCTGTGTCTCCTGTTGGTTATTTTCCGCCTCCTTACTCTGCAGGGTAACCACTACTCCCAGTTTTGCCTGTTGTATATAAAATTCATATAGTAGGTGTTCTCTGTTATCCGGCTTCTTTCGCTGAACATTTTTGTGAGATTTATCCATAAATGGTTGAGGTCTGTTTGCTTCATTGCATTTATTATTTATACATCCAACTATTGATGGAACTTTGGGTTGATTCCTTTTTTTTGGATAATTAGAATAGTGAAGCAAGGGGTAGGCAAAATAGGTGAATGGGATTAAGACAAACGAACATCGAGTAATAAGCAAGCCACGGGGACTGTAATATACAGCATAAGGAATATGGTCGGTAGTAATAACTTTGGGGATAGGTGGTTGTTAGACTTATTGTGGTGATCATTTTGTAATGTTTGCAAATGTCAAGTCATTGTGTAGTGTACCCCAAATGAACACGATGTTGTACATTAACTATATTTCAATTAAAAGAAAGAATAGTAAAAGTATGCATATCCTTTTTTGAAATGTTTTTATTGAGATATAGTTGATCTACAATGTGTTAATTTCAGGTGTACAGTAGAGGGATTCAGTTTTATATAAAATATATAAGTATGTGTATATTCTTTTTTACATTCTCTTCCATTATAGGTTATTACAAGATACTGAGTAGAACTCCCTGTGCTATGCAGTAGGCCATTGTTGGTTACTGTTTTATATACAGTAGCGTGTATATTTTAATTTCGAACTCCTAATTTATCCTTCCCTCCCTCTGCCTACTTTCACCTATGCATGTTCTTATACTTGTCTGGTAGGGTACGTGGGCAGGCATTTTTTTCCTATGTTTTTCCTTCCCTGAGTCGTACCTAGGAAATCCAGTGCTTTAAAAAATTAGTGTTTCACACGTTTAGGTGTTTCTGAGGTTTCTGAGGAAGGAGTAGAAGATGACGATGAAGAGTTTGATTGGGAAATTGAACAGTGCCCCTATGAAGAGGTACCGGAAAGTGCTTTGGATCCAGAGTGCCGCTATGGATTTGGAAACTTACGATCAGGGGTGTTTCAGCGGTTACAGGTATGTTTTTCTAAAAGTTCTGGGTACATACCAAGGGTTTTACATTTGCATGTTTTGATTTTGGTTCTGCTCATTCCTGGAGGTTTTTTATGTACATGGTAGGAGGGGACATGTTTGGAGCACAAAGAGGAGCTCCTTGTACGCAGTGGTTACATAGACATGCACTTGCTTCCATTGCACTGGTTGTGCTGCCCAGTTTCACTCTCCTTACAGGCGGAAAATATACTGGTACTTTCTTTTTTCTCTACTTCATTTGTTATTCTACACATGAAGTTTCCAAAATATAAAACAGAACGCCTTTCTCCTCTTAATTCCTAAAAATCTTTGTTTTATTCTTCTAAAAAATGAAAATCCTATACTTTTGGCATGATGCCTTTCATTTTATTGATTTATTTATTTGGCCGAGCCTATGGGATTTTGAAGTTCCTAGTCAAGGATTGAACCTGTGCCACAGCAGCAACCCAGGCCGGGTGTTACGAGGGAACTCCTCTCTTGTTATATATATATAAATGAGACATAGTATTCCTGGTGAGAATGAGTTTATGTCTTTTGATCAAATTGTTTAGTTCTTGGGGTACAGTAAGTACTTTTGTCCATTTACTCTTGTTGGGGATTTTATGTCATCTCTTGTTAAAATCTGATCATTTTTAGGCCAAAAAGGAAGGATATCATTCTTTCTCTTCCTCAAATAGCGTAAGAAATCCTGCTTCATGAATGAAATGGAGATTTTGGATTAATTTGTACCTAACATTGTTTTATAGAAAACAGTGCAATTAGTGTCTTGATTTTTTTAAATGAAAGAAACAGTGATGAACAGTGGTTTCTTTTCTTTTTTTTTTAAATGCTTCATCCCTATCTGTCTTGCTTAGCATGTGGTCTATCATAGTAAGATGTGTTTGAGTCTGCTAAGGGAAGGTAAAGGACCTATGTTTTGGTTCCACTTCTACCTCTATTTAGATTTGGGTTGCAGACCAGTTATTTGACCACAAATTATTTAAGTTTTGTGTCCTTTTTGTGAAATAGTGATAAATTTGCTCACTTATGTCATAAGGCCATTTAGAAAATCTAAGGAGATGCTGCATTGTGAAAACTGAAAAAAAAAAAAAAAAGAAATAGGATGCCGGAAAGACCTCTGCCCTTGGGAAATATAAAATGCTCTCAAGACCTTCTTATAGGAACAAAATTAGGATTTACTTAAAAGCAAATGCCAATAAGATACTTACTTCAAAAACCTAAGTGCTTTTCTGATGATTTATGGTTTCTACATAGTCTCTTTCCCTAATCACATTCTCTGGTATCTCTGTGGTTGTAAGAATAGAGTCCAATTTTGTCTACAGCAGAAACTGCAGCAAATGGACCTGAGTTGTTTGGCAAACAGCTGGTTTGTGGTCTCTCTTGTTAGTGGCTTGCCCGTCTAAAGCTATAAATGAAAGAGAGAAAAGTCACACAGGCTAAAGACATATAGTATGTTTAGATTGAAAGTGCTTCTTGAGGTCAGGGAATTTGGCTTCTTCATCTTCTTCTTTTCTTTTTTTTTTTTTTTGGCTTTTTAGGGCTGCACCCACGCCATATGGAGGTTCCCAGGCTAGGTGTCGAATCGGAGCTATAGCCACAAACCTACACCACAGCTACAGCAACACCAGACCCTTAACCCACCGAGCGAGGCCAGGGATGGAACCTGCATCCTCGTGGATGTTAGTCAGATTTGTTTCCACTGAGCCATGACGGGAACTCCAGAACTTGGTTTCTTAATTGTTGCTGCTGTTGAGGGAAGATCCTTTCAAGGGGCTTCTGCTACGTTGCTGAGAAGATGCATTGATGCCGTGATGGTAGCCTGGGCCAGTGCCAGTGAGGTCATACATTCTTCTTGTCTATTGAAAATGTTCACTAAGTAAGTAACTTAGTTTGGTTTAAGAAAAACTTTATTAAATATTCTTTTTATCTTTTTGAATGTCGTAACTAATGCACCAAATCTCTAGATCCTTGGCACCCAGCTTAAAAAATAAAGCCATATTGGCATTTTTGGAGCCTTTGTGTATCTTTTCCTGACTATACTCTCTGTTTGTTCCTTAGGAATAAATCACTGAATTTAATGTTTATTATTCCCAAATAGCTTGTTTGTCTGAAATCATTAAACTGGTCTTTAAATTTTGATTGAATAAACGCTGCTGTTCTAAATAATTTGAATGCCCTTTTTCCCCAATGTAGGGAAAAACCAAGTGTGCATTTGAGAAAATTCTAAAGGATATTGTAAATGGTAATACTGTTAACAGTTTAGATTTATAATCCCACATGTACAATACAGGGGTCACAAAAAATTCTGATACTAAAAGTTGTTTGTTTTTTATGGCTACACCCGTGACCTACGGAAGTTCCTGGGCCAGGAATTGAATCCGAGACCACAGCTGTAACCTGTGCTGCAGCTGTGGCAACTCCAGATCCTTTAACCCACTGCACCCAGGGATTGATCCCGCACTTCCTCAGTGATCTGAGCCACTGCAGTGGAGTTCTTAACCCACTGAACCTCAGTGGGAACTCCTAAAAGTTTTTTATATTGAGTTTGATGACAAAACCTGATCTGAACTGATGTCTTTTGATGGCATTTTTAAAAATATCACCGAGTGTGCATATTGAAAGATTTTGCTATAGAAATAGCAATGAGTTTGAATACAAGGTGCTGCCCCCAGACTTCAGGAGGGGGTTAAATAAAACACGGAATGTGTGTGCACCACATTACTTTTCTGAACTTTTCAAAGTCTGAATCCTGAAGCTCACCCCTCTCCAGGTAACCCTGGTAACACAGGCGGACCTCCATTGACTGCAGTGACAGCTGACAGCTGCTGATTGTGTCCTTGAGCGGCACCAGGCTGGGCTCTTGTGTGTGTTGGCTCTACATCATTATTCCATCATGGCCTCACAGCTTTCACGTATGTGCATTTTATCAGTGGACAAACCAATATGTAGTCCTTAAAGAATATTGTGTTTCCTCACCTGGATTAAGTATGGGGTCTGTGGTATCCTTCGCAACAACTAGGAAATATCAGAACTTGTGAAAATCCCATGTGAACCAAGGTGCCAGTAATTAAGGGACACTCCCTTTGGACTATTAAGGGAGATGTGTTTCATGAAATAATGCCACAAAAATCTTATCTAATTGGTTTTACTTGCAGAGTTCTCTTGCATTTATACCTGTCCTGTGTATGACATTTATGTAACGTGGTTAAAAACCGAGTGATCATGTAAGATTAACATGTGAGACCTTTTTCTCCTAGTAATCCAGCTGGAGGGCACAAAGACCATTGCTGCATAAATAAGAGCTTTGAGAACAGCTCTTCTGTTTTAAAATGTGTTTAAGAGACCATCATTTTCTCAAATGCTGAGAAAATGTTTTCTCACAAGTTTATAGTTCATCTAGTTCTGCCTTTGAATGAGAAAATATCCATAAAGTTTTGTTGACTACTCATATTTTACTAGTATTTTTACAATCTATTTTTTCCCCGTATTAAATGAAATATTGCTTCATATTTCTCCAGTGATAATAGCAATTGAGGAGTTCCTGTTGTGGCTCAGTGGTAACAAACCCGACTAGTATCCGTGAGGCTGCAGGTTTGATCCCTGTCCTCACTCAGTGGGTTAAGGATCCAGTGTTGGCGTGAGCTGTGGTGTAGGTCACAGACACAGCTCAGATCCCACATTGCTGTGGCTGTGGTATAGGCTGGCAGCTACAGCTCCAATTCGAGCCCTAGCCTAGAAACTTCCTTATGCCACAAGTACGGCCCTAGAAAGACCAAAGAAAAAAAAAAAGGGAAGAAAAAAGAAAAGCAATAGATATTCATTATGAAAATACAGTGTAACAAAGAAAGTAAAATATCCATAATTCCAATACCCACATATCTTCTCTGAATTGAATAATTTAATCCTTTTTTGTGGAAAGGAGTATAGTCTTTCATATTATTTTCCCACAGGCCACTTACACAGTTTGTGAACTTCTGTATTTTATACTGATACTAGGAAGGAAGTAAAAATATTTTTGCTGAAACATTCTCTGTCACTACCCCCCTCCCACACACGTGCATGCGTGCACGTGCATGTGTGTGCGCACGCGCTCTCTCCTTCTCTCTCTCTCTATCTCTCTCTCTCTCTCTCTCCCTCCCTCCCTCTCTCTCTCTCTCTCTCTCTCTCTCTCTCTCCCCCTCCCTCTCTCCCCCTCCCTCTCTCTCCCTCTCTCTCCCTCCCTCCCTCTCTCTCCTTTCTGAAATCGCTGCCAGCCACAGAGCGCCTTTGGAAAATTGCCCTGGCTGCTTCAAGTCAGGGCTTCAAGCAGGTCCTTGGCAGCTGTGGCTGCCAGCAGCAACACTCCTCGAGTCTGTGGGCACCAACCCAGCAGGCTCCCAGGACCACTGCTGCCAGCAGCCGCAAGATGCTGGCTTGCTGACTCTTTCCTTCCCTCAGCTCTCCTAGGGACCTGAGGCAAATGTTTCTAGAAGCCCTACTGGCCCAATGGGCACACAGTCCTTGACTTGTTCTTTGGAGGGTCTCTGCTTTAGCCCTGACAAAACTTATATTAGCCTGATTTAGATCTTGCATGAGCTTCTCTGGGCCCCGCCCATCTTTAAATAGCTCTCCTGGCAGTGACCACAACAGCACTCTAAAAACAACCAAAAAAGCCCTGCTGCTGTGTACCATTTCTCATCCACTTTTCTCCCATCCCTTTGGTTGACTGATGCCTTAGACAGATGTCACAACCCCAAACTACCTTCACTTTTTAGTTTGTTCCAGTTTCTCTTGAGTGTCCAGTGTACCCGGGGCCACTGTGGACGGTTGTGTAAAGGACAGGCCTGGGTGGGACTTGCACTCCTGCAAACGTTCTCATTCTTGGGGCTGGCCTTGCATAGCTGTGTGGGAGTCTGGAGGCCAGGGGCGGAGGGAGAGGGTGGAGGCTGGTTTTTACTGTTAGATTCTCACCCCCACAGGAGAGGGGCCTTGTCTATGGGTTTATTTCCGGGTCTCGAGCACCAGGACAGCATGTTGCTCAGAGTGGGCCTCACACTGTTTGCTGAATGAATGATTTGAAACTGAACCCTATGCACTGTGCTGGGATACACCAAGGAAAAAGACCAGACCCCTGGCCCCATGGAATGTTCTAGTGGGGAGGGGGTGGGGATAAAGCTCAAATCTGCAAGGTAATATCAGGTGGTGACAAGTGAAGAAGAGGGTGATGTGAGAGTCAGGAGGTGCTGCCTTGACTAGGAGCCTCTTTGAGAAGGTGACATTTGCACTGGGTACTCAATGTTGAGAAGGATACTGCAAACACAAAGACTCACTTCCAGAAACGGCAGGAAGTCTGGTGTGTGGCTTGGGCATATTTGAGTCAGAAGGGGAAGGTAGGAGATGAGGCTGAAGTTCAAGACGGACTGGATTCTGCAGAGCTTTGAGTTGTGATCGGAGTCTGGGTTTATTCTCTGTGCAGTTAGTGTTTTGAAATGCCCAAGGTTTCTTTAATCCAGTTATCCCATGAAATGCGAGTCTGCAAGATTATACCTCACGTCCGGTTCAGGTGAAGTAATGAAGCAGGACATTTTAATCCCTTTAAAATTTAATTTTTTTTAAACTTTTTATTGCTACTTGCAAGCGAGGAAGCCAAAGAGGAGGGAGGGTATGTGTTCTGGGTAGGAAGTCAGCCCCTGAGCAGCAGGGAACAGCACTGGAGCAGGGAGTCAGAGAGAAAGAAACCGATGTTATTGAATGACTGTGCCCTGTGTTTATGCCTTACTCGTGTTACTGCATTTAATCCGTGTGACAGCCTATGGGAGCCAGAATGATGCCCCCTCCACATGTCCCTGCCCAGATGTCCATGTGCTAATCCCCAGAATATTGAATATGTTATGTTACATGATAGAAAGGACTGCGCACACGTGATTAAGTTGATCTCGCGATGGGGAGAGGAGCGTGGATTATCCAGGTGGGCCCTGTTTAAGCACCAGGTCTTACACGAGAGCGAAGTAAGAGAGTCAGCATGCGAGAAGAGAAGCCGAGGGAAGGGGGTGTTGTGGTGAGGGGCTCCCAGCCCAAGAATGAGGGCGGCCAGCCTCTAAGGTGGAAAAGGCAAAGAACAGATTGTCTCCCAGAACCACCAGAAAGGACCTAGAGCCGCCTTCACCTTCATTTTAGCCCAGTGACATTGACTTTGGACTTCTGACCTCTAGAGCCGTAAGAGAGTTCGCATGTGTTCAGCCATCCTGTTTGTGGTAGTTTGTTATAGTGACGAGAGGCAGCCAGTGCCCGCCCTGTGACGGAGGTGTGTCTAGCTGTTCACAGTGAGGCTGTGCAGTTAGACTGGAGCCGGGTTTTAAGTTCAGGTTTTTCTAACTCCAGAGTCACATCTTTTCTGCTTCATGAGGCTGTTTTCAGAAATGTGTGTGTGTGTGTGTGTGTGTGTGTGTATACGTGTTGGGGAAGGTGGGGGCAGGGATCTCCTTAGGGCTAGAAGGAGGAAAGAAACCAGGGCACTGGAGGGTGCTGGGGAGGGGTCCATGGGGTCCTCAGGCAGGAAGTGGCTCTGAGCTCTCATCTAGCTGAGGTGGGTCCTTTGGGCACTGCACCATCCTCCCTGCCTCCAGGGCCCACATCGCCGCCACTCCAAGCTGTTTGGCCCAGGAGCTGATTTCAGGCAGGTGGGGAGGCAGAGATGCGAGGAGGAGTCCAGGCTGCACTGCTGAGAAAGAGGTGCTTTGCAGGGTATACGCTGGAATCTGAATGCATTTTCCCGGTGAAGCATTGCTGCACACTTGTAAACTCTTTGTGTTGTGAGTGCTCTACTTCTAGTTTATTTTGAATTGAATAAACTTATGGGCTGCCCCAAGAATCTAACTATTATATATAATAGCATGTCTATAGGAAAAAACATTCTGAGTCTCCCCAAAGTAAGTTGTAAAAGAACTTTCAGAATGTAAACTTTTCCAAGCTTGGGAACAGCCATTGATCTGGTTTTTGTCCAGAGTGTTTGTACTTTAAGGAATTAAGATATTCTGGATGTGACTTCCAGAAAGTTCTCTGGGCCCTTTCATTGTACAAATGTGCTTAGATTAAATGTTGAAGTTAACCTGAGATATATGGATTGTATTAGGGATGAGAGGGTTTTTTTAATATTATTTTTTAAATGTAGAAATTTTGATGGTGTTGGGAGGCTTTGTTTTCTAGTCTTCCTGGCTGGGTCTATATAGCTCATTTCATTGTGATGATTTTGCTGGACTCTAGCTGTTGACTTTAAACTGGGTGTTAGGCACTAACCAACCATTCGGTTTACCAGCCTTGTTTTAACAGTTTGCCTCCACAACGCTCTACCAGGTTATTTCTCTTGATTTCATTTCAGCTAATATTCTTCAGGCTGTTTCCAGTTTGCTTACCTCTCTCTTGGGGTTGGTAATAGGAATAGGGATGTTGAAGAAAGTAAAAAAGATAGGGCTTTAGGAATATTTTGCCCAGTAAAGCTTCCTTTCTTTCATAATTCCGATCATGAGAGAAAAGACCATATGGTGTCCTAGGCAGTTTTACTGATATACCTGTTTTCTGTAGAGTTGGGTTTAGGAAACATGCAGTGTACCAGTATGTATACATCTGGGTGAAGATGATTACAGTAAAGTTGAATATTACTTAGGATTAGATTTTTAAATTTTCAAATGGAAAATCATATACATCAAAATTGCCCTTAAAAATTCTTGTTGGGGGCGAGAAGGAACAAGGAAATAAATCTAAAGCCCAGCGTTGGCTTGGCCTTGGAGGATATACTGTATGACTGTTCAAGAGTTGTATTTTCAGAGACTCAAAAGTTATCTAAGTTTTGGTTTGTTGATGTTTCCCGCCCCCCGCCCCGCGGCCCCCAAGGCAGAAGCAGCTCCGTCTTGGGTTTAGCAATCTATTTTAACTTACCTTTAATAACTTCCAAATCTCTGGGAGTACATGGGGAATGAATGGAGAATTAAACATTCCTGTTCACCTGCAAGGGTTTATCCTATTCCGGTTTTCACGTTTAACTTTTGTAGTTTGTTGCAAGGGTTACATGAAATAATTTATGTGAAAGCTTCTAAAAGGGCCTGGCAAGTAGTAGATGTTTAACACACATTTGCTGGATTTGAGTCTAAATGCCACAGGTGGTATCATGGCTCACTAATCAGGGAGATTCTTCCCATGTTTTGGCATTCTGTACGCAATAAGATATTCCATGGCTTAAATGGGAGATAGCAATTATTCTTTCTTTCCTGGGTGTTCTTAGGATGAATTGAGTGATGTTGTCGATATTAAAGATCCAGATTTCACTCCTGCAGCCGAACGAAGGCAGAAACGCATTGCTGCTGAGCTGGCCAAGTTCGATCCTGATCATTATCTGTGAGTATTGAGTTTTCTTGAGAGTTAAGTAATTCCTTTGACGTTTTGTATTTAAAACATTTTCAGGCGTCTTTTTATATTAGGCATGTGCTTTTTTGGATTCTTAAAATTAGTGATGACTCAAAACCTTAACTGACATTTGAATTAACCTACGCCTGTTACACCTCTTGATCTCTGTAAGATGCTATTTCTTGGAATCTCATTCCAACACTGAAGAAGTCTTTTAATGTACTTCTTTGAGTTTTTTCTCACCAGTATTAAAAATAGAACAGTGCATTCATTTTTATTTTTGCTTTTTTAAAATTACTGAATGAATTTTTGTTACATTTGTAGTGGTACAACCATCATCACAACCCAATTTTATAGCATTTCCATCCCAGACCCTTTGGGGATCCCCCCACTCCTCAGCCTGTCTCATTTGGAAACCATAAGTTTTTCAAAGTCTTCTAGATCTGTTTGGCAAAGAAGTTCATTGTGTCCTTTTTACAGATTCCACATTTAAGTGGTAGCATATGATATTGGTGTCTCACTGTCTGACTGACTTCACTTGGCATGATAATTTCTAGGTCCATCGTGTTGCTGCAAATGCCATAATTTCTTTCCTCTTAATAGCTGAGTAATAGAAGAACAGTGCGTTCATGAGAATGTATAGCATTCTTTTCTGAAAACTCTTTGTTGTGATTAATGATATATATAAATGACATTTTTCACTTTCTGTGAGAATCAATCTCCTTGTATGCCATTTCTTGGCTAATTGACAGTTTCCTTGCACTTTCATCTAATAGCACCTGTAATTGAGGATCTGTTTCAAATTAACGAATAATTGTTCTTTGGGGTAGAGTATAAATCCTAATTTTGTGTTTTGCTATATATCCCATCTGCATTGATTGTGTTTTTGGGCCTCATGTGTCTCTATCAGGCTTATATTTGTCTAAGAAATGGGTCGGTAAACAATCACTTTTGGAGAGACGGTCTTATCTCTCGTCGGCCACAATAGCAGTACTTCTTCCAAGGAAGTGATTGTCCCCTGGCCTCTGTGGGTACTTGGCTTTCCTAGGGTGTGAGTCGTGTTTTGATATAGACCTTGATTATTGTTCTTCCCAAGCTCTGGATTAGCAGTTTCTAAATTGTTACATATGCAGCTATAATCATCATATTCCTTTGTATTTGTATAGTGCTTTCAGCTTCTCAAATGCTCTCATGTGATTATTTAATTCAGTTTTCACAACAGCTGAAGAAAGGAGGTTAAGGGACTTGCCCAAGGTCACACCACTAAGTGGCTCAACCAGGATTTGAAAAGAATCTTACCATTTGTCATTTTATATTTCCATTTCATGTCCACGATTTCGGTTTAACTGCTGTTGCTCTTGTGATTAACATTCTATCTCCTGTGACACAGTGGGAGACTAATTGGAATGGCAGAAATATATCTTATGATGTGCAAATTCGCTGAGTGATGTGTAGTTATGAATGGCGGAACTCTCCACCATCCTGAGGGAACCTGGGGTTAGAGCAGGGTATGTTTTATTTTGGAGGACATCTGAGAGATTCAGCTCCATTGACGTTGCCGCTTTAATTACCTTTATCTCTCCAATTGTGATTTTAAAGATTCACTGAAGAATAATTTGAAGAAACCTATCTGAAATCATTTTGAATATTTAAAGTGGAAATTTCATTGTCAGCAAGTTTCCCTGGGCAAGCATGAAAACAGAGTGAGCTTTATAAGACTGAAATTTCGAGTGGGAGGGAGCTTAATTAGCAGAACTGCCTATCTCTTCTCTTCTAAAACTTGAAGAATAGCGATATGGCCTGAGAGAATTAGGAAATTAGAATTTATAGTTAGCAGAGTGATATTATATATACGTATTATTCTCCATCTTCTGTTTCTTTATCCAGAAGCACATTTTCTTTAACAGTATGCACGAAATGTTCTTTGCATTTCTCAAGAAAGAGTTCTTTTTATATGAGCAGTTTATTTATTTTTTTTAGACATGCTTTTATTTATTTATTTATTTATGTCTTTTTGTCTTATCTAGGGCCGCACCTGCGGCATATGGAGGTTCCCAGGCTAGGGGTCTAACAGGAGCTGTAGCTGCCGGCCTTCGCCACAGCCACAGCACCCCCAGATCCGAGCCGCGTCTGCAACCTACACCACAGCTCATGGCAACGCTGGCTCCTTAACCCACTGAGCGAGGCCAGGGATCAAACCCGCAACCTCATGGTTCCTAGTTGAATTCGTTAACCACTGAGCCACGACGTCACCTCCTTTACGAGCAGTTTAAATTTAGTCATGGGCAAGCTGGAGTTAGGAGGTAAAGGCTCTTTGTGACTTTGGCTAATTTTAGTTTTTGCATTACCCATTATTTATATTAGCTGACTGAGTCATCCAAATGTATTATATTAAATGAAGTGCACATGAAATTCTTTAAAATTATCATTAAAGTTTTTTAGGGCTACACCTGTGGCATATGGAGGTTCCCAGGCTAGACACTGAATTGGAGCTGCAGCTGCCGGCCTACACCACAGCCACAGCAACACAGTATCCGTAACATCTGCAACCTCCACCACAGTTCACATCAATGCTGGATTCTTGACCCACTGAGCAAGGCCAGGGATCGAACCCTTATCCTCATGCATCCTAGTCGGGTTCATTGACCACTGAGCCACAAAGGGAACTCCTTACTTTAAATTCTATCTACGCTGCAGATAATACATTGCATACACATATGTAAATGTAATATGCATGTGTAATATATTAGTATATATGACATTAATATAATATGACATTTTCAAGTTGTTTGACTTGTCCTTACATGTCATGTTGTGAGCCACACGGGAAGTCCGTCTTGTCCTTACATGTCATGATGCCTCTTCATGTTTTCAGGTTTTTTAGGAACTTAAGGAAAACTAATTTTAATTTTACCTTAAAGAAGAATACAGTGAAGTAAATTATAACTGTGTACAAAAGATTATACATTTTAAAGGACCGTGTATGTGAGTATAGATTATTATCACTTCAAAAAATCCTTTGTTGTAAAATCTGTGTGCCAGTGTGAGACATTTTTTCCCCCTGTGTTTAACAGCCCGGCAGAATGCTGGGTGTGTAGGTGATCCATAAACAATTATTCTTTATAATTATTATCCACTTATTGCCACTTGTAATTCCTTTTGAATATTACCTTTACAATAAAGTATTTTGAAGGTGTCTTGAAACATTCCTTAAATAGTTCTTCTTTTGCTTCTTATAGCTAAGTTTTCATATTTCTCTTACTGAACATGGTTTTGGTTTTTATTTTTTCCTCCCAGGCAAATTTTTTTTTTTTTTTTGTCTTTTTAGGGCTGTGGCATATGGAGGTTCCCAGGCTAGTGGTGGAATTGCTACGCCACTGCCACAGCAATGCCAGATCTGAGCTGCGTCTGCGACCTACACCACGGCTCACATCAATGCTGGATCTTTAACGCAATGAGCAAGGCCAGGGATGTAACCTGTGTCCTCATGGATCCTAGCCAGGTGCGTTAATCACCAAGCCAGGAAGGGAACTCCCATGTTTTTTAGTTTTGGCATTTTTTACTTCAGCCAGTACATAAAACCTCTCTTATTTCCTTCTCTAGGAGAAAGTAAAATAATTTAGTCAACATTCAAAATATCTGTGAGATAAGGAACAAAAATGATCGCATGTATTTAGGGTTCTTTTTTGGGGGGGAAGAGAAGGCCCTCTTTTATTTACTTATTTGTATTGAGCTAGAGTTGATTTACAACATTATGTTAGTTCCAAGCGTACAACATAGTGATTCAAAACATTTATAGGTTATACTCCATTTAAAGTTACTATAGGAGTTCCTGTTCTGGTGCAGCAGAAACAAATCCAGCTACTATCCTTAAGGATGCAGGTTTTATCCCTGGCCTTGTTCAGTGGGTTAAGGATCTGGCGTTGCAATGAGTTGTGGTATAGGTCACGGATGCAGCTTGGATCTGGTGTTGCTGTGGCTGTGGTGTAGGTCGGCAGTTGTAGCTCTAATTCGACCCCTAGCCTGGGAACTTCCACGTGCCACAGGTGTGCCCCCCCAAAAAAAAAAAGATGGGTGAGGGCACCATTGGTTTACAGGTGGGGTGGGGCAGCTGAAAAGCAGGAAGTGGAAGAGGAAGTGGAAGAGGAGGTGAAGGAAAGCTCAGTGTCCATATGGTCCTTTGACTATAAAATATTGGCTGTATTCCCTGTGCTGAACAGTATATCCTTGTAGCTTATTTGTTTTATACATAGTAGGTTGTACCTCTTAATCCGGGGTGTCGTTTAAAACTGTAATGTACAGTGCTGTACATTTGTTAAAGAAGATGTTAGATTGGAGAGTCTCCTCGATTTATTGAGGGGATCTCAGAATGACACATAGTGATGATGAGGCTGGAAAGAGGGTCACCTGCCTCCGAGGTGGCTCTTTATCCACAGTTGCAAGCTTAGGAAAAAGCACTGGAAGGAAATGTCACTACTCATTCACTCATGTGTGCATTTTATTTGTTCACCAAATATTTGCGTGAATGACTTCCGTGCCTGGCAGTGTTGCAGATGACAAGAAGAGTATGGCAAGTATAAGGTAGCTGCCCTTATGGAATTTACACTTCACTGGGAAAGTGGACAGTGTTTTGAATTGTGATAAGTGCTATGAAGAAAAGCTGGGTTCAGGGTTTAGAGAGGGACTGGGCCTCTCACTGAGTTCTCTATTTCAGCGTATTCAAAATGGAACTCATCATTTTACCTGTAGAATCTTGCTGAGTCTTCTTCTGGGTGGGATGCCCTGTGTTTCATCCCAGTTACCCAGGTGAGAAACTTTGACTTCTTTCTCCTTTCATACCTCCAATCAGTCCTGAAATTGTACCATTTCTCTTTTTCCTCTTTCCTTCACTCCACTTCTTCCTGGCCCTCGCCTGGGTCTGGTTTGTTGCAGCTGGCTCCTAACTGGCCAGCTGGCACCTCTCACTCCAGCCTGGATTTCTACAGGTCCATCAGCTGTTAAACCACCAGTATGGTGTCTTAGGTACTGAAAGTGAAAACGTGCTGAAATCCTTACTGGGTTCTCCTTTGCCTAAAGCATAAGCTCCTAACTCCTGAGCACATGTAGGAAGTTCTCTGGACCCTGACTGCCTCTGTAGCATCTCTTTTGACACTTCCTGCCCACGTTATACCACGGCCGTAGTGAGTGTTTTCATCTCCCCACTTGTGCCACACCCCTTCTCACACACTTTTTACTCCTGGTATCCCTTTGCTGGCTCTTTTCTTCCCTTGTCCCACTTTCCCTCAGTAACTTTGACTTACCCTTTAAGGCTGGGCTCAGTTGTCACACTCTCGCACCGCCCCTTGCAACTCGGCGTAGGAAGTGCTTGTGTGTTATAGCTCATCTTGTTTTCACCTCATTTTATAACATTGTGTTTGTGTCTGTGGTTCACGATCATTTGTGGTGTCATGAAGGGCAGAGCTTGGGTCTTACTGGTCATCTTCTCCCTGACGCCACACTTAGAGGGCACTCAGTGAATGCTCATTGACTGAATGGCTTTTAACAACTTGAAAAGTATTTATTCCAAAAAATACAACATCATTCAAACTAATGGGCAATGTAAAGAATAAACGATCACTGTGTCGGTTAGGGACTGTGTTAGTGAGATTGTACTCAGTCACTTAAAACATTTTGAAATATTTTGTTAAGGGACTTGATGGTGGTAGAGATACTGTTGTGCAAAAGCATTTTTTCCCTCCTATTTTTCTTCTATGGGTGAAAACAGTGTCTTTTCAGATGGGCTTTTCTTCTACTTTTGACAAATGTGCTTGGTGCTTCAGCAGCATTCGGTGCCCCTTCCAATCACTCTGCCATCTCCCTGGTCATTCCCTTTTTTTTTTTTGATCTTTTTAATGCCACACTGGTGTCATATGGAGTTTCCCAGGATAGGGGTCGAATTGGAGCTGCAGCCACTGGCCTACACCACAGCCACAGCAACGCCAGATCCAAGCTGCATCTGCAACCTATACCACATCTCATGGCAACGCTGGATCCGTAACCCACTGAGGAGACCAGGGATCAAACTTGAATACTTATGGATCCTAGTCGAGTTTGTTACTGTTGAGCCACAACAGGAACTCCTCCCTGAGCCATTCTGTCCTCTTATTTGGCCTTAGTAACTATCTAAATGCTCATGACTACCATCGGATTTGTACTTCTGACTGCCTTTTAGACAGATCTCTGTTTGTATGTTGTACAAGGACACCTCGAATCGAACAGCCTGTCCCAAGCAGAAGCCATTCCCTGCCAAGTCATGCCTGTTAATATCTCATGTTCCTGTCTCTGCCAAGGGCATTGTGGTTTGTTAATTTGCTGTGGCCAGAATCCTGGGTAGCAGCCTGATCTTCACAAAAATTGTTATTGAGAATTACTGTTTCAGAATAATTGTTGTTTGGTCCAATACACATTTTATATCTTTAGTCATAACAGTGGAATGTTTATATTGGTTAATAGTTGAGTTCCAGACTAAGACTTAAATGGATCCCCATCCTGGCCCCACTTCTTGGTGATTCTTTGACCTTAGCCATGGTGTACAACTTTTCCGACCCTCAGTTCCCACTCGTGTGGAAGGAGAGTATTAGCACCCCCTGTCTGTGGTGGTGGTGTGAGGATTCCAGGAAATAAGGGTTAAAAAGCACTTGGTACAGTGCTTGGCACATCCAGAAAACTCATTTAAAAAAGATTTTAGTATCTCAGTTGAGGAAAAAATGTTTAAGGTCATAAAACTTATAAGCTAGAAAATCCAGTTTATCAAAACAGCCAGTGCCTTAAGGTTCTAATTAATGAAAAGATATAAGTGAATTTTCCACCATGCATTATGCTTTTTGTCATTCTTTTCTCAAGGATACGTCCAGCTTTGAATGCAAGACAGTGTAGTTCCTGAATGAGTGTCCTCCAAGAGTATATTTTGAATGTAGTAGTTATCTTTCTAGTTAAACTGATAAAAAGGGCAGGGAAGTTAATTTTCTGTTCTGTACGAAGATTGCTTTTATCTTTTGCAGTAGTTTTAAATTAAGGACCTATTAAGATTAGCTTAGCTAAATAAAATAGATTGCATCATGGTAAGAAACATGAGTGCACATACTAAAAAATAAGTTATGTATGTGCATGTCTGTATGTGTGTGTGAGACCTCTGTGGATATGCAGCATCCTAAATATTCTTCTCATGTGTTTGTTTTTGTTGGTGAGGTTAAAAGATTCTTTCCTTTACTGTAACCTTACCAAAAATCTGCGCTCATTGCAGACTTTGCATGAGTGCTAGGCTTTAGTCCATTATGTGTTCAGATTTGCTTCATCTCACATGGCTGTGGTATAGGGCATGGTCATCTTTGTACCTTCAACCTGAAGAGATCATAAGAGCCAAATATCCCTTTGGTCCAATGCTTATTTTTCATTTCATGATGATTAGTAACCACAAAGAAATAGCATTACTCAGTCTTGCCTTGAAATGTACTTTGAATTAGTTTCTGTTTCTAGTGCATTTGTGATACATTTTAAGGTAAAATTTTAAAAAGTGAAAACCAGCCCAATTCTGTGTAACAGGCCCCTTCCGTATTTTTTTTTTCCCCCAGAGCTGACTTTTTTGAAGATGAGGCGGTTAAACAGGTTTTGGAGTATAATCCTTGGTGGACTGATTTATATTCAAAAATGATGTCCTCTTCAAAAAAGAATCAGGAACCAGAAGATCTTGCTGCATTAGGTAAGAAATTCAAAATTAGGTGCATTTGTTTACTGCCTTTCTTAAGCACACAACTGTAATTGCCTCATAGAGAGAAGATACTATTCTGATTTGGCTAAGTTTGGAAATGGGGTCTTGACCCCAGACTGGAAAATGCTATGCAATAAGTATACTTATTTGTCTTGGAAAATTCTTTTGAAGTATGCTTTCCTTTTGAATCATTGGGGGGGGGTCCTTTAAAAATTTTTTATTTTGTATATTTTTATCACATTTGGAGCATTAACGGACAGGACATTTGTAGTTGTTGAATAATCTGCTTGAGAGATCGAATGTTCCTCTATGATAAGGGCATTTGAGTATTAGCAATGGTGGGAAGAGGCCCAGTTTTCAGTCCCGTTGTCTGTTGGGTGAGTTGATATGCTCGCCCCAGTTTTTTCACAAGTGGTTTTAATGTGGAAGCAGGAATAGTTATCTGACTTTCTGTACCTTACAGAGAGCAGGTCAGCCAATTTTTGCCGATGAGGGCCAAGCTGGGATATTTTATGAACCACAAGAGATGGCTGTGCCATGTTTAACATTTAGGCATATATTATATAGAATCGCTTCTTAGATGGACATTTTATTACCACTTTCTGTAAGTGGGAGGTTGGTATGTTAAGTCTGTAGATTAGAATTACGGAAATTTCAGGTGGATCAGGAGTAGCAGGCCAGTGTTTTCTGTTATACTGATTTGGCTTTTAATTATATATTAAAAATACCACAGCTATACCTGTGATCACTTTGTAGTATATATAGCTGTTGAATTTTAATGCTGTACACTTAAAAAAATTATATAATTATGTATGTATTAAAATGCTAAAAAATCCATTCTATGCATTGAGAATGAACATTACACACACACACACACACACACACACACACACACACACGTATATATAATAGAATCTCCCCACTCCAAATTCCTCTTCCTGAAACTGATCTCTGTTAACAGACCGGGATGTTTTTAGTGCGTATACTCACATTTAAATGTTTGCTTTAAGAAGTGTATGTATGTAGATTCATGTACACTCTTTTATGTGCTTTCTCCAGTTTGTAGTATATGTTGTGCATCTTCTATCAACATGGTTTTACCTGAAGCTTTTAACACCTGCCTCGTATTCTGCTGTTTGTTTATGTTGCAGTTGGTGGGCATCTGAGCTTTTGACTACTGGTGGGCATTCAGGTTGTTTACAGGGTTTTGCACTTGCCTTCTTTGATCACTGATTCTGAAGTAGCTTTTGCATCACAATATTTTGATTCTCTGTAAAACAATGCAGTAGCCTGCAATTTGCTGTATTTCTGGAGTCTTGTGTGGTATCTGTTACGTAATATGTACTCAGTAAATATTTATAGAATAAGTAAATATTGCAGTTAAATATTTTTGTAGTTAGGTTTTGTTAGGAGTTTAGGTGATCTAATACCAGGGCGAATCGTTGCCACTGTAGTTTTTTAGAATTGACTGTTTGATAACAGAAACTCATTTATAAATAATGACTCTTGTTATGTTGTTTTCAACAAAACCTTGGTTTTGTATTTGATTTGAGTTTAAGAGTCTTTCAGGGACTTCTCACATCATGTAAGTGAATTTTCAAGTATGGCATTCCTAACACAATTTGAATAGTTAACTGTATATGCCATGTAGATCTGCTCAGAGGGTTTGCTCAAACTTGAATCATCAAAGTTTTCTGGAGGGTCAGACTCATTTTCCCCAGTTTGAGTGCCTTATTTTCCTGAAGTGGTCTGGGAAGGAATTGGTGGTTGTGCAGTTAAGATTTCTGTCCACAAGGGTGAGCTAGTTGCCCTAAAAATTAAGGAACAGCCTTACCTTTATTTATTTATTTATTTAGCCTTTTTAGGGCTGCACCCCCGGCCTGTGGAAGTTCCCAGGTTAGGGGTCAAATCAGAGCTGCAGCCTGCTGGCCTGCACCACAGCCACAGCAATGCTGGATACGCACCTTGTCTGCGACCTACAGCACAGCTCACCGCAGCATTGGATCCTTAACCCACTGAGGGGCCAGGGATCGAATCCGAGTCTTCATGGATACCAGTTGGGTTTATTACCACTGAAACACAAGGAGAACTCCCTCTTTGATTTAAATTTTAACTTACTCTCCTTTGCTCAGTTGCAGCGTGTTTTAGGTCCTGTTTTCTATGTCGTCATGCTTTGAGTTCTCTGTGTATAATTTTAATAGAAGGTTTGGCCAGTGTGTGCCTTTAACCACGGGCCTTCCTGACCCTTTATCTTTATCTGATCCATGGTGTATATCCAGACTGGTGCTTCGGGCACAGTCATAGTCAGCTAAGCTATTATGACGGTTCATTCCAAGAATCACCTTTAAAAATAGCTAGGGTATAACCCATAATGGAAAGGAATCTGACAAAGAAAATATATATATTTGTATAAAATTTTTGTATATATATATATATATATATATATATCTGAATTGATTTACTGTGCACAGAAACTAACATAGCATTGTAAATCAACTATACTTCTATTTATTTATTTATTTATTTATTTTTTATTTTTTAGGGCCACATCCAAGGCATACGGAGGTTCCCAGGCTAGGGGGCGAATCGGAGTTGTAGCCTCTGGCCTACGCCACAGTTCACAGCAATGCCGGATCCTTAACCCACTGAGCGAGGCCCGGGCTTGAACCCGCATCCCTAGTCAGATTCATTTCCACTGAGCCACGACAAGAACTCTATACTTCAATTAAAAAAATAAGATAAGTACTAGGGATATAATGTGCGACATGGTAAATATAATTAGCATTGCTTTATGTTATGTATGCAAATTAAGAGAGTAGATCCAGAGAGTTCTTATCATGAGAAAAACATTTCTTTCTGTTTCTTTAATTTTGTGTCAATATGAGATAGTGGATGTTTACTAAACTTATTGTGATAATCATTTCATGATGTATGTTAATTACTAAAAAAAAAAGAACATTAAAAAATTAGCAAAACACATGATTAAGGAAGAAGAATTTGAATTCTCTGTTGTACAGAAAGTACCTCTTGTAAACGCCAAGTGTGGGGATATGCATAGGCTGTAAAGTAAATATGGGGCTCAGGGTTTAACGCCTTGCTCCTCCTCAGGCTGGCTCTGTGACTTGGCAACTTCTCTGGATCACTGTGGAAATCCTGTACCTACCTCAAAGAGTTATCACGAGGATTGAACTAGACACACTGCTGTACTTAAAATCCATAGCATATTCTAAGTGTTAGAAATTGTCATTATAGAGTAAGTCAATGGCAGGAGAGCCAGAAATTGAATGGCTTCCCCTTTGAAATTCCAATTTTTGTACATTTCACAGCTTTAAGGGGGAAGTTCTTTGTTAACACAGTCCTCCCTCAATTTTTGTTTTTCTTGTGTGAGTATTTGATACACCTACACTTAGAGGCATAAATTGAAGTGTGTTGAACCAGTCTCAAATATGGGAGAAAAGAAATAAACCAAAAAATAAACCTTAGGAGTTCCCGTTGTGGCTCAGTGGTTAACGAATCCGATTAGGAACCATGAGGTTACGGATTTGATCCCTGGTCTTGCTCAGTGGGTTAAGGATCCGGCGTTGCCGTGAGCTGTGGTGTAGGTTGCAGACGCGGCTTGGATCCCATGTTGCTGTGGCTGTGGTGAAGGCCGGCGGCTACAGCTCCTGTTAGACCCCTAGCCTGGGAACCTCCATATGCTGCGGGTGCAGCCCTAGATAAGGCAAAAAGACAAAAATAAATAAATAAATAAAAATAAATCTTAAAGTTCTCAGCTCACTCAAGCAGCGTGTTGCTGTAGTTTTTCTCTTTCTCCTCTCCCTTTTTTTCTTCTTTGCCTCCTGCGCCACCTTCTTCTTGTCACTGCAGTGGGACATTGTCAGGTGGGTATAATAGTGCAGGTTAGGGTTGCAGTTTTGATCCCTTCCCCTCATAACATACTAAGCTGGACTGTTTTGATTTCCAGATAAACCTTAACATGGTGAACTTTGCCCCTGTCTTTGCCTTGGTTACAGTGCTTGTGATTTTCAGCGTTGCCCTGAGTTACAGCATGGAGACTTTCATTGACATCTTCAGTTTGGTAATGATCCATATCACCCTCCCCAAAGGCTTGTAAATGGAAGTGTTAAATGCTGTGTTCCCACTGAGCTCTGGTTTCATGAGGATGAATTTACCACATTTCCCGTGTTGTCTCTCAGTGGTTAATCTCAGCCCAAGAATCTTGGCATGTGACTGCTTGTTATACACCACATAACTTTTATAGTCAATGAACTTCCTAGGCGGGACATCCTGTTTGGCACTAGTGTTTGTAGGGTGAACTGTCAGTGTTAGCTCTGAAAGCTACAGCACCTCGGGGCTGCCCGTTTAAGCCAGGAGCTTGCATGCAGCACACTTTCTCTTGATTCCCTTAATCTGTTTCCAGAAAGTGTGCAATGTAATAGATTTGCATTCCTCTGAGAGGAGGCAGATCACACATGGTTTAATTGTTGACCCACAGAAGACCGAAGACTGGGATGTTTGGAAGGGGGATTTCGACAGAACGGAAGGTGTCTACTTTGACACAAAACTAGACAAGGTTCTAAGTAGAGTGACAAGGTCCCTTTCCATTTTGGTGGGAGCCCTTTGGCAGTCTCCAGATGTGTTAATGGGGTTTTTAATGTCAGGAGGTGGTGTTGGGCCATTTTCTTCAGTGTTTGGGCACCAGTTTCTCCCCCAGATGAACTGAGCTTTCAGCTGACTTTTGTTTGACTGTAGAGTATTTATAGAAGTGTAATTAACCAAAATGTTGTGAACTATATACAAAACTGCTTTGTCGTGTAGCTAAGTCATACAAATGCTTGACAAATGTTGCTGGTGGTGGCAATCTTCCAAGTATTGTTGGCGCCACGTCTAGTTATTTCCAGTGCTGCTGCTCGGTTAGACCCAATGGTGTGCAAACCTCCCCAAGTTTTGCTAAGTACCACAGATTTTAAAATACTTTTTCAAGTCTACTTTCTTCATGTCATGAAGAAATGTTCCTCCTTACAGTTTCCTTTCTTCCTTTTAGTGAGTGATTTGATTTACAATTCTAATAAAAAAGGCCTGGGGGAGCTCAGACTTTTGGTTTCTCTAGTGATTTCCTGGTTTGTTGTTTTCATTATTTATTATCTCTAATTTCTTTGCTTGAATTTCAGAATTTAAATACTTCTGTATATTATCAATGAACTGCTTAGGCCAAAATGGAACTCAGAAGCACTCAGAAAAAGCTGATGGTGTTTTAAGGGAAGGTTGGGGGCACCCAGCATTCAGGAATTCAGAGGAGTACGTTCAGGTTGACTTTCCTTGTGTGTAGAGTCGTGGAAAGTTACCTGTGATGTTTGAAAACACCCGTGGGTAATTTAACATCAGAACCCACACTTCCCAGATCATCCTTTATAAGTTGTTGAACACTTACTGTGTGATGGCTTAAGAGTAAGGAATAAACCTGTGGGTGAGTTGATACGTTATTCAGTGGTTCTGAGCCTCTTTACATTGTGATTCAGAATTACACGGAAGCAGAAGTCTTTATTAGCCAAGTAGGACGTAAAGGCTAGTGAACATGAACACCTGGCACTCCTAGTAGCTACTTTTTCCTTTTTTTTTTTGGCAGCACCTGTGACATATGGAAGTTCCCAGGCCAGGCATCAAATCTGAGCCGAAGCTATAATCTACACCTCCGCTGCAGCAACGCCAGATCCTTAACCCCCTGCGCCGAGCTGGGGATCAGATCCTTGCTGCTACAGAGATAGCACTGGACCTTTAGCCTGCTATGCCACAGCAGGAACTCCTCCTAGTAACTGAATCAACGAATATCTCCAAAACTATACCAAAGGGAATATTCTCTCATCTTCTTGCTAAGTACCACAGATTTTAAAATACTTTTTCAAGTCTACTTTCTTCATGTCATAAAGAAATGTTCCTCCTTACAGTTTCCTTTCTTCCTTTTAGTGAACTGAGAGCTTCTATTTAAATTGAGGAATCTTTATATGAGCACTTGAAGGGGACGATCACCACTCAGTTTACCTGTCATATGAGTTTCATTTTTTTTTTTTTTTTGGCCGAACCGAAGGCATATGGAAGTTCCTGGGCCAGAGATCAAATCCAAATCACAGCTCTGACCTCTGTCACAGCTTCAGCGATGCCGGATCCTTAACCCACTGTGCCATAGCACAAACTCCATGAATTTCTTTCTTTCTTTCTTTTTTTTTCATTTTACCGTGGCACCTGCAACATATGGAAATGCCTTGGCTAGGGGTCGAATCAGAGCTATAGCTGCCAGCCTGTGCCACAGCCACAGTAACACGAGATCTGAGCCACATCTGTGACCCATGCGACAGCTTGTGGCAATGGTGGATCCTAAACCCACTGAGCAAGGCCAGGTATTGAACCTGCATCCTCATTGACATTATTTCAGGTTCTTATCCCACTGAGCCACAATGGAAACTCCCATGAATTTCATTTTTAAATGTCAGTCTTTAAAGAAAGCTTCACCTGATACCTGCCTGCATTAAGTTTAAAAATATATACATTTCTTTATGTTGCTGGCCAGCAAGTTAAATACATTATTTATCGTTGATGTAAGTTATTTATTGTTTATAGAAGTACTACTTGTACAAACACATTAAATTTTTTTAAACGTAGTTGAAAAAACAATTGTATTTTATGTCAAAGCCTTTTTTTTTTTGTACTCAGTGCATTTAAGTGAGTAAAGGAATACTGCTTCTAGTAATTTCAAGTAAATGTGTTTAAGATTTTTTTTTCTCCCCCAGAGGACAGATTACAAAAAACTGCTGGATGTAAGCCTTACAACAAAAAGAAGCCATGTTAAACTTAAGACTCCTAAGAGAGTGCAGAAGTGGGACTGGAAAACGATATATGAAAAGGGGCCATTATGTGGAGTAATCATATTCCTTTCCTTCTGGCTTTTACCCAGTTGTGAGGAGCAGAAGGACAGTCTCTTGTTGAGCAGAGACAGAAAGGCACTAGGGCTTGACCAGATTTAAGGAGAGTGGTTTGGGAACATTAAAAAAGCAGCTTAATAATTTTTGGTTTCTGAGAAGGTGTCCGAGAAGCCATGTGTCTATTATTAATCTTTTGCCTCTAAGAAGAGGCTTACAGCATTAAAGCTGGGCCGGCCCATGGACTGGTGATCACATTTCCTTCCTTCCTTCCTTGCCACTAGGTGTGGCCATGAGACCAAGTCCTGGATGATGGGAAGTGAGTGCAAGTGTCCTGTACACTTTGTGGATCGTCTTTAGAAAGAAGGTGTTTGTCATCCTCTTCTTCTCCTGCCTTCCCGTTGGTTGGAGCAGCATCCTGGATGGAAGTTTTTTGGTGGAGACTCTGATACCCACCCATCTGGGATTATTTACTCAGGGTAGTAGCATGAAACAACTGTCCTTTCCTTCCTTTCTTCCTTCCCTTTTAGGGCCACACCTGTGGCATATGGAAGTTCCCAGGCTAGGGGTAGAATCGGAGCTGCAGCTGCAGGCCTACACCACAGCCACAGCAACGTGGGATCTGGGCCACATCTGTGATCTCCACCACAGCTCACGGCATTGCTGGATCCCCAGCCCACTGAGCATGGCCAGGGATCGAACCCACATCCTCATGGATACTAATTGAGTTCATTACCAGTGAACCACAAGAGGAACTCCACAACTGTCTTTCTGAAGCCACTGTATTGTGGGCGTGTTGGTTACAGCAATTTAGCCTGTCCTACTTCAGTAGAAAGGACAGTTCTCAAACCTGGACAAAAAGTCTTCAGCATTATTTTGGTACTACTTTGACATGAAGCACTGGCAGTGGAAGCTGAATGATCCTCTTGACTAGGCTTACTGACTTTTAAAGTGAATTTGAAAGTGGTTGTCTGATAGGGCGTGGAAGGAAAATGAAGTATTACTTCACAAGTTAAGAGACTGACAACACTCTAATCGAGAGGTAGCAGTAAATCTAGATGCTTAAGTTCCTTAAAAATTGCTCTAAGAAAGTTTCCTTAAGATTTGCTCTAAGAAAGTAGTGGCCGTATTTTATTCATATAAGCTGGGAACTCAGCATATCTATGTTGTTAGCTGTTACTCTCTCTGTAAGTCTTGCTCTAAGACGTGATGCATTTTTTGTGTCTATCGTTAATGAGGAACCAATAATGCTTGTGTATTGTTAATGTGAGATGTATCCTATGCCATCTTGCCTGAATTACAGACCTTAAAGGAAACTTGGAAGAACTATGGTCTTGGACTTGCTTGCCTTCCCAATATGTACATAAAGATTTTTTTTTCTTTCCTTTTCAGGGCTGCACCTGTGGCACATGGAAGTTCCCAGGCTAAGGGTCAGATTGGAGCCACAGCCACAGCAACACTGAATCCAAGCTACGTCTGCGACCTGTGCTGTAGCTTGTGGCAATGCAGGATTCTCACCACTGAGTGAGGCCAGGGATTGAATTCACATCCTCAGAAAGACAACACTGGGTCATTAACCCACTGAGACACAACAGTAACTCCATTTTTTAAAAACCATTTGCATTTGTTAAGTACTTGAATTTTTTTGGTCTGGTTAACCAACATTTGGTAAGGTGAATTGTATGTAAAAAGAAAGCACTTCTCATCTGTCAGTAACTTAATGGGAATGGGGAAAAATATTGTATTTGCATGTGACAAAAACTGAAAATGCCTGGAAATAATTTTTAGCAAGAAAAGCTCAGATCTAGTTGATAAAGTTGGTGGTTCAGTACCGTGGGAAAAGATGGATTACTGAACAGACTGTGCTGGCACAATTAACTCTTCAACTGGAATTAACTGAAATCTTAAAACATGAAAAATAACTTCCAGATGGATTAAAAACTTAAATATAAAAGAGGAAACAGTAAATCTTAAAGAAAAGCTGAGAGCCTCCATGTACAATTCAGCGGTTGAGGAAACGTTATCAAAGGCTGTAAATTCACAATCTGTTTAAAAAAAAAAAGATAGATGTAATTGGGCTACACATGAAAATAAATAATTCAGTGGCAAAAGATTCCCTAAACAAAGTCAGTCGAGATGCAGTAGATTTAGAGAGATGAGTAGGGTTCATATCTATAATAGATGAGTTCTTGAATATTTGACAAGACCAGCCATCCAGAAGAAACTGGGCAAAACATATACATGGGTATTTTCCAAGAGAGCAATTACAAATTGCCAACAAACCTGTGAAATAATGTTCAAAGTTTAGCAGTTAGAGAAATACTGAGGTAACCATCATATGCCACTGTATTGGTTTCCTCTTGCTGCATGACAAGTTACAAGAAATTAGGAACAGAGTTCTAATTTGACTTTGTTTCCATGGGTCAGTGGGTCAGCCCTAGCTTAGCTGGGTCTTCTGCCTAGGGTCTTACAAGGCTCTAGACAGTGATGGCTAGCTTTTCTTTTGTCTTCTTTCCTTTTTTCTTTCTTTTTATTTCCTTCTTTTTATGGCTGCACCTGTGGCATACAGAAGTTCCCAGGCTAGGGGTCAAATCAGAGCTGCATCTGCGACCTACACTGCAGCTTGCGACCTACAATACTGTATCCTTAACCCACCGAGCAAGGCCAGGGCTCGAACCTGCATCCTCATGGACATCATGTCAGGTTCTTAACCCGATGAGCCACAACGAGAATTCCTTTTTTTTTTTTTTTAAAGTAGGTGTTGGGGGAGCTCCCGCTGGGGCTCAGCGGGTTATGTACCCGACTAGTATCCATGAGATGTAGGTTTGATCCCTGGCCTTGCTAGGTGGGTCAAAGACCTGGTGTTGCCTTTTTTTTTTCTTTCGCTTTTTAGGGTCGTAGCACCCACGACATATGGATGTTCCCAGGTAGGGGTTGAATCAGAGCTATAGCTGCCAGTCTACACCACAGCTCATGGCAACACCAGATCCGTAACACACTGAATGAGGTCAAGCATTGAACCCACATCCTCATGGATACTAGTCGGGTTTGTTACCACTGAGCCACAGCGGGAACTCCCTGGTGTTGCCTTGAGCTGCAGTGAAGGCCAGCAGCTGCAGCTCTGATTTGACTCCTGGCCCGGGAACTTCCATATGCTGCGGGTTTGGCCCTAAAAAGCAAAAAAAAAAAAAAAAAAAAAAAAAAAAAAAAAAAAAAAAAAAAAAAAAAAAAAAAAAAGCGTGGGCAGCTAGGTTTCTTTCTGGAGCCCAGGGTCCTTTTCCAAGTTCACATGATGGTTGGTAGAATTCCACCCCTGCAGCTATAGAAATTGAGGCCCCCGTGTTGCTGGCTTTCAGCTGGGGGTCACTCTCAGATCTTAGAGGATCCCACAGTTCCCTGCTGCGTAACCCCCTCACAGCATAGTGTCTTGTTTGTTCAAAGTCAGCAAGAGGGTCTCTAGCTCATCTACTGATAATGGAACATGATCATCATAACTGTAGTAGTGACTGTCCTGTCACTGTGACTATATTCCCTTTGAGGAGAAGCAAGTTGCAGGTCCCCCCCACACTGAGTGATGTGACTTATTGGGGGTCATCTTAGAATTTTTTTGTTGCCACAGTCACTTCTTAACCATTAAACTGAAAATGATTTTTTAAAAAGCATTTATTTCTGAGAGTGGGCAAAAGATATGTGTAGAAAAGAGAACTCCAGTGACTGTTTGAAAAGAGTTATGGTCCTTAAAGAAAATGTGTTTGAAAAACAAGATAAACTTTTGGACCCAGGAAATCCACACTTGGGAATCTATTTTATGGAAATGGAAGCCTCCAGTATCTGATGACATATGATGGTGATGTTTATTGTAGCATTCTTTTTTTTTAATTTATTTTTTTCCATCATAGGTGGTTTACAGTGTTCTGTCAATTTTCTACTGTATGGCAAAGTGTCCCAGTCACACACACATATATACATTCTTTTTCTCACATTATCCTACATCATGCTCCATCACAAGTGACTAGATATAGTTCCCAGTGTTATACAGCAGGATCTCATTATTGCAGCGTTCTTAGCAGTGGCGTAAAACTGGAAGCAAAGTGAATGCTCATCAGTAGGGGGAGTGGTTGGACAGAGCATGCTACATACAGCATGGAATATTCCACCCCTTTGCAGAAAGAAGCCAAGTACCAGACTTGGAGGAATTTGTAAGAGGTATTGTTGAGTGAGATAGGCTGGATGGAAAACAGACATCTAATTTTCCGGCGGGGGAGGGTACCAACTCCCATGTATACATGTTCATATCTCTGTACGGTTGTAAAGAAAAATATGAAGTGATACATATATACTAGATTCTTAGCATGAGAGAGACTGTTAATGAAGATGAAAAGAAGAGGTGCCAAGCAAAAGAAGAAAGGGAAACATCCTTTTCCCGCAAGTCTCATGTGTGCTATGGTCACATTTGCATTTTTATGTAAAACCTTTCGCTGTATTAAAGGATACTTTACAAAATTACTATGCCTTTAAAACTGATTAATACATGGGAATATGTCTGTTTCTTCATGTAGAACTTTCAAAGTGGATAATATTTACAGAGTGCTTCATTTAGCTATTATGTTTTCTGTTGTCAAAAACTAGTTATTTTAACTTTAAAATCAGTAACTGTCATTTAGCTGCCTTGAATACACAGCAGTGTAGCAAAAAAAGAGCCGGATTGAGGTGGGGTCTAGAAAAGAGAGTAGATATTGTTTAGACATTTTTTTCCTTTATTTAGCCCTACTATGATTTGAGCAGGTATGTAGCTCTTAATACAAGTGTGAAGTCTAGTTTAAAAGTTGTTTCTCTGTCCGGAGTTAAGTAACTTTTACTTCCACTTCTATAATCAAAGTTCTGATTTTGACAAATCTCCTACAACGGACGTTTTACAAAACAGAATGGAACATCTAATTTTTAAATGCATTTTCTTCTAGTGTCCTTTTCTGAAGAAGAGAAATATCAGCTGCGAAATTTTGTCAATAAATCTTACCCACTGGACAAGAGAGCCCATCATCAGGTGTACTACAGTTTGATAGATATCCTTCTGGCATATTGCTATGAAACACGTGTCACTGAAGGAGAGAAGAATGTAAGTGTGTCTGTGCCTGTTGGCATAGACTGTTGTATGGAGTAAACTGTGTTAAGGTCGTGAGTCAGACCAGTCATGATGAGTTACATAGAGGTGCTCCAGGCAGGGGTGCATAGGTGTGTTGGTGATGGGTACCAGCATGAAAGCCTAATGCTTTTGTTTGATCTTTTTCCCTTCTCTCTCAGCACTCATCTCTACCCAGTACTGGAGTGGGGAAGTAAAGCTGAGGGTAGAGAAGAATATCCTGAGCTCGCATCTCTTTTAGGAGATCAGTTGACCAACTGAGTGGGCTCTTGCCATGTGACACTTGACACTGCATGGGGTAAACTTTACCACACCCACTGAGAGCCTTTCTCGGAGCTGCTCATTCACAGATGTAAGGCACAGTATTTTTTCAAAAAGGAAAATGAACATTTATCTGCAGGTGTCTCTCAATTTAAATAGTATGTATATTTCTGAAAAATTGTATTAAATCAGATTTTAAAAACTTGGATTGCATCCTTTTGCTACTCGATGAAATCCTATTGGAAAAGTAAATCTATTTGTAAAGTTTGTTCTCAAATGATCTTTTAAAAATGTTGAGTGTTATTGTATCTCTTCTTAAACCACATTTGATTTTGTAAATGAATAGCTAAACTTCTTCCTCACCTATATCATTGATTGTATATATAAAAAAGGCTGAAAACCAAAAAAGTCTTCCCACTTAGTAAGTCCCTGCACCTATTTATTTATTTTGTCCACACCCACAACATGTGGAAGTTCCGGGCCAGATCCTTAACCTGCTTAGCCACCAGAGAACCGCCTGCAGCTATTTATAATTGTCCTTACCTAAGGGGTTATTTTTGAGTTGTGCATATGCTTCCCCCCTTTTCATTTATTTATTTTAAAAACATTTCTTATCAAAGTAAACTTGATTTATAATGTTAGTTTCAATTGTACAGCATAGTTTTTCAGTATTTTTATACATTATATTCTAATTGAAGGTGTTATAAAATATTGTCTACATTTCCCTGTGCTGTACATTATATTCTTGGATTTATTAATTTTTATTTATACGTAATAGTCTGCACCTCTTAATCTCCTACTCCTCTCCTCCCCCTTTTAAAATGACACACATAATTCTTATCATTGTAAAGGAAAGTACACTCAGGAAGAAAATAATTAAAATTATCATCTCAGTCATCAGAAATAACCACTGTTGCAAGGTGATATTTCTCTTGCAGTCTTCTTTTATGGTACACATGTGTGCACGTGTATTTGCATTGGGTCATAATGTATATGCTATTATTTTATTTATTTATTTTTGCTTTTTGGGGCCAAACCTGCAGCATATGAAAGTTCCCAGGCTAGGGATCGAATTGGACTACAGCTGCTGGCCTATGCCACAGCCACAGCAACTTGGGATCCGAGCCGTGTCTGTGACCTACACCACAGCTCACAGCAACACTGGATCCCAACCCATGGAGCAAGGTCAGGGATCAAACCCGATTCTAATGGATCCTAGTCAGGTTCGATAACTGCTAAGCCATGAAGGGAACTCCCTATGCTATCATTTGACCTGCTTTTCTCACTGAACACGGTAGCATTTGCTTATTGTTAGGATATGAACTTGATATGTGCCAAATTTTTTGCTGTTAGGATTCTGAAAATTTCAACAGTGACTTTTTGAGATTTGCATTTGACTCCAAAATGAATATTAACGAGTATATTGAGGGCATACTGTAACTGAAAATGGGTTTTATTTCTATTAATCTTTTTAGGATACCATAGTTGGAGAAAACGTTTTCTTTGACAGGAAAAGTACTTCACATCGCTTAAGGAGATTGAGAATATGTAGTTATACTTGATCAAACTTAGCATTTTTTATGCTTACATTCATGTATTTAAATCGTAAAGTCTTGAAACTTCAGGATCCTTCCCTACAATGCACTTATTCTCACAGGCATTCTCTGAAAGGCCAGATTCTGGAGCAGCTTTTTAAGTGCCACAGAGGGTACTTCAACATTATCTTTGAGTTCTTCGGTAGATTATTTATAAATATCTGGGAGGCAAGTAAAACCTAGTTGGGAAGGACAAAAATTGAGCACACATTGCTTTGCTTTAGCTTTAAAGCCCTTGCTATGTGTTCTTGTGTTCTGGTACTCTTATCAGTGCGAAAGCTTTACTTTTTAAAATTCCAAGCAGAGTAGGCAGAAACTTGCCTTTGATCGCCTTGGAATCAGTAAAGTCATTACTTTCCCACAGCCGTAAGTGCTTCTTAATTCTTATATGATACTAGTTGAATAAGTGGATATATTTACTTTATTTTTGAATGACTTTAATGTGACAGTATCCTTTTCTTCAAAACAAGGTCGAATCTGCATGGAATATCAGAAAACTGAGTCCAACACTGTGCTGGTTTGAGGTATGATTTTCAGCTGCACTTGCTTTGATTCTGTTTGTTCAGAGAGTTATATTTTGTTGTCATTAGTTTATTTTGGGTCAACCAAGCAATTCCTTGGTTTTTGAAGAGTGGTAGCTTTATTGTCCATTTTTTTATTTCCATCTTTTTAATAAAATTCTGATCCCATTTGTTATTCTTACTCTAATCCTAGTGTACTAATGAGACCAGTTAGGATATTTTGGAAGTCAGGAAAGGGAGCACAAACTGGAGAAGGAATGGGGACATGGTCTTTTGGGGGAGGATATGGGTGGAGTTTGAGGTGTGGAGGTAGGTTGGCATATATTAAGGTTCATAACTCAAAGATGGGCAGCAAATCTAGGTGATAATATTCTTAGCTGCCACTTGCCACCAGGGGTTGTGCCAAGCAAGCCTTTTAAGTATAGATATATATTACTTTACCCATTCCCTTCAGTAAGTCTGTGAGACAAATGTTATTGGTATTTTACAGATGAGGAAACTCGTGTCATATAGTTTAAATAACTTACCCTAGGTCCTACAATTAGTATGTTTAGATCTGATGACTCTCTAGTATAATAATAATTGTTTTTATAATCTATTTTTCAGAAAATAGTTGTGTAGATCTTACCAAAAATAGCTAAATGTTGCTGTGGCTATGGTGTAGGCTGGCAACTACAGCTCCAATTCAGCCCCTAGCCTGGGACTCTCCATATAATGCAGGTGCGGCCCTAAAAAAAAGGAAAAAAAAGGGACAAAAAAAATAGCTAAGGGTGATATCCTTAAATTTAATAGCTTTGAACACACTGCTGTACATCGAAACAGAAGCTTCAAAAAGTGCTGATTTAAACAATTGATAATTGCATCATCTATTAAAGGCAACTAGTTTTGTTTCTGTTTTGTTTTTTTTTTCCCCAGTTTAAATCCTAGATAGTGTTCTTTTTAAGTTGGAAAGTCAAAGTTGTTTCTATGGAATCACTTTGTTCAAATATGGATAAGATGTAAACAGGAACTGAAATAATTAACTTTATCAGAGAATCTTAGCAGATACTGTATCCTCTGCTGGGAGCTTATTGGAAAGACGGAATCCCAATCCAGACCCCCTGAGTTAGACTAGATAGCAAGATCTCCAGGAATTCAAATAAATATTTAAGATGGAGAAGTGCTGTTCTTTGGACTTACTTGGGTTCTGCATATTTCCACAATCAATAGATTACTGGAGAAACTGGGTTTTCTAATGGTCACTTGATTACTTACGTTGAAAACAAAGTAGTTGGTGACTAGATAATTTCATGATTTAGTTATTAAAATCTACATGAAGCAGTTGACCTATTTGACTTTATTTTGAAAATTTTATTGTTTTTGAGATAACAGAATTGCCAGACTTAATAGCTCTGTCAAACTTTTATTTCGTTTATTGACAGAATTTTTTAAAAGTTCATTTTTTTTTTTTAGATATAAGCCATTCTTTGTTGGGTGCTCAATATTCATAATCAGATAATTAATTCATTAAGGATACATACATGGAAATGGTGTTACTCTCAGTTTTAATTTTATATTTTAAGTTTTATATATGGGTTACATTTGTTATTCATTTTAAATTAAAACCCAATTTAAAAAAATTTGTAAAAAATTACCGTTGGTGTTTTCAGTAAATTTTATGTGCTAATGGTATCAGTCTGATACCTTTCAAGATAAAGACCTTTTTTTCAGAAACGAGAAGTTTCTCTTTGATAAGTGAAAGCAAATTACTGAAGTAAATGCCAAAAGCTAAAAAAAAAAGATAGAGAAGGAAGAGGGGAACTGTGAACCCCCTTCACTTAAGAGTTCTGTATTTTTCATCTGCATTATCTTGAATAACTCCTAAAAGACGAAAACATGAAACATAGATCATTTAGAAATGTCTTTTATGTGCATCTGTATTTTGTTAGTGCCATATGTTTTACATTCATATTGGTAACTCTTAAAAGACTTTTTAAAACTTTCCTGCTATATATGTGATTTTTAAGCAGCATTTTTGATATGTTGATAAAGTGTGAGAAACTATGACTGAGATAAAAATTGTATTGTGAGGTGTAAAGAGTCTCATCCCATGCCTTTGTATTTGTCTTCCACTTGGCTTGATGATGATCCGGACTTAGTTTTTAATTGAGGATATTTACATGTTTGTTTTGTGCTTTTGTTTCGTGTAATATGGAAACAATTACTTATTTATTT
>PVHT021183699.1:55528776-55560276 GCA_004024745.2 Catagonus wagneri | reverse complement strand
TTCATGGTTCCTAGTCGGATTCGTTAACCACTGCGCCACGACGGGAACTCCGAAACAATTACTTATTTAAATGATACTTCACAGACTTGGACTAATGTTCATGAGATCCTGGTGTCTTTTGGAAGAAGAGTTTTGTGCTACCCACTTTACCGCCATTTCAAGCTGGTGATGAAAGCCTACAGAGACACTATAAAGATATTGCAACTAGGTAAGAAATTACTGTGCTTGCACATTTGAGAGTGAAAAGTGTATATGCTTTTAGCCTGTGAAGATGTAATCATGATTTTTGCTTTCTTTTCCTATATATTAATAAGTAATGGCAGTGATCCAATCCAACCATGTTTCCTCCCAGGTATGTAAAGTAATAGTCCCTCTATATAGATGTATAATCGCACAGAGAAGTTTTGTACTCTTTCCATAGAGGAGTGGCGGGGGGTAAATAGAGAAATTGTTCCAAGCCATTTTATATTAATAGTAGATTGTGTCATTCAGTATTTCTGTATCATTCACATGCCTGTAATTTTCTAGATGTTATTCTAGGGTTATGAGCATAGTAATAAAATAAAACAAGTTCCCTGCTTCTGTGAAGTTCACAGTTTTGTCAGGGTGACAGATAGTAAATAAGTAAACACTTCCAACTTTGAGTGAAGAGTTCTCTGCTGGGGGGACAGACAGTGATCATAGGATGAAGCTTGGCGCCTGGACCTGGGAAATCAGGAAGGCCTTTCCATGGAAAGCTCAACAACTCTGAGGACTTTTGACTATTGCTAAATCCAACCTGAAAAGCCAAATATTTGTTCATTTGAAGGGTGTGGTAAATTCTAAGCTCTGAAACAAATTCGCAAGTGCCTCTGACGGCATCACTGGATTAAGTATATAGTTTTCAAGGTAGTGACTTTGAAGGGGGCAACATCCATTTGTGTGTGTTAATTCTGGTACATTTATTTAAAAGTCACTTGCCGTACTTTATGGTCACTTCTTACATGTTTCCTTGGGGAGTCTCATCATTTCTTTATCCTTAGATAAAAATGCTTCTGGGGACTTAGTTTTCAAACTTGAGGATAAGAAGGAGAAAGAAAGGAAGTTCTTTCCTTTATATCTAGGTAACTTCATTGGCTTTTAGTGGAAAGAATCCCATCTCTGTATTTTTTTCCCTTCTGGAGGCTTATCTAGGTTTTTTGTTTGTGTGTTTGTTCGTTTATTTGTTTGACTTTCATGTAACCTATACTCTTTTTGCCCTGGGGGGAAAGTCATGTGTGAAGTAGATTTTTGTAAAGTAGACAATAATTGTGAGCATGAATAATAGTTAAAAATGAAGGATACTTTTTTGTTCATCTGGTTGGTTTAGACTAGCTGTATTTTAAGAGATTATTGATTATAAGGAAAGCAGAGCTACTACCTTTGAGGAATTTGTCTTCTTAAAACAGTAGGAAAATGTTTATTTTGTGTGTTCTTCATTCTTTTTTGACCTGCAAAAACTACCTTGAAAAATCGATCTACTATAAATGACTGTTGAACTTGAGTTACGTGTCACAATTAATTTCTTGTTTGAGTCATGCTAGATTATCTGTGCATTATTCATAGATTTAAACAGTGAGAATACAGTTTGTGATTATCTTGTTATATCATGGCTTCCAGACAGAAAACTGGCAAAGCCCCCATGTGCAAATGTGTGCACACTCCCATTGCCTTTTTTTTTTTTTTTTTGCCTTTTGTCATTTTAGGGCCTCACCCGCGGCATGTGGAGGTTCCCAGGCTAGGGGTCTAATCGGAGCTAGATTAGACTGCGGCCTACGCCACAGCCACAGCAATGCAGGATCCGAGCCGCGTCTGAGACCTACACCACAGCTTACGGCAACGCCGGATCGTTAACCCACTGAGCAAGGCCAGGGATCGAACCAGCAACCTCATGGTTTCTAGTCGGATTCGTTAACCACTGAGCCACAACGGGAACTCCTCCCATTGCTTTTTGCTTTTTATTCTGGGAAATAATCTAGTTCTTTGGATTTTTATTTGAAAAGTAATCAGTTCTGTGATGGTATAACCCAAAATAAATTTGATTGCCTTGACTTACACTGTAGTCAATTACTCAGTTTCAGTAGGTAGGTCAGAATTGAAAATTTAGACTTAACTTTACATCCTTATTTATTTGACAAGAAATAGGCTTATCAGCTGTGTTGCGATAGCAACAGAAAACCTGAAGTAGCACACGAAAAGGAATCCCAGCCCTCTATAAACCACGTCATAGTATATTCTGTGGCTAATTTGGGTTGCAGCTACTTAGTGCTGAAGCACAGAGCCAGGTTTTCTAACATTCGAGCCATGAGCTTTTGGCTTGTTTTGGGATGACGAGCTCTGGATGGGATTGGAAACCTGTGTTTGTAAAGGTGGGTGACAGTGGGGTGTACCATTAATGCCATCGAAGAGTCTCAGTTGTTTGGACACTGTGTAATTTAGGTGCAGTAGCTCTGGTTTGGCATTTGATGTTTTCCAAGAATGAATTTGTGCCTACTTATAATTCAAAAAAGAAATCATGCTTTTACTATGAAGATGAGCATAGTGCTTCCATAGTTGAAAGTTAATAAATAACTCTTACCTAAAAGAAATACTGGTCTTAAGTGAAACAAACTTCCAAAACCAATGAAGGAAGGCCAGTGTCAGAATCGACAGAGGATTGACTAAGAGCTAAGTTTTTAAAGAGCCATGAATTTGCTTTAGCTGATATCACAGGAGCTTTGACAAGGATTCTTTACTTAATCACTTTTGGTTATTTTCAGTTTTATGGTCTTTCTACTACACCTTCCCCACCCACCCTCCAGAAGACTACATTTTACTACACCTTCCCCACCCACCCTCCAGAAGACTACATTTATCTCACGCTGTTTCGGTGTGTCTTGCTCAGATTCCTGCAAAGGCAGAGAACCGACTTTGTCCCTTTAAGCATTATTTTAGTGCTTAACATAGGGCCTCCCCCCATGGAGTTCCTCTCCTTGAATCCATAATCTTGGGGCACATGGTCTTCCCCCCTTTTTTCCTCTGTTCCCATCTCTAGCAATTTTCACTTCCCCCTTCTTGTTCCATTCTTTTGGGAAGAGTGCGAAGAACCCTTCATGGAAGCATCACTGAGCTGCTGTTACTGGAAATCAGTGGGGGGGTTGGGGCAGGGGTGGGGGAAGAAACCAAAAGAGAACAGCTTTTCTAAGATGTCTTAAGAAATTTTTTCTCTTTAAAAGTGACATAGTTTAGTATTTGATTATACATTGTTCATACAACTTACTGTTTGTAGTACTGTCTGTATTTTGTTCATCTTTTCTAAAGGCCTTCTTTACTTTTCTTCTGTACTTTTATGCCTCAATTGAACATATAAGGTAACTGTTAGATTAAAAGAGCTAAACATCATGGGGGTAAAGGGGAGAAAGTGAATTTTTTTCTCCCATCTTCCCCTTTGAGCTCATTCTGTGGCGTCTTTCTTTTATTGTTTCTGGATGGAATATGTATCCTATAAATAGCACATCACACACATATATCCTGTAATATATGATATATATTCTATAACTTTTTCTCTTGCTTTAGATTATAAGAAGAGTTTCATTTCAATACTTCAAAAAAAAATTTTCCCTTTGAACTTGATTAAAAAAATAAATCTTGCCTTCTCCAGCTCAGCCTGCCTCAGGTTGGGAAGCCAGTGATGGGGAGGGGACCCCTCTCCCTGTGGCAGGAAGCCTTGCTTGCTTCCAGAGCAGCCGTCCCCTCAGCCATAGACTGCCCCTTCCTGCTTCTCCGAGGGGGGTCTTTTGTCAGGTTTGGGTCAAACACAAGTCACTGTACCCCACAATTTCCAGGACAAATAGGTTACACTCTTCAGTCCCTTCCTGTACCTCCCTTTCTCTTGGTTTAAGGTGACAGGAAAGTACCTTCTCGCCCAGCTCATGAAAGGTGGTGGAAACCCCATAGCACTCCAGCGGCCTTAGCCAAAGGGATTTTTCTGGACCTCTTTTCCCTTATATTCCTGGAGCTGAATATTGGTCTAGGGTCACGAATCAGTGTTTTGTTAGTCTCTCTACAAGTTTAGCACAGAGGATTTAGCGCCTCTTTTTAAAATATTTGATAGCTCTTTTGTCCTGGGAGCCTCTCTGGGAGTGTGTGAGAAACAGGCCTGGCTTCATGTGCTGGCACCATCCTCATTGTAGCCTCCACGCCACACTGACTCCTCCCCGTGTGCCTGCACGAGGCTCAGTGCCTCAGGTACCCTAGCTCCCATCGTCCACACCCTTATCCTGGGAGGGCAGAATTCCATCTCCACTTTGCCGAGAGAAGACAAGCTCAAGGAATTTCAGTCATGGTCACCCAGCCAAAGTTGATAGAGCCTGGATTGGGCGCCAGGTCTGAGTCAAAGTCTGTGCCCTTTTGAAATGTTGAAGTTGTTATATAAATGAAATATTCGAAGCCTGGGATTTGCGTCACAACAATCCAGAACGGGATTGGGGGAAATGGGCAGGGTGTGGTGTGGAGGAAACGGGGCTGGCCACGAGTTGGTACTTGTCGAAGCTTGGTGATGAGCGCCTGGGAGTTCAGCATCCTGTAGTCTCTTTTTGTATATGCTGTGATCTTCCTGTGTAAGAATTTATTTTTTTAAGTCTGGACTTTTAACTCCCACACATTTGTGGTTTTTGTTGTTTGTTGTTTACATATGCATTTTAAATTTTGTGGAAACATTCTGTAGAAAACGTACTTTGTGTTCAAACACTTATATACATTTTTTGGATGATACACATTTGGAGTTTCTTTTTTTTTTTTTCCATTTTGGGCCACACCTGCGACATATGGAGGTTCCCAGGCTAGGGGTCTATTGGAGCTGCAGTTGCCCCCCACAGCCACAGCAACACGGAATCTTTAATCCACTGAGCAAGGCCGGGAATGAACCTGCGTCCTCATGGATACTAGTCGAATTTGTTTCCACTGAGCCCCAAAAGGAACTCTGGTCCTGTTTGTTTGGAGTGCTAATCAGAAACCTACCTTTTCTATGCACGTTTGAGGTTTGATGATTCGTAACTATGTGGCTATATCCTAAGAAACAGCCTTCAGGAAATTATTGTCTAATAACTGCCTAAAAGCTGGCATTACTTCATATAATTAATAACTCTTACTGTTTGAGTTTTACTGGGCTCAATAATCAGTTTTTCAGAAGTGACTGCTTTACCAACCTCTTCTGTAGATGGAGATAATAACACAATCAGTGTGAAAGAGAAGAAGAGCCACAGCACAGGGCTTGGACCTAACTTTTTTCTTTAAGAAAAATGACTGTTGAGGAAAGAGATAAGGCAAGTGTATTGTATGAGCTCTGAGTCCTAATGCAGCCTGGAAGATGAGTTTGTTTTTAGCATTTGAATTCTGTTTAGTCCGGAGTCCAAATGCTTCTTTTTTATTGAATTGTAGAGATTATCCCAATCTTGAAACTGAAAGATGAAATCATTAGGATTTTCCAGTTTTGACATTTATCTTAATTTAGTGGCTTCCCAATTACAGACATCTTAAAGAATTGTTAGACCTTTTAATTTCTACTTGTTAAGAACATTATGTAAAATGATTTTGAGGGCTATTGAACAAGTACTTGTTGAGCATTTGCTTCATCGAGGTGCTGAGCTGGGTCTGGAGATAGAGGAGTGAACAGGAGGGATCTGACTTACCCCCTCAGATAGCTTCACATTCTAATGGGGGCCGTGGAAGGACACAACTACCAGTTTTTTTTTGTTTTTTTGTTTTGTTTTTTCAGTTACATGTGTAATAAGTAGCTCAAAGGAGAACCGTGGTGGTGCAAGTAGAAATTCAGGAAAACTGGCTCAGCTCTAAGTCATTTAAGATGTATAACTGCCTACAGAGGGGAGCTTCTGCCTTATTTAACTTCCAATTCTCAATACGTCCAAAATTTCCTATTGCTTTGAAGTACTTCTTAACTGTTTCATGACCTCATCTATTAATTTGTTCATGCTTTAGGGATTTGTCAGTACCTACTAAAAAGCTATTTATTAGGTACAGCATACCCTGTACATATGAATTAGATTCAGTACTGTATTTGGGGAGCATGCGGATGAGTAACTGAGATGTCCATCGAAAACGTAAAATTCGTGATAGGCAGTAGTAGGCACCTTAAACAAAGTGCAGACTAAGTAGTTCAGAAAAGGGAGAGGTGATGTTTTGGGGGGATCAGAGAAAGCTTTGTATAGGACCTGAGATTTGAATTGGGACTTGAAGAATTGGGCATACAAGGATGGAAGGAAGTGTTCTGAATATTTTAAGTGAGGGACATGATGCAGTTCATAGACGAGAATCATTTCATCAGTGAAACTTTGGAGCTGATATGCTGTTTGCCCTGAAATTTGCCCCACAGCCTCTAAAACTAGTTGATAGTTTTCCTACCTGAGTTAACTTTCTCCTTCTGAGTTAGCTGGTCTCTGGCATTTATTTCTCTACTTCCCTAATATTATCACAGAATTCCCTGCTCCCCGGCCAGGACATGATAATTCTTTTTTCTTCTTCCTTTTCAATTGTTCTTGAACTTCTTATTTCCTAGTCAATTCTCCTGCACACTTTAAAAGTCTCTAAGAATGGAACAGCTGTAGTGCTTTGAAGAAATTTTAGTAGCTTGGAATTCAGATCAAATATTGAAGTGCTGTTTGTACCCGTTTTTGCTGACCACTTACTTACATACCAACTAACCTAAGAAAGGAGGGGCTTAGAGCCCAGGAGTGTGTGAGCTGCAGCTGAAATGTGTATGAGAGAGAGTAAGGCTCTGTATGAGGTCCCAATAGGCCAGCCTTACTCATCACTCTCCCTGGATTCTTCAACCAGGCAGAGCAAATTCCTTATACTCTCAGCTCTTCCTCAGAGCTGACATTTGTGTTCCCAACTCTTAAATTGGCACATTATTGCTATTTATACTATTTATCCTCAGAGCATTTGTGGGCTTATATATATATACTTTTGTATGGAAGGATACTGTATATGAGCATAAACATTAAAGGGAAGAAAATCAAATTCCAGTTAACTCCACAGATTCTTTTTTTCCTCTAATAATCCTGTTAATCATTAAATATTGTTAATCACTAAATTTTTTTAGATTGCTGTCTTGGTAATTGGTAGGTTACATATATATAAACTATTCTTTGTTCTCTTAAAATACTTTGTAGGGGGCAGCATTTCCTGTATGGTTTATAAATAATAAATTGCCTTTTAATTGCCATAGATGATTAAGAGCTTATGGTTTTTCTGCTCCAAAAAGAAAAAAAAATCACTTAAAGTATCTTACGTAGTGGATGATGACTCAAAAATCTACTGATCTCTTAAATATCAATATATGTATGTATATATATATATATATATATATATATATATATAATCTTCAGTTTTGATATACATTGTATTTCCTGTACCATTTACTTAAGATGGTTTGTTAATTTATGCAGTTTCTAAGCTGTGTGATGTTAAAAACCTCAGGAGGTTAGTTACATGGTTTGACATTATAGCTTAAAAAAAAAAACTTAAATAGTTGGTGCTTCTTGAATAAATCTAATGTCAGTTTTAAGATTATTTTTATTATTTATTTTTATTTATTGGTCTGAATTTTTAAGGAAGTAACTGTAAGTTTACTTTCTATAAGTAAGAGGATAAAGGCAGAAAAATGTATGTATTTAAGACAAATTTGGGTGAGCAAAGAGAGGATATTGCATTTGACCTTAATGAGTGGAAGTCCTAGTACATGGTAATATTGAGATCTAGATGAAGTGAATTGAATAATACTTTTTATGTTATCTGGAAAACATGGAAGAATTATATTTTTGCAATTTAGAGTTCCTTTAACTAGGAATTAATACTGAAAAATAACAAGCAAGCAGATATTAATTCAACAGAGACAAATCAAATCCCTTCTCTGTGTGAAGCATTATAGCAAAATCAGCAGAATTATGAGGACACATATGACTTGATCTTGGCTCTTGCGTTTATTATGTAATAAGAATAAGACATAAGATATAAAAGTATTACAATCTACAGGGGAGAATGTCTCTTAAGAAAACACTTTCTCCAAAGACAACAGAAATAAAAGCAAAAATAAACCAATGGGATGTAATCAAACTGACAAGCTTTTGCACAGCAAAGGAAACCATAAAAAAAAACCCAAAAGACACCCTACAGGATGAGAGAATATAGTTTCAAATGATGCAACTGACAAGGGCTTAATCTCTAAAATACACAAACAACTTATACAACTCAACAGCAAAAAAAGGCCAACAACGCAATTGAAAAATGGGCAAAAGACCTGAATAGACATTTCTCCAAAGAAGATATACAGGTGGCCAGCAGGCACATGAAAAAATGCTCGATACCACTAATTATTAGAGAAATGCAAATCAAAACTGCAATGAGGTACCACCTCACACCAGTCAGAATGGCCATCATTAACAAGTCAATAAATCACGAATGCTGGAGAGGGTATGGAGAAAAGGGAACCCTCCTACACTGTTTGTGGGAATGTAAATTAGTACAACCGATATGGAAAACAGTATGGAAGTACCTCAGAAAACTACACACAGAACTACCATACAACCCAGCAATTCTGCTCCTGGGTATATATGCAGACAAAACTTTCATTGAAAAAGATACATGCACTGGTATGCTCATTGCAGCACTGTTCACAATATCCAAGACATGGAAACAACCTAGATGTCCACTGACAGATGAATGGATTAAGAAGATGTGGTATATATATACACAATGGAATACTGCTCAGCCATAAAAAAGAACAAAATAATGTCATTTGCAGCAACAAAGATGGAACTAGAGACTCTCGTACTAAGTAAAGTAAGTCAGAAAGAGAAAGACAAATACCATATGATATCACTTATATCTGGAATCTAATATATGGCACAAATGGACCTTTCCACAGAAAAGAAACTCATGAACTTGGAGAATAGGCTTTTGGTTGCCAAGAGGGAGGGGGAGGGAGTAGGATGGACTGGGAGTCTGAGGTTAATAGATGCAAACTGTTGCATTTGGAGTGGATAAGCAATGAGATCCTGCTATATATAGCACAGGGAACTATATCTAGTCACTTGCGATGGAACATGATGGAGATATTGTGAGAGAAAGAATATATATATATATATATATGTATGTATGACTTGGTCATTTTGCTTCTGTCAAGTAGATGACAGAACAGTGTAAATCGACTATAGTGGAAAAAATAAAAATTAAAAATAAATAAATTAAAAAAAACCCAGAAAACAGCTTAACTACTACACATAGGCCAAATCCATTCTGGATGGCTTGTGAGTTAAACATGCTTTTTATATCTTCAAATGTTGAAAAAAATCAAAAGGAAAGTAGTATTTCATGATGCATGTAAATTATGTGAACTTCAAATTCTAGTGCCCATAAATAAAGCTTATTGGAACACAGTAACGCTTATTCACTTGTGTATTGTGTATGGCAGCTTTTGTGAGTTAATGGCAGAATTGAGTAGTTGCAACAGATTATGTGACCTGCAAAGCCAAAATATTTATTCTCTGGCTCTTTATAGAAAAAAAAAATGTGCGTCTCCTTGCTGTAATAGGCTGTGCTGCAGGAACAGGTATATATGAAGTTGACCCTTGAACAACTTGGGTTTGAACGTGGGTATTTTTCAGCAGTAATACCGCAGTGCTGAACAGTCAGTGGCTGGCTGGATCAGCAGATGGCACGGAACTGCAGACAGAGGCTGACTATAGTTATGTGTAGATTAACCCCCTCATCATTCAAGGGTTGGTGGTGTACAGGTTTGGAGGAGATCCCTCTCAAAGTGAGCTGAGGTCTTTGGCCGCTTTCCATCTTAAATAGTGGCCAGCATTCAGGGTATCATGTCAGGTGTTTCTCTCCCCCTCACCTCCAGCCTAGGATGAGATGGAGGTGATCTAGTTGGTTCCTATTAGAGTCGGTCCCTCAGCATGAGGAGAAACAAACTGAGATGCCTACTTGGTCAAGCAGGTGATTGAGGAAGGATGGCAGAGTCTAAGGAATGCAGGAGTAATGGGACCCATGTGAACTTGAGACATACATGACCCATCAGTAGCCTATTGCCCTGTGGTTGTGTAGAATTGCCACCTTTGGGGACTTAAAAAGAAGTGGAAAGTTACGATCTTGGGTATAAGGTAGTTTAAAAGTTTGAATGTGAACAGCGATGCTGTAAGAGGCAGGTCTGTATGAGCACGCAAGCCAACCTGTGTAGACCTGTTTGTGACTTGAACTCTAAAGCAAGCTAAGTGCCGCCTGTCTTTCTCCAAGCCTATGGGACCTGCCATCTTCCAGCGGCAGTGAGGGCCCTGATAGCTCTCTGCTCCACCCATCACAGCTTGAGACCCAGTGTCAGTCAACCCTGAGTGGGTGCCAAGGGGCTATGGGGGGAGGGAGTGTATGATCTGCATTCTCTCAGTGACTGTGACCAGAAACCTTACTAAATCAAAACGAAACCAAACCCAGATCTCTTACCTCTCTTTCTAGTCTCTTTTGTGTTATTATCCTCCTCAGCCAGGCCTGGTCAGGATGGAAGTGAGGAGGCACAGGATTCCAGCACTAAATTTTACTCTGACTCCAGGGGGTGCTTCTGATTTGGGTGGGGGGAGGGGCAAGACATGGGAGAGGCAGGCAGTGTGGGCCTGGTGAGTGAGGTATGGATAGCGTCCTTCTCGCTCAGAGAATGTGTAGGATTTAGAAAAGAAGAGGAGGGTGTTCCCTGAGAAAGTAGAAGTAAAAAACACCAGAGAGAGGAAAATAAAGGAGTTCTGTGTTCAAAAAATGACAAAAATTCCACTTTGGCGGCCTTGCTGTGAAGAGGGAAAAGGCGGGAGCAGTATGTTGGGTGCTTTATAAGGAGATGGGATCTTTTTTGAATTTAATTTTTAAATTTATACAGTTTTTAAAGGTTACTTTCCATTTACAGTTACTACAAAGTATTGACTATTCCCCATGTTGTACAATATATCCTTATAGCTTATTTTGAACCAAATTGTTTGTACCTCTTATTCTCCTACCCATGTCTTGCCCCACCTCCGCCTTACCCCTGACTGGTAACCACTAGTTTGTTCTCTGTATCTGTGAGTCTGCTTCTTTTTGGTTATGTTCACAGGTTTGTTGTATTTATTGTTTAGATTGCACTTATAAATGATACTGTAGAGTAGTTGTCTCTCTCCCTGAGGAGACTGGGTCTGATTGAGTGAGAGACCGCTGCAGAGTTTGGGATTGGAGTCTGATGGGCTCTTGAAGTCGGATTCATCTGACAGAAGCACCGAGGTTAGAGTCATTGCAGGCAGTTAAGATTAGTGGTGTGGAGAGGAGAGGGGACCACTCCTCTTGCCTGAAGCTGAGTAGTTTGGGGACATGTACACTGGTCCGGACCAGGCCACCAGCTTTGGTGTGGAGGAGGAGGTACATGGACACGTGCTTTGCAGCCAGGAGGGTAGGAGATAGCCAAGGCAGTCCTGAGGCCTTGATCACGTAAGGCCTGCTGTCCTCCTTCCCTTGTCATCTGGAAAGTGCTTTCTTGTCCTTGTCACATTTAATTCCCACAACGGTTCTGAACAATTTCCCCTTACAGTTGACACAAGTGGAAGCAGATTCGGGTTAAATACCAAGCAGCTAAGGAACGACACCAGGGGCAAGCAGATCCTAAAGTGCACAACTGTTCCACAGTGTGTTATAATTGTTGTTTTTACTCTATAGAGAAACTAGCTAAGAACCGACAAGATTATTTACGTGTAGCTTTTTAATGGTCTTTCCTTTAGCCTTTTAGAATTTTGGGACTAGAGTTCTAAGATCTTAATTTCATAATCAAAAATGTCATTTGTTAAGATAAAGTTGCATGAAGATATAGACATGTCATCACCTTGGCTAGATTATATTTACTGTACACTGATTAAAATGTAAAGAAGCACAAGCTCAGTTCCACCAGTATATAAACCGTTTATCAGTCAGCAAATATTCTCACTGTAATACAGTGAGGGCGTCAAAAGGGTTTGGTTTCTTTCTGATCAGTATTTCAGATCACTTAAGGGGACTCATAAGTCTGTCAGACTGGGTTTGTTTTTTCCCCTTTATGCACCATTTGAGGAATCCTATGTTTCTTCCTTTATGTTTCTTCTTTGTGCATGCACAGTCTTAGTTTTCCCAATTCAAAACTGAGCTAATTCCAAAAAATGTCATAAATGTTCATATTAAGTTTTACCTCCTGGAAAAATGAAGTATAATAGTCTTTTTTTTTTTTTTTCAGCAACCCTGCATTTAATTCATTGTACCAGGCCAGGTGTCAAACCTGCATGCTAAGCCACTGATCTATTGCACCAAGAGCGGGAACTCCAGGATATATTTTTTTTTTTGGGGCTGCACCTTCAGCATATGGAAGTTCCTAGGCTAGGGGTCAAATCGGAGTTGCAGCTGCTGGCCTGCGCCACAGCCACTGCAACACAGGGTCTGAGCTGCCTCTGTGGCCTGCACCACAGCTCAGGCAATGCCGAATCCTTAACGCACTGAGTGAGGCCAGGGATTGAACCCATGTCCTCATGGATACCAGCCTGGTTTGTTGCCACTGAACCACAGAGGGAACTCTCCAGAATAGTCTTAATTAAAAGTAATGACACAAAGAATTTATTTTAAATTGAGCTGCCAGGCATCTAGACACAGACTGTATACATTAGGTGGAATAGTTGTAATTAAAACTTTATGCACAGGAGTTCCCATTGTGGCTCAGTGGTTAACGAATCCGACTTGGAACCGTGAGGTTGCGGGTTCGATCCTGGCCTTGCTCAGTGGGCTAAGGATCTGGCGTTGCTGTGAACTGTGGTGTGGATTGCAGACGTGGCTTGGATCCCGTGTTGCTGTGGCTGTGGCGAAGGCTGGCAGCTACAGCTCCTGTTAGACCCCTAGCCTGGGAACCTCCATATGCTGCGGGTGTGGCCCTAGAAAAGGCAAAAAGACAAAAAAAAAAAAAACAAAAACAACTTTATGCACAGAATTAAGTTTTTGATTCTTATGAGTTTTTTTAAAAATTCAGGTCTAGATTGCAACTGTTCCAAGAGCTTTTTTCCATGCATGTTCAACTTCTTAACCTTTCTATTTTTGTACTTACTGTATAGATGGGATTTTTTAAAAATGTTCCACCTTGAACTTGGATGCCTCATTCTTAACTGTCTAAAGAAATGGAAATTAGTCATGCTGCCATTATGTAATTTTGATGACATCCGGACATGTATTTCTAAACTGACACAACCGCTGCTTTTACAGGTGGCTTAAGGAGAGGACTGAGTGAATGTCAAGGCTGTCCTTTCAAACCAGCAAATTTGGCAGGGATTGTTAGAGCAGAAAAGGCAAAAAGCAGCCCGGGGTTAAATTCATTATTTGAACTTCTGGTGGTGTGGTGATGTTACATCAGTTACATTCTTGTCAGGGATTCGAAATTAAAGGGGAAGCCAAACTCATTGTATACCCCACATTTGTCCTGACCCCATAGCTTAAATGTACAGGTCACAAAGGTGTTAAAACTAGTACGTGTTAACTGACCAATCTGACCAGGTGTTTTTAGACTTAGGTTCTGTGTACTCCCAGCTACAGTAACAACCAGACTTTATTGAACAGGAGCCTCCCCTTTGCCAGACAGTGTTTTAGACCAGGGAAGACAAATGGGAAGTCGTGTTCTTTCCCATCAAGGAGGTTTCCACACAAGGCGATAAATATGGTACCGTGTTACGTAGTGGCTGGGAGGCAAATGTACCTATTTTCAGCCTGATTCTGGCTTCTTAGCTGTGATCTTGACCAACCTCTTTATTACCTTGAGCCTCAGTTTCCTCATATAAGAAATGAGCAAGAAAGCACTAAACTAGTAGCGTTAAGTACAGCAGTGTATGGAAAGTACTTTTGGTGCAGCAGAAGTGGGTAGCTGTCAACTACCCTAACAGACAATGTGCCAGGCATTATGAGAGGCCGTTGGAAGTCAGTTTCTAAGGAAATAATGCCCATTTTGAGACTTGATAGTAAATTAGGGTTGGCTTGAGGGTTGTACAAAGGAAACGTTTACACAGTATGTGTTTGCATTGTGTTCATTTTGTTTCTGGCTATGCAGATAATATATGTAATTTTGGAAATTTCTGTGTGGTGCAGCGGGTTAAGGATCCAGCATTGCTGCAGCTGTGGCACAAGCTGAAACTGTGGTGTGAGTGCGGCCAAAAAAAAATGTAATTTTAATACCAAAAAAGAATCTAAAAATTGATATAGGACTGTGAATTTGTGTTCAAAATAATAATTATCATTGCTTCTAGTATGTGTTTCTTATTACACATCAGAAACATAAGAGCTTAAATGGCATCTGAGGGAATTAAGGATAAAAGTATAAATAGACTGAGAAACTTTCATGAAGTTAAGTTGAACACTTGTTTGTGTTAATTGTTAGGAACTTGCCTTTATGCTACTTTCTAACAGGGTCTGATATTGAAGCAAATTATTGCATTTTGATTCCCTTAATTTTGATTAATTTGACACAGTTTTCCTGTCTTCCCTTTTTATAATCAAGTGATCTATGATAATGAATATTAAAAATAATTCATTAATTATCTCTTCTGATAAGATCTCATCAAAATCCTAGCATTCTAGCCAGATATCTACTAAATTAGGTATTTTGACACGATAGCCACAGTGGCTTCTATTTTGAGGTAATTTTACAAATGAAGGCCAAGCAGTGCTTTCCTCCAGGGTTTGAATAACCACCTCTTTTTCCTTTACTTTTTCTGGCTTCTTGTCTTGTATAGCTCACAACTTTAAAGGCAAAAACTGGATACCTAGAAAACCACAGCCATATATATCATAGCTATAATGTACCAATAGTTGAAAAGAAATTTAGCTCTTACTGTATAGAGTTAGCAGTTTATATTATTTTTTTTTTTCTGTGCTGGTTTTTAGCCAGTAAAAACATCCACTATCCTTATAATCTCCTAGAGATGGGAGCCATTTCTAAAGGGCCTTCAACCATGACCTGGTCTGTCAAGTAGTGATTATTGCCAAACCCAGGTGGCTGATAGTAAGATTTCAAATAGCCAATGGATTCTAATTTAGAACAGCTCAATCTTGTCTCTGTTTTAAGATACATTAACCTGATACTTCAGCCACATCTGTCCAGAACAAGAAAGCACATTGTTCTCAGTTTATTTTCCATTTAAAGGAAATCTGGGGAATGCGTAGCCAGAGCCTGTGTTAAATATTGTTTACTGCCCACCTGCTTGTTACTGTCATCCATATTTTTTTTATTATGTTGTCCTTATGTTTCTCTGTTGTCATTAGACAGTCATTTTCCCCAAGGTAAAAACATTCACGACACTTGTCATTTATATACCAGATAAGTTTTAAACTTGCCTTCACTGGTTTGGAACTCTCATGAAGAGATCCTGGTGTCAGAAGCCTTTCTTGCGTGGATGGAGTTGGCTTCGGTGAGGACCAGGTCACTCAGAAAATCCCTAACTCTTTGGAGAGGCCTGTTAGTGGGTTTCTGCAGTTAAAAGTAGTTACCGTGGTTACTGTGCAGAGTATCTGCTTTTTCCTGCCCTGGGCCAGGCAGTGAATGGACAGAAAATGGTAACTTTCCTGCAGTACCTTTAAGCAGAAATGATTCTCTTAGATTTAGGCCTGAGCAGTTTTGTATGCCCATATGATGTGTGATGAGCCCACAACTGGATAAATCCCCACAGGAGGCAGGTGCTTTGAGTTCCCTTCTAGCTACTGGTTGTGTGACAGTCTGGAGGGCCAGCCCTTTCCTTTGCTGATAGCTGTTGGAGAAGTGATTGGCAGCCTGAGAAGAAGAGCAATCAATGCAAGAGAGATGTTTAAAAAAAAGAAAAAAAAGCTATATGCTTCCCGAGTCTCTTGGCTATGGTCCTATAATCATCTCTGATGATTTAGTAGGAACAGACGAGATCTAGTATGACCTTGGAGTAACAGTACTCATTGTTGGGAGCAGGATGGTTTTAATGTACTTTTTGTTCTAGATTGCCAGCTAACAGTAGCCTCATTGTCTTCTACCTTATTTGTCATACAGCACCCTGCAAAAATAGTTTGAGTAAGACTTAAAATGAAAATATGAGCTTTTGAAGAGTGTGTAACTTTCCCTTTCACAATTGCCTTGCGTGACTTCCTACAATCATCTGATCTAAATATTTCTTCTCAGTTGCTCAAAAATACAAGGTAAAGAAAATTTAAATGTGAATTTAAAAATTTTAACATCTTTTGTCATTATGTCAGGGGTTGGTTATGTAGTCAGGTATGTCTATTTTTTTTTTGTTAAATGAGTAAAATGTTCATGGAAAATTGTTGTGGAGGATTTTGAAACTAGGGGAAAATGTAAAGAAAAATAAACAGCTGTAATCCCACGTGACATCAGGGGACTCACATATTCAGTGAGTGTGGAGACAAATACCATTAATACATTTGGGTGTGCCTAAGGGTTTTTTCCATGTATATTTGTCTTTTTTTTTTTTAAGGAAAATAGAGATCAAAACGTGCAAACTTCATGTAGCTTCACTTTAAATTAAATTAATAACTTTGGATATTGCTTTTATTATGTTTATTTTTCTTTTGTGATAGCTGGAAGATTAGAATTTGCCTATGTCCTTTAGCAACCTCACTTTAGGCATGTCTGCTAAATACAGCTAGGAATTTTTTTTTTTAATATAGTTGATTTACAGTGTTGTACCAGTTAGACAATTTTTTTTTTAATTTAAAGATTTAATTGGCTTTATTCAGCAAATAATGAATTGGGCAGCATCCTACCTAACACGTAGGGAAAAACTCCTGTAATTTCATTAGTGAAGGAGTTCCTATTGTGGCGCAGCAGAAACAAATCCAACTAGGAACCATGAGGTGTGGGTCCAATCCCTGGCCTTGCTCAGTGGGTTAAGGATCTGGCATTGCCATGAGCTGTGGTGTAGGTCACAGCCTCAGCTCGGATCCTGTGTTGCTGTGTCTGTGGTGTAGGCCAGCGGTTACAGCTCTGATTAGACCCCTAGCCTGGGAACCTCCATATGTGGTGGTCGCGGCCCTAAAAAGTGAAATACAAAAACAAAAACAAAAAACCTCATTAATGGTTGTAGTGGATTCTCATTAAATATGTGACCTTAATTCCATACTCTTTCATACGCATCTCTGGCTTGTAGGGTCCTTAATCTTTATTGTCCACACCTGCCCTTAGCTCATCTCCCCTCAGTCCTGCCTGACTGCATTCATCTCCTTCTCATAGTCTCACTTCTGCCAAGATCACCTCTTTACTCCCCATTTTCCTCCTTGAGCCATCTGCTCCACCCAAATGGTCTTTTTCTGTTTCCCCAGCCCACCCCATTTTAAGTCCCACTTCTCCTTTTGGCGCCATCCTGCAGGCTGGCATACCTACCCTTTCCTTCACTCACCGAATTATTTGCTGTGAGACCCAGCTTCAAATCCTGCATTTTCTATTAACCTGCTTATGTTAGTAAGATGTGCCGTCCTGAAGTGGTATTCTGGGGCATCACCCTGTAGAGGAACTTATACAGGTTTCAAGTGAACAGTTTATTTTTTTGGTAAAGACATGTGGTTAACTTCTAAATCTTGAAGCTAGTAGTTGTCATAAAACCAAACTCATTCGTCCTGTCCCCCTCCCCACAAAGAACAGACAGAAAGTAAGATACAGGCATATGCTTGCCCTGACATTTCTTCTCTTTTGCAGTTTGAACTGTTCCAGACATTTTCACAGTTTAGTTAGTTCTGTCTTGACTTTTTTCTTTGTGGATAACATGGCTAACTGGGTTTCATCATCAGTTCTGTGAGTTTTGATCGTAATCCCTCCTCCTGCCATCACACTCTTGAAACCCTGTTTTGTAATTGAAATAGGCCTGTGGTTGGGGTCGGGGGAAGCCACCTTAGTCAGTTAACCTGGGCCTCGCTGACAAGTCACAAAGACCTTACCTTAACCTAGTGCAGTTTTAGGCCTTCCAAGTATTTTTTTCTCTTAACCCATCGAGCAGTGGAGCGCTTATCAACCTTTTTCCCCTTTGCATATGTGGAAGCCACATAAATAGTGAACTTTTCTGAAAAAGACATGATCCCTATCTTGAGCTTACTATCTGCCTAACTCTTGAGTAATAAAAATGTGATGTAACCCAGGAATACATGGATAGTCTGGAGTCAGTAAGATCAGAATTTTGATCCTGGGTCCTCAACTCAATGGCACTCTGAGTATCTTATCACTCTTGAGCCTCAGTTTCTCCTGTGAAATGAGCAAGGGAGGGTATAGGGAGAATCAGCTGAGTGTCCTTTCTGCTTCCTTCCTCTGCAGTTTTTTTTTTTTTTCTCGGGCCATCTCACAGCATATGGAGCTCCCAGGCCAGGGAGTGGATCCAAGCTGCAGCCACGTACCAAGCTGCAGCAGTGCTGAATCCACTGTGCCAGGCTGGGGATCAAACCCGTGTCCCAGCACTGCCAAGCTGCCACCGCTGATCCTGTTGAACCACAGTGGGAGCTCCTCCTCTGTAGGGTTTAATAAAGAGCTCTGAGGACTAGGGAAGTCAGTCCAGGCTTCTTGAGGGATGAAGACTTGACCTTGGCCTTGAAGGCTGGCTAGGATTCCACCAGATTGAACGGAGAAGAAAAGGCATTCCAGGTGTGGAGAAGGAGCCAGTCCACAGAGCCTTGAAATCGCATGCGGGGAGGGAACTTGACAAAAACAGTGCTTTAAAAATGAGCGGGAGGGAGTGGGATGGACTGAGAATTGGGGTTAATAGATGCAAACTATTGCCTTTGGGATAGATAAGCAATGAGATCCTGCTGTATAGCACTTGGAACTATATCTGGTCGCTTATGTTGGAGCATGGTAATGTGAGAAAAAGAATGTATGTGTGTATGTGTGACTGGGTCATCTTGCTGTACAGTCGAAAATTGACAGAACACTGTAAACCAGCTAAGATGGAACAGATAAAAATCATTAAAAAAATAATAAAAATGTGTTTCAGAGGGCAAGAGGGGAGAGAGTGTGGAATCCCAGGGATGAGGCAGTGTCTAATCTAGGTGTGAGTGAGGATTGGTGGTTAGGGAGTGGTGGGGAAAGGGCAGCTGCAACAGGTATTTCCAGGGAAGACTCATCAGGGCCTGGCGTGTGGGGCCACGAAATGGAAGACATTGCACGGGTTCAAGCAGGCGATTACTGTGTCATTTATTCATTCATTCTTAAAATGTTTAAATAAAAATCTGCTGCCACAAGATTCTGTTTTAGGTGTTGGGGATTAATCACCAAATGAAACAGAAGTCCCCTATCTTTTGAAGCGGACTTTCCTGTGTTAATTGTGTTAAAAGTTTAGTGGCAACAATTTTGGCATCTTGAGAGGTCTTTATATAGCTCACAGTTCCTTCATCACATCTAATAGTCAAGTGGGAAATGTCAAAGCACATCCACTGTCTTCTTTAATCAATATACAGTAGTTTCACATTTTAGAACTATAGAGAATAAAATAGACTTAGAAAATGCTGTGTTTCACAGATCAAAGGAAGTAGTACTACTACAGGTTTAGTAATTAGCCTTATACTCAATAAATTTCAGAGACTGTCTTGGAGTTTGGAGCACATAGGGAATTGTTGAGTTGTGAAAGGTTCCTTTTGTAGGCTTTGCTTTGGATTAAAATTAGGTTCATTTCATAGCCAGGAGGAAGTAATTTGGTTGAGCAAGACTTTAGTACTTTTGAGCTTTTTTCCAAGTGATTTTTTTGGTTTCTTTTTGAAGTAGTACTATGATATTTTACTTTTCAGCTCAGTTTTCTTCAATTCTTTAAGGTGAATAAATTTTAAGTTTGTACTAGGTGATTCTTTGGCAAAAATTGTTGACATAAGAAATAGAGAAGTTTGAAAACTAAAATATGCTTTCCCATGGTATTTTGAAACCTTGAATTAGAAGAAAATTATCTAATTAAAATTAATGATGCATTTAAATATTCATTTACTTAGGAAAATTTCTCTCCCTGTCATTTAATATACGCAGTTTTATTTTATGGTGTTTTTATGGCAGCCACAATTATTCAACTATAACAATAGAGTTTAAAGACTTTTCATAGTTCTTAAGAAATAAAGGAATTTGGACTTAGTAGTACTGATATGATTTCTTGCAATCAAAGAATATGAAAAATATTCACAATGATTAAAACTCTGAGTTGCCATAAATATATTACCCTCCAGTATGTGAATTTCTCAGTTAAAAAAAAAATCATGCATTTTTTTCTTAATGATAATTTGATTTTTTAAATTTCCTTCAGGTAAAAGTGCAGTTTTAAAGTGTCTACTGGATATTCACAAAATCTTTCAAGAAAACGACCCAGCTTACATTCTAAATGATCTCTACATATCAGACTACTGTGTGTGGATTCAGAAAGCCAAGTAAGTTTTAAGTTACAAGTTTTACATGCTCGCACTGCTAGAGCACCTACCTACTTTCCGGTGAGGAAGAAAATGAAATTACCTGGAGGATAAGTTTTAATGAGGGAGAAACCTGTACAGCTACCATACACTTCAGAAGTACTGGATCAACAAGGAGGGCTTGGTGAAGTTACTTAGGGAGAAGGTGCAGGTGATGAAAAGTTAATCTTATGAGAAAAAATGGGTATAGCCTGAAAAGTAAGTATTAAAACAGGTAGTTCTGATCTTCATTGTTATGGTATTGACTGTCCTCCATGAAATCTCAAGACTGGGTATCTGAACTCGTGTCTGTAGTTGACTTAACAGTGGGGTACGAATACGTGTGTGTGGGCATATTTGTAAATATCAAGCGCTATAGACCTAAATCTACAGTGAGCCCTGCCCTCATTTATTAACCACTGGGCTATGAAATCCATTATTCAAAGTATAAGAATGATTACCTTCAGAGCTTAATAAAATGTTTCTAAGGGTCTGCATACTCACGAATGTGTCCATTGCACTTGGTAGGTAAAAAAAAAAAAGTTTACAATTACCTCACTCAAGGAAGTATATCAAGTTTAAAAGTGCAGTGAAAAAAAAAAAAAAAGGAGTTCCTGTTGTGGCTTAGTGGTAATGAACCCAACTAGTATCCACGAGGATATGGATTTGATTCCTGGCCGTGCTCAGTGGGTGTAGGTCACAGACGCAACTCTGATCTGGCGAGCTGTGGTGTGGTGTAGGTTGGCAGCTTCAGCTCCAATTTGACCCCTAGCCTGGGAACTTCGATATGCAGTGGGTGCAGCTCTAAAAAAAGGGGGGACAGCATTGAATTTTCATTTTGTGAAGGTTGTTCTATAGGCCTGATTCTTATCATACATGCCCAAAATATCCATTTCAGGAGCAGGAGACTGTTAATTGAGAACATACAAAGAAAGCCTTTGGTTGGAATTCTTAAGTGCTATTGAAAATGATGGCACAACATCATTCATGACTTAGAAGAAAAATGACCACGATATTTTTACTATTACTGTGATTGGTAAATGAATGCTTTAGGGTGGCTTTTAATGCTTGTTCCGAGTGAGCCATTATATAGAAATTTATTTTTGATTTCTATTCATGGAGAAGCAATTTTGCGATACTGCAGAGTGAAATAAGAAAAAAACTTGAGGCTATACCTGTTGTTAGCAAAATGCTTAGGGACTGCTCAGGATAATGCCTAATAATATACAGCAGGTGGTGGCAGCATTCGTGTTGGAAATCTAGATTTCACCAGATGGAAAATTGCATCTTTAACCCCTGAGGTCATAATGGTATGTCATCACTTCATTTGATCCTCCTGCTAATTGAGCTTATCAAATACCCTGCTGTCATTTCCTGTTGTTTTCATAATAAAATTAAATTGAAATAGTCTATTTGTGAGGGTTTAGGTTTTTCTTTTTTCTTTCAGGGTGAGGATTTTATAAGCATGTAATGAGCATTGAGGTTTGTGCCAGGATCCCATTTCCGTGAGTGCCTCCTTTCTCTGTTTGTGGCATTCTTTATTGACTAGAGAGAAGATCATGTTTCAATGAAGTAGAAGGGTGTATGCCCTCAGTTGATGTGGGGTTTAATAGGACTTTCTTGCGCTTAAAAAAATTTTTTTTTCCCTTGGTTTTAAGTTGCAGGAAATAAAATGACCTTCTTAGGTTCCTAATCATTGTTAGGATAATAATTTTTAGAAAGATATTAAGTTATTGGGGAGTGAAATAGAGGAGAGAAACCAGCAGGAACTCTTCAAATTAGTTTGGAAAATTTTTTTCCAACTTTACCCATTTGACTGTAACTTTCCTTTTGCCGAATAGACTGACTTGTTTTCACTTTGTGTTTTGCATTTTAACTCTAGTCTGGACCAGCTATTTTTTCTCCCCTTTGAAATAAGATAACCTAATATTAATTAGTCTAATTTCATTCTTAATTTTTCAAGCACAACATGATTGAGCTTTCCAGTATCATCTTTTGTGTGAACTTTCTTGGCTGTGAATTAATAATGCTGCAGCGAATGTCTATACTTTTCATAACTAATTTCTTCCTTACTTTTCACCTTCTATTTTATTTCTTTCCCATACAGTTTATTAGTGAAATCTAGCACCTTATTTTTATGTTTTAAAATAATTTTGCCTTTTCCTCAGTCTCTATTTGATTATAATGACAACTGTGTAAAATTTTATTTGAAATACCAGACAAGTGCTGAATTCTGACTAGCATTCCATTTTTATAGTCAGGCATTTACTTTGGCAAAAACTTACTGGAATATGGGTAGCGAAGTCATCCTTAAACTGAATTAATGAAGTTAGAGCAACAGATATTGTTAAGTTTTGCTTTAGTGCCCCATAGTTTTCTCTGTGATATCTGCGTCTTGTAGAGACTATTTGCAGATCTTAAAAACTGAAGCTCCTGTATTTTTATTCCGAGTTGCAGACTCTACAAATAATTTTTCTGAAAAGGAACACTCCCTGCCATCCTTCAGTGTAGCTTCACTGGAGGTTTCCAGTGTGGTGGTGACTGCAGCAAATACCCCTGGGTGGCAGCATGTGGAAGTGGTTTGCTTGAGGTCATACAGCTTGTAAGAGATAGGTCTGTCGTAGTCTCAGGTCTTCTGGGTCCGGGTTTTGTATTTTTCCAGTTATGCCACCTAGAAAAACAATTGTCTTTGCCCATGGTATGGGGTTGAGGGCGATGGAGGGTGAGAAAAAAGTCCTCCCTGTAGAGAGCTTTTCCCTGTAGCATGATGGATTAAGGGCTCCTTTATCTTCCTCCAGGATGTTCCCATAGCACTTGGTTTAGAGATCATCTGGGCCTGCCTCGCTTTGGAGTAATTGAGGTGCATATATCTTTCTCTAAAGTGTTAAAGTTGTATAGCATGGGGAGCTATATCCAGTCTCCTGGGATAAACCATAATGGAAGGCAGTATAAAAAAAAGAGAAGAATGTATGTATGTATAACTAAGCCACTTTGCTGTACAACAGAAATTGGCACAGCGTTGTAAAGCAACTATATGTAAATTAAAAAAAAATTTTTTTTTATGGCCACACCTTCGGCGTATAGCAGTTCCTGGGCCAGGGATTGAATCTGAGCTTTAGCTGTAACGTACATTGCAGCTGTGACAATGTGGGGTCCTTTAAACCACTGTGTGGGGCTGGAGATCAAACACGCACGCACCTTGGCAGCGACCCCAGGCACTGTAGTTGGGTTCTTTACCCACTGTGGTACAGCAGGAACTCCAAAAAATATTTTTTTAAAATAAATAAAATGTTAAAGTTCATGATAAAGGACATCTCTCTGGACCCATCGTAGTCCCTTGTGAACACAGTAAATTTTAGTTGGATTGAATGGTACTTAGTAAAGCCAGTTGAAGGAGCATTTCTCCTTTGTTTTACAAAAACAAACTGTGAATCAGTTCTAACTTTACTTTAATTGAAATTTTTAGCTGCACTCAAGATTTCACCTTCCCCTGCTTTCTTTCCTGGTGAGCTGTACTCACAAGGAGCACTGATAGTTCTGACCCTCTGAAAGCTTAACATTTTACACCCTTTGGTATGAGCTAGGGTAGAAAAGCTTGTACCATAAAATATGTTCCAGCCCTGCCTCTCATTGATCTTAAGACCTAAGCAAGTCACTCTGAGACTTCATCTAATACAGCCAGTGCTAGTTATTTTTCCAGTGCATTTTTGAGCCAGTGGAAATAATGCTGTGTGTATCATTTTGTGACTTGTTTAATAGTTATGATAGTACCCTGTAAGTCATTTTTCTTTATAGCATAATATCCATAGCATAGTATTTTAAAAAATCTAATCAGTTCCTCATTACAAGTTTATGCCCGCTGAAGAAAATTTGATACTTTATGATTTTAATGCAGAGTGTGGTTTGAAATGACACTGGATAAAGTATGGTATTATTTTGTTTTTCTGCATGGAAAAATTTTGATTGTTCCTTATTTATTTATTTATTTGGCTGCCCCATGGCATATGGAGCTTCTGTGCCAGGGATCAGATCCAAGCCACACCCACAAACTAAGCCGCAGTTGCAGCAACGCCGGATCCTAAACCCACTGTGCCAGGCCGGGGATCGAACCCACATCCCAGAGCTGCCAAGATGCTGCTGATCCCATTGAACCATAGCAGGAGCTCTAATTGTTCCTTGTTATGAAAAAAGAAACTAAAATGTAAAATCGCAACCGACTTCAGTACAAGTCTGAGCTTGTCTTGAAGGTTTTAAATCTTTTTTTTCCTCCAGTGTAGTTTTTTAAGATAGTTGTGGGGGAAAAGGAAAAGACATGTCTTTGAAATGCTGAACCATTTTACTGTGATTAATACTCTTGGTGCATACATTTTTTCACCGTTTTTTTAGCATTCTTACCCACTCCCCCCCAAATGAAATCTTATTTTGCAACACTTTGGACACTAGTGTATAAAGTTTGGTAGAGTGAAACAACTCCATCACTAAATAGTTTTGTTTCACTTGGTAAATCCGAGACTTCATTCTCCTCAGTTGTGAATAAGCCGAAGCCATTTCTGTACTAGAATCTTAACAGTTTAGAAAACTTAGGACTGTACCATTGGTCATACCACGTCAGTTACATCCTCTGTCTACATGCTTTGGTAGGAAAATAGCTTATGTTCCTGACAACAGTGTAGATCTCTTCCTCTTTTTTTTCTTTATTTTAGGGCCACACCGATGACATACAGAAGTTTTCAGGCTAGGGGTCGAATCAGAGCTACAGCTCCCCGGCCTACACCACAGCCACAGCAACACGGGATGTGAGCCGGATCTTCGACCTACACCACAGCTCATGGCAACACTGGTTCCCCGGCCCACTGAACGAGACCAGTGATGAAACCTGTATCCTCATGGATACCAGTTGGGTTCGTTTCTGCTGGGCCACAATGGGAACTCCTAGATCGCTCCCTTTTGCCTTTCACTCACTCCTGGTTTATCTGCCAAAAGCCATGGGAGTGAATACTTCACATGCAGACGTGAAACACCAGCACCGAGTGTAAAAGTGGAATTACTTGTTCTTTTCAACCACCAATTGTTGAGCTCTGCTCTGTGCTAGGTACTGAGATACTCTGGTGATCAAGAGACTTGCCACCTTAAAGCTGGTCTTCTGATGGGGAGTACAGATGCCGGGGGAATACTGTGCACTAGCCTGCTAGAGGCCATGGTGGGGAGTATGGGTGCTGTGGGAGCACCCAGCAGGCCACATGCCTAGTCTTGGGGGCTAGGAAGTAAGAAAGAGTTGAAGCTGAGATGTGAAAGATCAAATGTGTGTGGGGAAGCAAGGGTGGGGAGTATTTCAGACAACAGAGACCAAAGAAAAGTTCCTTGTAAAGGGCTTGAAAGCCCGGGATGGTTGGAGATCCCATTCCCTGGTACAGAAATGGGAGGAAGGAAATGAGGCCGAAGAGTTCTTGTTGAGCCCTGGCCACACGGAGATGTTGGAAGTTTGTCCTGGGAGAGAGTGGAGCCACTGAAAAGGCCAAGCTCTGGAGTGTCTGAGAGCAACACGATGAGCTTTAGATTCTGGGAAGACCCATCAGGTCATATTGTGAGGAATGAATTGGAGTGAGGGCAGGGCTCTCAGACTCAATACTCAGAAGCTGGTTTGGAGGTAGGTGATCCAGGCAAAAGAAAGTCGAGGCCTGAGCCAAGGCAGTGAGAGCGGGGAAGGAGACTAGTGGTCAGGCTTAAGGGGTAGGTGAGACAGGACTTGGTAACCATTGGATCTTGGGGCGGGGGGAGTGAGAAGGGGAGGAGTCAAAGGTGAGATCTGGATTTGGCCAGTTAACTGGGCTGTTGGAGGTGCATTTGCTGAAATATATAATATTGGAGAGAGTAGAGGTTGGAAGAGAAGTGAGATGGAGGAAAAAATGAGGAGTTCAGTTTCAGAAATGTTGATTTGAGGTCTCTAAGGAGCATCCCTAAAGAGAGAGTTGGGAACATTTGGATCACAGCTGGAAAAGTTGTCTGGAGAAGAGTTGGACAAAGAAGGGATATGAATTAATAGCAAAACATAAAAAATGGTATCTGGTTGCATAGTACAGTTACACATATGAGTATAATAATCAGGAGTGGATGCATTCCAGGCTGGGAAAATAACATCACGCAGAGAAGCAGACAAGTCAGACATGTAAGCAACCCAGAGAACAGACTTCCTGGTTGTAGCTTTGGTGCACTGGAAGGGCAAAGATAGACAGGAGGCTGTTTTTGCATTTGGATCATGGTTTTTTCTCTCGTAATAGTACCCATTTATTATTGAATTAGAGTCTACAGTTAGCTAGGGGTCACGATGTTTCAGTAACAGGGTCAGATATGAAACCCTTATTTCTCTGTTCTGTATGCTGGAGGCCGTTGCTGTATTCTTGATTTAGAAATCACTTGGTTATGTACAAGAAACTCGCTCAAAGTTTTCTAGTAAAAGTGGGGACTTTATTAGGAGGCTGCAGGTTATCCTCTGGAACCTAGGTGCTGGAGTACAGCAGGGCCCCAAGAGCTCAAGGCGCGAAGTGTGGCCATCAGCTTACTTTCTGGTGACCTGTGGTCCCTCAAACTGCTTCTTTCTGCAAGTCCTGCCCTCTTCTCTTGCTGCATGTAGAGGAGGATGGCTGTTGCACGGCTCTGAGTTTCCATGTGTCTGGTTTCAAGTGAAGTGGGCTAGAGTCCCTAGTTTCTGATTCCTGCAGAGGGAGAATGTGGTTGGCCCAGCAAGAGTCAGTGTTTTCTTCTGGTCCAGTTACCTTGCACAGTGGGCTTGGGATGGAGGGTGCCCCCTAAAGTGGTTGGTACACACATGGTCCCAGAGATCACTTTGTCACTAGCTAGTGGTGTTTCTCAGAGAAGGGTGCACGTGGTCAGGCAGACACCTTAAGAGGACCCTGCTGCAATCCCAGGACACCACTGTGAGCCACAACTGGGAGAGTGCTGACAGCTACGGCTGCCCTTGTCACTGATGCTCAGAATAAAAATACAGGGCTGAGGCTGATTCCGAGGTCTGTTCACTTCAGGCATACCAATGATAGATAATCAGACACTCTAGGTGGTTTCGCCTCTGCAGGGGAAGTTACTTCTCTGACAAATGGTACATCATCAAGTGTTACATTAGCTGCTAATGATTAGCATATAGAAATTTCAGGAAACAATTGTGCAGAATTTCAAGCAAGTTAAACCTCCCTTGAATTGAAATCATTCTTGGTAAGGCGCTTATGTTGGCATGTCAAGTTGCTCTTTAGTTTTACTGTTTATTTTTAATTAAATCCACAAATTCATCCTGGACGGAAGTGTGTTTTATCTCCATAAGAAAAGATTAGTACATGCCAATATCCATTCACTTGTAGCCCTTCAGTGCGGTTTCATATAGAAGGGATTTACTTAATGGGCCTTCACCTTATCACCAGTAGTTCAGCAGTGCCCACTGGGGGCTGCTGCTCTTCATTAGACTTCTCAGACAAGAAATGTGCCAGTAAATCATGGGATTATGGATGATCCTAAAGATTTCAGGCTAAAATAACCCTTTGTAAAGATATGAATGCTCCCTCTAACTGTACGCATTGAGAAAACTAGCCAAAGAATCCTGTATCTGAACATTCGAGTTTTGTGCAGCTTTTCATTGTTTTTTTTTGGTTTGTTTGTAATCTCTATCCTTCTTTTTCCTTTTAAGGTAACCTTTTTATTTTAGAAGAGTTTTAGATTTAGTTTTAGAAAAACTATGAAGGTGGTACACAGAGTTCCCAGACACCCCACACTCAGTTTCCCCTGTTATTAACTCCTTAGGTTGGTATGGTCATTTGTCACAATTAGGGAACCATAATTGATGCGTTATTATTAGCTAAGATCCATAGGTTTGTTTCACTTTTTCCAGTTTTTACCTAATGTCCTGTTCCAGTTCCAGGAGAGCACATTTTGTTTTGTTTTTCACTAGAAACTGGAACTCATATCAGTAAAGCTCAGATTCTTGTACATTTTGCTTTTCCGAGAATAAATGCTATTGAAAGGTTAATGAAATATTATTGAGATATATTAAGATACCTGAAAGGAAAGACAGAAAAACTACAAACATACTAACCCAGGCCTTGAAAAAAAGAGATTTGGGAGTTCCTGTTGTAGCTTGGTGGAAAACAACTCTGACTAAGAACCATGAGGTTGCGGGTTCGATCCCTGGCCTCGCTCAGAGGGTCAAGGATCTGGCGTTGCCGTGAGCTGTGGTGTAGGTTGCAAACACAGCTCGGATCCTGCATTGCTGTGGCTGTGGCATAGACCGGTGGCTACACCTCCGATTAGACCCCTAGCCTGGGAACCTCCATATCCCGGGGGTGCGGCCCTAAAATGACAAAAGCCAAAAAAAAAAAAAAAAAAAGAGGTTTGGCAGATTGGAGAATTTTTAGAAATTTGGAAATAATTCGTTTATCATTTTTAGTCCTACATCTACTGTGGGCATTGTGCCATGCTCTATAAATAAAAATAGATGAGATTTGTAAAAATAAAGTGGACCAGACTTCATATTTCATATTAATTGTCTAAAGGTAGAGGAGGGTGGAGGAAAAATTATGACTCTAAGTTCTTGTACCAGAGACAGAACATGGCAGGAATGGCTAGGCAGCTCCCAGGCGGGAGAGCAGGTACATGGAGGCCCCTGTGTGTCAGGCCCATTTGCAAGCCGTGGGTGTGTTAGGTTTTGTCTCTGTCCTTACTCGTTTTGTTTCCGGATACTTGGCTCCAGACTTCTCAAATCCTTGATTTTGGCTTGCCAGAGCCCTGGCTTTTCACAGGATATAATTAGCTACCGTGTGAGCAAATTGGTATTTTCCTTCACCTCCCTGGTCTAACGTATTTTTGTCTGTCAGAGGTCTTGGGAGGATTCTTGGTGGATGAGACTCACCTGCAGGAGCAAGTGCGTTCAGATTGGGATTGATTGAGTCAGGTTTTGTAAAGCCACGTTCTCTGCTGCAGATAGAGTTTTCCCTGTACTTGGATGGTCTTCACATCTCATTCAAAGAAGAGGCTTACATTGATTAATGTGGCGTATGTGTGGTTATCGTACTTAGAAAGTGCTCTGTTTAAGGAGAGCTTTGTCAAGAGCATCCTTTGAATGGAGTCACAAGAAAGCTTTTTTAAAAAACTGACAACTTCAAGTACAATTTCCTTTTTCTTCTGCCAAATATGATTGAAACCCAATCCTTGTTATAACATAATTATCTCAACCGAGGCCAGCAGGGAGTTGCTGCTTTAATGTAAGGGGTGTGAAGTCCCCTAAATAAATAGAGGATTAATTACACTCACAGCATGTTGTGAAGGTGATGAGATTGATTGTGATCCTTTGACTGGTCCCATTTCCTGCTCTGACTACTTCCCTGAATAAATAGAAGCTGGGAAAATTATAAATAGAACTGTAGAGAGTTTATTCTACCTCAGATGGGGAACAGTGTCAGACTGTATTTTAAATGGATGGGTATCAGCAAATTTCTGATCCACTTTTAAATATTTTCACTGAGTATGGCCTTTTGGAAGGTTTAAACTAAAGAAAATGTCAGGTGTTATACAGGTGTTTGTTGTCTTTTCCTCATAGAAACTTCTGCTTTTGTTAAAATGATAAATTAGTATTTTCATGAAGCACACTATTTTCTGTTTTTATTTATATTTGCTTTACCTTTTTTTCCTGAATAGTTTTCTAATATTGTAAAATTGTGATTTTGATTTAAACATTTATTCTCCAAACCTGCTGTTGCAGTGGCCTCCAAAGTAAGGTGCAGTTACCCCATAAGTGCATAAAACAATCTTTTTGGAGTGCAGGAAGATTGTAATAGATCTATGTTTATGTTTAAGAGAAAATAAAACTTCACTGGTAGGGGAGTTCCCTTTGTGGCTCAGTGGTTAACAAATCCGACTAAGAGCCATGAGGTTGCGGGTTCGATCCCTGGCCTTTCTCAGTGGGTTAAGGATCCGGCGTTGCCGTGAGCTGTGGTGTAGGTCGCAGACGCGGCTCGGATCCCGCGTTGCTGTGGCTGTGGCGAAGGCCGGAGGCTACAACTCCTGTTAGACCCCTAGCCTGGGAACCTCCATATGCCACGGGTGCGGCTCTACATAAAAAGGCAAAAAGACAGACTTTCTAACTTGTGGGGAGATGTTGCAGGCTGGTGTTTTCAGAGAGATGGAAGCTTCACGCCTTTTCAGGTGCCTTGTCTGAGACCCATCTGGCGCTTCCTGAGTTATATCTGCTGTAATAAACAGCACCTGGTGGACGGTGTTCCTGAGCACCTTCTGAGATTACTACTCGCACCTTTCCTAGGACACTTTCTTAAAAGGAGCAGCAAGCCTCCAGTTTGCGTGGCTAGAATCCCAGATTCATGGAGCTGTTGCAGAGCAGATCTCAGTGGTCTCACTAAGTCGGGAAAGCACATGCAAACTTAACCTCTTTAACAAATGCCAAGAAGGGATTAAGATGGCGGAATAGAAGGACTGGAGCTCAACTTCTCTCCCGAAAAACAGCAAAAATACAGCCAAATGCGAGCAACCTTCAACCAAATGGACTGTAAACTTCCAAAAAAAAGATACTCTGTTCCAGAAGACACAGCGGAGACCACATCAAGAGGTAGGAGGGGCGATTACGCGATAGAAGCAACCCCCTACCCCCCTGGGTGGGAAGCCCCACAGACTGGAAAGTAATTGCATCACAGAGACTCAGCTACAGGACTGAGAGTTCTGAGCCTCACGTCAAAACCCCACGCCTGGGGATCGGGCACAGGGAGAAAGAGCCCGTGGAGCATCTGGCATTGAAGGCCAGAGGGGCTTGTGTGCAAGAGCTCCACAGGACTGGGGGAAACAGAGACCCCACTCTTGAAAGGCACACACAGACTTTCACGTGCACTGGGTCCCAGGGCAAAGCAGTCTCCAGAGGAATCTGGGTGGAACCTGACTGCAATTCCTGGAGGATCTCCTGAGAAAACAGGGGTGACTGTGCCTTGTTGTGGGGGAAGGGCATTGGAGGTGAAGCTCTCC
>PVHT021183699.1:55460831-55527776 GCA_004024745.2 Catagonus wagneri | reverse complement strand
TGATACCGCTTACATGTGGAAACTAAAAGACACAATGAACCTTCTTACAGAGCAGACAATGACTCACAGACTTTGGAAAACCTTGGTTTTCCAAATAAGACAATCTGGGGGGTGGGGGGATGCCCTGGGGGTTTGGGATACAAAATCTGTAAAATTGACTTGTGATGATTTATGCACACCTATAAGTGAAATAAAATCCATTAAGAGAAAAAAAAAATAAAAAAAAACAAAAAAAACAAATGCCAAATGGTCTTGTCTATTTCTGAATAAAAATGAGCCTTAATAATGAAAAAAAAAAAAAAGGCAAAAAGACAAAAAAAAAAAACTTCACTGGTAGTTAATTATCGATCAGCGGCAAAAGTCATATTTTGTGGGTACCAGCCTTTTAAAATGGCAGGATACTTGATCTGAAGGTTAGAGGAGCAACCATCCTGGTTTCCAAAAGGAAGCACTTTGTACATTTATTCTCAAAAGCCTGCAGCATGGCCGCAGAGGGTTTGCCTCACCTGAGAAACTGGAGTTGGGGTTCAGGGACTCCAGTCAGTCTCTGCCAGTCGCTTGAACTCAGTTGGAGACATAGAAACTCAACTTACAGAGCTGGAGATTTATGCCAGCTGCAAAATGGCCACTTCTTGCTTGCGAAGCTGAGTGAAGGACGCCTCTGGGAATGCTGAGCCTTTGTCATGATGGCAGCATGCAATTCTTGGGCAGAGACATCTTATCTTTTGCTTTTTAGAGTCGTATGTGTTAACTTAAAACTTTAAAGAACAAAAAAGCTGAGTATCATTAGGAGAAAAAAAGAGTGAAATTTGAAATGAATGATTATATAGACCTGGGAGTGGGCTGTGATAGAAGTTCAATCTCAAGATGTACGATTCCATGATTCTGTGAAGAATGATTTTGTGACTTCATTGTTAATTGCTGATCCAAAGAAAAAGGACCCAAAGAAATCTGGACTGTGACTGTCATAAAAGGCAAAGGATTCAACTCGAATAGCCAGGCACCTAGCAAAATACCTTTCCCTTATTAGTAAATGCTCATTGAACAGAAAATTTTCTTTCTAATTCAGTATAAAGCTTAAATGAAAAATAGCAATTTTACCCTCTCATTGCAGAGTACTAAACCTCTCTAGGACCTTCAGTGTATGTTCCATTCTTATCCTAGTTACGAAAAAAGGATATATGCATTTACCTACACAGATATTATGTATCCAGATGAATGGCAAAGGAAACATAACTTTTTTGCAGATGTGTGTTTACATAGGTTGAAGGAATATGAGAGAGAGACAGGGAGAGAGAGCAGTGTGTGGGTGTCTAGATGGTTGGGTGAATGGATGTTTAGATCCCTTCCATGTCCCATACTCACTGCTGAGCTATATTGGCCCAGAAGGTGGTGTTGGGACTGCACGGCCATTTCCCAGAGGAGTCAGGTTCAGGAATTGACCATCATGGAACCTGCACTCATGTGCCATCCCCTCCTCCAGAGATGGAGAACGTGAGCCAGTTGAGAAGGAGGAAGGTACCCCAACTTTCAACTCCAGGACGTTCCTCTGATCATTGTCTCCAGATTGTGCACCTGAGCAGGAGACAGACCGGGTGATCTACGTGTAGCTGAAGGAGAGCATGGATAGCCATTCCACTGAGTTCTCCTTCCACAAGGGAGCTACCTATGTGTAATAATTTCTTAGCTCCAACCATGTTCATCTGAAATATTTATAATTGCTTATTATTAATAATGTATCAATGATAATTATTGAACTCATTTATAATTATACATATTTTTTTTCTTCGTGGCTCATTTGTTTAAGTGAGGTCAGAGTCTGATTGAATCTCAAATTTATTGAGCAGCTGCTATGACTGGCATTGTACTCAGTGCTGGAGGTTAGTTCAAGGTCAAAATTTCTGCATAAAGGAGCCCACTGTCTCAGAGGGTTAGCAATACTACACTATCGTGAAAAATCGTAACTGGAAAATTAAATGGAAATAGCCTTGTGTATATAAAGCTGTATTTGCTGAAACGGCTCAATCACGTTAGGAAATATGTATTCACAGATTGAAAACCCTAGAAGGAAGCACATTAATGTTGATAAAAGTTATTCTGGCTTATAGATTTATAGGTAGCTTTTCTGTTTTATACTTTTTGTATAAAGGTGAACATGAAACTTTGTTTTACAGTGAACATGAATTTTATTTTTTCCCTAATATGCATTTTAAGAAATTACAAGGGTTATGTTTGTTATTTTATTCCCCTCAAATGTAGCAGAAAATTAAAGAACTGATTGAAGTAAAAAGTGTGGTGGCCTGCACTCAAGGCCCAACTAAATCTTATATGAATGAAAAAAGAAAGCCCTTATGCCCTGAATGCAATGAAATAGACAGTAATTAGATAATCCATTAAAGCTCACTTGAAGTTTCTCAAATATGAACTTAGGATTTAAGTCAAGTAGTAATTTCACATTATTTTCAAATGAGTTTATCTCCTTGTTGGGTGCACGATTTTGTTATTGATAGGAAATTAAATAGAGTAGAAAAAAAGACAGCAGATCATTAGAAGTCTACTGTGCATGTGTTCTCAGTTTTACAACACATCAGGTGGTAGAATATACTCTAATGTCCTGGCATATTTGTCCTTTGTGCAGATGAACTGCTGTTAGCCTTGTGGTGGATATCACTTTACATCACAGATTGATAATTATGTGGTGTGCTTTAAATGACAGAGTGCAATGTGAAAAGTGATGTCTGTTCAGATGATCTTGTTTTCTTCAGGCCCTTTCTTGTCCTGTAACCTCAAGCCACATACACACCCAAACTTATTCTCTGGCGGTATCATTTTTGATACCTTACCTGGAACCCAGAGACACTTTGAGCAAAGAATAAAACACCTTCTCTCATCTAGTATTAAGTACCTTTGGCCATTCCAAGAAAGTTTGCCAGCCAATTTGTATTTTATTTCTATCCCTAGAATATCCTAAAGTTTTTAAGAAAATAGGGCTTAGTTTTTATTGAAAGAAATTCACTTCATTTTCAACTTGATGTGTAAAATTATAGTCGTCAGCGAATGTCCTAAATACTTGGTTTAAGGGGTACAAGAGTTAAAAGGATTTCGCTTAAGCTGGGTAAGCTGGAACCATATGAATAAAACTATTGGCAAAGGATCTCCACTTTACTAAATACTGGATTAATTATAAAACTCAAGAAATTGTGAAGCTTATATTCTGAACACATCTGCACTGCACATATGTATATTTCAGAAGCATTATTGTAATGCCTGATCTCAAATGGAGATTTCAAATCTAGAATGTTCAGGTGGTAAATATGAGGTTTGTCTTACCTTTTTATCAGAAAGATCCAGCCTTGCTCCAGATTTATGTGAGACATTTTTGGTTTTGTTTTTCAACAACAACAACAAAAAAAAAAACAGATTTTCTCATCATCATATAGGACAGTGTAACATGTTTCTTTTGATCGTACTTTTTCAAAGATCACCTGCCCGCTTAAGACGGGCTTTCCTCTTGAGGCTTGGGAGTGAGATGAGGCCATACACCTACTCTGATTCACATCTTTTTGGGGGTCTTGTTATCAAGTGGGAGTAATGGTGGTTTTTTAAGTTCTGACTGCTTTAGGCTGGAGTGTCTGTTCTTCCATCCATCCCTTCATTCAACAGGTATTTATGAGTCCTTGCTATGTGCAGCATTCCAGGCTAAGGTTTTGAGCCTACACTGATAGGTGAAAAACCAGAATGCCCCTCCCCACCTCCACTATGGAACTTACGGTCTAGGGGGAAGGTGATATTAATCAAATAATCACATACCAAAAAGTAAAAGCAAAATCTTGGAAAGTGCTGCAAGGAAAAAGGTTCATGCTGCTGTGAAAGCAGGTGATAGCTGACCTGGTCTGGTAACGAACAGGGGTAGGAGAAGGGGCAGGTAATATTCAGAGACACTTTCCTGGGGAAATATTTGCTTTGAGTGCTGAAATACAAGCAGGAGTTAACTTTAGAGAGATGGTGGATTTCACAAGATGTAGAAGGTCCCCTTACAAGGGCTCTGTGACAGGAGACAGCTGTATATGTGTTCAAGAAACTGAAAGGACAGAGGATGTTCAGCTGGAGTGACTGAAACATAAAAGGTATATGTGTGTATTTTGGGGGGATCTGTCAAGATGCGGCTGGTGATTGAGGCAAGGCCTGACTGTACAACACCTTCTACATAATGTTAAGAAGGTTTATTTTGATCTTAAGAGCAGTGGGAGGCTGGTGAAGGATTTTAGGCACGCGCTGGAAGGAGATGACTGGATAATAGTGTGAATAGCCTGTTAGGCCAGCTAGAAAGATCCTTGTGAGGGATGAGTGTAGCCTGACCAGGGAAGTGGCCTGACTTGGAACTCGGATGGATTTGGAGAGAGAGAGGGAGAGAGAAGGCATCACGGAGGATGATGGCTGAGTTTGTGGCTTGCATGGCTGAATGAATGATAAGACCTCATTTGGGAAAAATTATTCTTGGGCTGTTGGCTTTTGTTAGAGAAATTCTTCTGCTTACAGAATTTAGCCTCTTTTTGGGTGATTGGCACTTAAGTTCATAATTATGGGTAATGGCTCTTTTTTTTTTCTTTGCCTCTGTTGGGTTTTGGTTTTTTTTTTTTTAATTGTTTAAAGGAACTATTGGGCTCAATTATCTTTTGAAGGTTACCTCTTATTTGCCTTTTTTGTGTGTTTGTAGAATTTCGTTATTTTCTTATGAAATAAAATATTATAATAATATAAAAATATATGTACTGTTCAAAGAAAAATTAAAAAGTGAACATGAGTGTACTTACCACCAATCCTAAACAGAATATTACCAGTTTTCTAGAGGTACCCAATGGGAGCAGTCTCAATTGTATTTCCCTCCTCCCTGTGGTAACCACAACCCTGAACTTTGCGTTAATCATTGCCTTGTTTTTCCTTATGGTTTTGCCATCTATGTGTTTTTCCCAAGTTTTTACTGGCTTCTGAACTGTGTCTAAATGGAATTCATTGTGTTTGTGTTCTTCTATTACTTGCATTTTTCACGTAATGTTTTTTCTTTCTTAAGATTTATCCATGATGATGCACAGAGGTGTAGTTAGTTTATTTAGTTCTTTTCCTGCTGTCTGAATTGACTGCAAGTTGTTTATTGTAATGTAGATTTTATTGCTGAGGAGTGGTTTCCATTTGGGGTCTTTAGGAAAATATGCTCTGAACATCTTTGTTCATGCTTCGTGGTGCACTTGTGCAACTTTTTGAGTAAGCTATACCCAGAAATGGAATTGCTGGGATTTAGTGGGTGTTTGTAGGCCAGATAAACTTCAGTGGGTAATGCCAACTTTTTTCCCAAAGTGGCTGTACCCGTTTATTTCAACTTATACTCCTGTCAGCAGTTATGAGAGTTTCCCTGGCTCAGACTTAACGCCAACACTTGTATTGTTCAAATTTTAAAATTTGAAATTCTCCTTGGGTGTGAACAAGTTTCTTTCTATTTTTCCATTTTCATTTTCTTGGTAACTAATGAAGCTGAACATCCTTTCATGTATTTATGAGCCATTCACATCCCTTCTTCTGTGAAATGTCTGTCTGTTGTGTTGCCTACTTTTTATTAGAGCTATCTTTTTCTTTTTGATTTTTAGGTTTCTCCGGTATTCTGGATACTAGTCGTTTATTGGTTAAATATGTTGCAGACATCTCACCCCGTTTGTAGTTTATCTCCAGTCTCCTTGTAGTGTCTGTATAAACAGCAGTTTTTAATTTTAATGTTGTAGAATTTATCAGTATGTTCCTTTATGGGTATGCTTTTTGTTTCTTATTTAAGGAAGTTTTTTGATTTGCTTGTCATAAAGATATTCTCGTGTAGTTTCTTCTAAAATTTTTATTCTTTGGGGTTTAGCAACTAAGTCTCTAGTTCACCTGGAACTGATTTTTGTGTATTTTATGAGATAGGGGATAGGGTTTCATTTTTTCCCCATATGGATAACCTTATTCCAGTTTTATTTATTAAATAGTCCGTCCTTTCCCCCATGCATCCTGCAGCGCTTACTTGTCATACATCAAGTTTACATATATACATGGATCTGTTTCCAAGTTGTCTCTTCAGTTCCACCGATTTACTTGTCTATCATGTGCCAATTCCATACTTTTAGTTACTAAAGCTCCGTATCTTAGCATCATCTTGTCAAGTTCCATGCATAGCATTTCGATTGGAATTGCTTTGAATCTGTTAATCAGTTTGAGGAGACTAAAACAGCCTCTGCAATAACATTGTGTGACTTTATCTTTTCTTTCATGTTTTTTAATAACATTTTATAACTTTCTCCATAAAAACTGTATGCATCTTTTGGTAGATTTATTCGTTTTTTTGTGCTGCTGCTGTAAATGGTGTTTTTCAAAAAACTTTGTTTTAAACTCCTTGTTTAAAGTGTACAGAAAGGCAGTTCACTTTTTTATGTTGCTTTTTATATCCAGCTACCTTGCTAAACTCTGTTACTTAGGGACAGATTCTCCCTACTTTTCGATATAGGCAATAAAAGCAATGCAAACAATAATAATTTGGTTTCTTCTTTTCCATTCTTTATATCTTTCTTTTTGTTGTTGTTGTTGTTATTCCTCATTATACTGTACTGGCTAGATGCTCTAGTAAAATACTGAATAGATACGGTGGTAACATACTTCTCTATCTGCTCTTTATCTTTTAGAAAAAGCTGTCAGCAGTTAAATATGATGTTTGCTGCAGCTTTTGTAGATAGCCTGTATCAAGTTAAAGTTTCCTATTATTCTTAGTTTTGATCTCAAATTTTATTGCATGTTTTTCCTCTTAAGATGATTTTAAGGGTTTTCTTCTTTAATCTGTTGATGTAATGAATGGCATTTATAAAGTGTATAATTTAGGTGAGGACTTGCATTCCTGGAATAAACCTATCTTGATTATGATAAATTATTTAAATAATGATCCTGAATTTGGTTTCCTAACTGTGTGTGTGTATTGCATATGCTAGAGAGCCGAAGGGAAGGAGGTTGACCTGTGATTTTCCATTCTTGTGCTTTTTCTGTATTTATTATAAAGATTATTCCAGCCTGACAAAATGAGTTGGGGGATGTTGCCTTTTAGTGTAAGGCTGAAGCGATCTCATCCTTGAATTTTTTGGAGGGGCCACACTACCCACAGCATATGGAAGTTCACATGCTAAGGGTGATATTGGAGCTACAGCTGCCGGCCTCCGCCACAGCAACAGCAACTTGGGATCTGAGCCGCATTTGAGACCTACACCATAGCTCATGGCAACACGGAATCCTTAACCCACATCCCTCATGAATACTGGTCGGGTTTGTTACCGCTGAGCCACGGGAACTCCCTCATCCTTGAATTTTCAGTAAAGCTCACCCAAATAGCCATCTTGACTTTTTTCTTCTGGGATTTTTTTTAATCTGTTCATACAGATTTTGCAATTGCTATGTAACTGTTCTAGTTTTTTATTTCTCCTTGAGTCAGTTTTTTGATAGAGTATGTTTTTCTAGAAGTTTGTCCAGTTCATCAAATTTTAAAAGCTTTCTAACAACTTTCTTACTTCTTCCTATCTGTCTTGTCTACACCATCTATAATTTTCTTATTTTACATTCCTGTGTATTCGTGCTTTCTTGTTTTTCTTCTTCTTTTGATTAATCTTACAAGAGAGTATATTTTTTTTTCAAACGAGCAATATTTTAGTCTCTTGAGCCTCTGTTTTTGTCTTCTATTTCATTAGTTTTTGCTTTTGTCTGTTTCATTTTATTCCTTCTATTTTGGGAAATTTGTTATCCTTTTTTTCTGACTTATATAGTTGTTTGATTAACTTTGGGCCTTTCTTCACTTAAGACTAAATTTTCCTCCAAATACCTGCTTTGTATGCATCTCACAGGTTTTGAAATGTACTGACTTTTCATGTTATTCTATTTCAGATGTTTTCTAATTTTACTTATGAAGTGTTTGGAAGTATGTTTCTCCAAGTATATGGATTTTTTGTAGTAATGTTTTTGTTATTGATTTCTAACTTCATTGTATTTCTGTCAGAGAATTTTAATTTGTTGAGATTAATTTTATGCCTAGTATGTGATGATTTTCTTAAATTTTGAAGCTTGAAAGAAATGTGTATGCACTAGTTGTTAGCTGCTGAATTGTATGTCTGCCTGTTTGTTGCAACTTGTCAGTTGGTCTATTTAAGTTTTTTTTTTTTAATGGCCATACCTGTGGCATTTGGAAGTTCCTGGGCCAGGGACTGAAGCTGTAGCGGTGACCTACACTGCAGCTGTGGCAATGCTGGATCCTTTAACCCACTGTGCTGGGCCAGGGATCGAATCCATGCCTCCACCCAAGCTGCTACACTTGGATTTCTTAACCCACTATGCCACAGCATGAACTCTTAAGTTTTTATATCCTTATTGATTTACTCTGTTTAGTCTATCAATTTTTGAATTGGAAGAGATGTGTGTGAAAATCTCTTAGTATGTTGGTAATCTTGTCGATTTTTTCCTGCAAACCTGTAGTCAATTTTTAGTTTATAATTTGAGGCATGCTATTTGATATTATTAGTTTATAATAATATTATGTCTCTCAGTTATATCTCCCTGGTGAATTGCAGTGTTTATTATGTAATAGCCTTCTTTTATCATCAATAATGCTTTTTTGCCTTCTATAGTTGCTTGGTTAACTTTGGGCTTTTTTTCACTTAAGACTACATTTTGTCTGATACTAATATGAAGAGCCCAGCTTTCTTTTGGTGAGTATTCGCCTGCCATATTTTCTTTCTGTCCTTAGAGGAATTAACATATATATGTTTTTAGTGTTATGGCCATACCTGAGGCATATGAAAGTTCCCAGGCCAGGAATTGAATCCAAGCCACAGCTGTCACAACTCTGGATCCTTTAACCTACTGTGCCAGGCTGGGGATTTGATCCTGCACCTCTGCAGCAACCTGAGGCACTGCAGTCAGATTCTTAACCCACTGTGCCATGGTGGGAACTCCCTGGAGGAGTTAATTTTTGTGAACATTGTTTCAGTAAACTTTTGGTAACTGTTTCAGATTCAAAGATAACTACAAAATCTTATAATTTTTGTACATGAAAATTACTGAACATGCCCTATAAAGCTGTGATAGATTAGTAATTTGGGAACCAGTTGTAACTTTAGATGTTTTCGGTCTTACTGTTAGTTAAGATGACATGTCTCGGTTCCATGATTCAAGCGTGTCTGTCTCTGCTTTCCCACTGGATCAGTCCAGCAGTTCTTTTAAATTCTCCCTATTTAACTTCTTTCACCTAAATTCTTCTTTTTAGTCTCACTCCCTTTCCTTTAATTCAGACCTATATTTTCTCATTTCCTGCCAGAATGTCCTGTCTCACTGTCCATTTTTTTTTTTTTTTTTTTTGTCGTCAGAGCTATACCTGTGGCATATGGAGGTTCCAGGCTAGGGGTTGAATTTGGAGCTGTAGCCACTGGCCTACGCCACAACCACGGCAACATCAGATCCAAGCCACATCTTTGGTCTACACCACAGCTCATGGTAACACCAGATCCACTGAGCGAGGCTAGGGATGGACCTGTGTCCTCATGGATGCTAGTCAGATTCGTTTCCACTGAGCCACGATGGGAACTCCCCTCACTGTCCATCTTGTTGTCTTCTAATGACAGTGCCAGTCCGGTCATCCTGAAATGCCATTTTGATTGTGGCTATTGTGCTCAGCATTTCTCCATGACTCCCCTTTGCTAAGGATAAAAGCCTAACAAATAAATACCTGAACTGGGCTCAAGACGCTTTGTGTCTTCTTCCTCATCTTTCATTTTTGGGCCCACTCCTGCTGATCAGGCACCCTCCCTCTCTCCTGTCACATACACTCACCAGTTCCCAAATTTGCCATAAGCTTCAGCTCTTTATTGGTTTTACACATGCCACCTTCTCTGCCAGAAATGGTACATTTTGCCTGAAGCTTTCTCTTATGTTCCCAAGAAAGTCAACTCTCCCTTGTAAGGCTTGAAGCTAACACCAGCATCACTTGTCTTAGAGATGATCATTGTAATTCAGTCAGGCATAGAATTGAAGTGTCTGGCAAAATCTTCGCCAGCCTTTATTTGGTGGGTCCGTTCTCTGTGCACTCTTGGCAGCATATGGTGGCTTATCCTTCGCTTGAACCACTCCAGTTCCTGGAGACTGACTTGTGGATGAGGGGACAGGATCTATTGTGAAGTACCTTAGATTGTTTGAAAGCTCTCCTTTGAACTGGACCGAAATCTACTTATTTTACATTAGTTTTAATTCTGAACCCATTAGAAAAAGTCCGTTCTCTCTTCAGGTATCTATTTATATCCATTTTGAGGATTGCTACCTCATCCTTTCTAAATCCTCTAGGTCAGCCTCCTCTGGTTTTAAATGACTTTTACAGGTCCAGAATGTCTACTTCTTTGCCCTTCCTGGTCTCTTTTTAGGCACACTATTTTATCAGTCCCCCCCGCCCCCCGCGCGCGCCCCAATACTATTTTGGCTCAGTATATTTTTAAAGTATCCTCCAGGTTAAGTATAGTTCTTCTGGTTTGGCCAGAAAGTAAAGAGGAGCTGTTGCTTTTGGTTTTTATCCCCATTCCTGTGTTAATGTGGCCTGGGAGCTCATCTGCTTATTGTTGGAAACCTCTATACACTATTCATTCTTAGTTTGCCATTAACCAAAGCCCTTAAAGTTTTTGTCTCAGATATTGTTGTTTAATTATAATTCCTCCTTTTTATCAGCTCTCAAAGAGCTTTGTATTTGTTCCTTGGTTTTTACCTTCGGATTTATTCCATCCACCTACTTTAATCTTTTGGGAACAAACATCTGTCATCCAAGCTCTTTCCTGATCTTCTCCCGATCTTTTAACTTCTGTAACGCTCTATGAAAACTTAACTTCTGAAATCCAATAAGTAATCATTTTTGGAGCCCTTTCTGTATTTGAAGCATAAGATGAGGCACTGGGGAGCTGAAGGGGAATGAGTAAGGCTTCTGCCCTTAAGGAATTAGAATGAACATTATATGTTTTTACCTGAAATAGTGAAGAAATATTGAATGAAGAAGTCTGATGTCAAAGGTTTTTACATTTCCACTAGATCCCTTCCTTCAGGTTGAAATCAGTCTTACCTGTAAGGTCAGATGTGAATCCAGTCAGCTTTATAATCATATACCCCGTGATCTGTATTTCACCCTGAAGAAGATACAGCAGACAGTCATATGCCTTCTTAAAGCCCACGCACAGCCTTTGTACAGAATTCCCAGGTCCAGCCTAGTCCAAGGGATGGCCTCAGTTTTTGTGAACCTGTGCCAGCTCCTGGGGATCACCACTTCATCTTCTAATGCCCAGAGTTCATGGATTTGGGGTTCACTTCCCATGGTTTCATCACTTTCCCTTCTTCACCTTTTAAATTGTTAAACCAGATGCATTTGCCTTTTCTCTGTGGATGCTGGTGGCTAGAAATATTGTTCTGATTCCCTCTCCAGTTTTTAATATGATCAGCAAAATGCCTTTATATTAATCTGTGTCAATTTTTGTCTTACATAAGGGTAGTTATAGTTTTATGGTACTTCCTGGACATTTTTCTCTTATCCTCATCGTTCTCATTGTATTGAACAAACTGACAGCCCTTGATCAAATTAACAGAGAAGTAAACTCCCTCTTGAAACTGAAACTGACAGCACTAATGGCCTGAACCCAGCCTAAATCGGGATAGGGACTTGAACCCACATGCCAGGAACTCAAACCCAGCCTAATCCCAGATTGGGACTTGAACCCACAGTTTTAAATTAGAATCACTCACCCAATGTTTGGATTTACTGAGGTTCAGGTTCTTCACGCCTCTACACAGAAGGAATTCAGCAAGAGACAAAGTGATAGGTAAGAAATAGTTTTATTAAGATAGGATGCTTGTGAGAAATGCAAGAGTGCAGGCAAGGAGGCTCTGTCCCCCTACCCCCATCTGATAGGCTACAGTTTTATCATCCAAGGGAAGTGGGGGTTGAAAAAGACTGTCTCTTCCTCTCTCTTAGAGCAGTAGCTCCTCCTTAGTATCCTGTAAGGTGTGTATTCAGATCAGCAGAAGGGCGGTCCTCAAATTCCTCCCTTTGGTCTGAATCTGAATACAGGCCTCATCCCATCTCCCACCCAACAACCTGAGGCAATTCTCCCACCTCCTCAAGTCAGGCAAGCCTGTTTTGTTCTGATGGCTTTCTTGAGCAGTTATTAACTTACAGTGATGTCCCAACATCCCCTAGGTTTCTCTCTTTATCTGCGGTCCTTTATTGGGACTTCTACAACTACCTGTGCCTACTCCATTCCTATCAAAACTTCTGAGATACAGTCTGGCCCAAGCCAAGCCCTGATCATTCTGAAAACTTAAGCCATGGTCCACAAATCCAAATCTTGCTTTTGATTCAAAAAGGCCAAAGTCAGAAAGTTGTCCCTTGCCATTAGAGATGTAGACGGGCCCTCTGGTATTATGGTTAAGTATGGGAGCCATTTGGCTGGCTTCAGGTCCATGTGGCCTTGGCTAAGTCATTTAAGCTTTCTGTGCTTCAGCTATCCATAAAATAGGCAAAAGTAGGTAAATTAGATGACCTAACAAATGCAATATGTCTGGAGCATGTTAACACAAAGTAGTCAATTAATGGTTTGCAGACAACAAAGCTCCCCATTGAGGCAGTGCTTGCTTAATAATGACATTGGCTAAATCAGGCAGTTGGTCTATTATAATAATAAAAGCTTACTGCATGCCAGGCATTGTGCTCCATGCTTAATGTTCATCATCTCTTTTAATCTCAGTCTCTGTTTGATTTGGGTTATGTCCCCATTTTATTATGGCCCCAGGTTACAGGTATGAAAACAACCTCAACGAGATGAAGAAATCCTGTCCTGCTAGCCTTCAGAACCTGGGCTGTTAATGGCCTTGCTGCGATCAGTCAGTCCCCTGTCATCTTCCAGAACGTTAGCACTCCTTCTCCATTAGCACTGCACGCTCTGTCTCTGTTGACAGAGTTCCTGTGTGGTTTCTGTTATTGAGCATTTAGTCTTGTTGAGGAGATAAGACATGCAAATAGAACTGAGGACTGTGGAGTGAATCCCCACTCTGCTGCCAGTGGTACAGTTATAAGAAAGATATTCCTTCAGAAAAGGGGGCACTTGGGGTGGTCTGCAGGGCTGAATGGACTAGTAGTCTTGAACGGGGAGGTAAGGCTGGGTGGGATCTGACCAGGCACAGAGAGAAAGGAGGGAGGCATACTAGGCAGGGGTACAACTTGAGGCAAATCCCTAAGGATAAAACAGTTGTGCTGGGCGTGAGAGCAGTGGTAGCCTGGTCACATTGGTGTGGCAGGTATGTGTTGGGGTATATAGAATATTTTAAAGAATTGAAATGCAGTTAAGTCTGCAGAATATGATTTGCAAGCCCCTGGGTTACATTTAGTTCTCAATGAGTTTTTTAAAACTTGGAATTGGTTGTCAGCACTGGAAAACTGGAAGACTTAATGTAAAAGTCTAGATTTACAGCTGTTCTTGAACTGACGGAAGGCCAGCAGTTGCTAAGCTCCATCCCCACATGGTGACAATTAGCTGGAGCTGAGGCCAGCTGTCTCTATCATGAGGGACAAGTGCACACCATTGTGCCACAGAGCCCCCCACCCCTTCCACTTGACCCCATCTGCATGGCTGGTGAGGGCAGCCAAGTCTGGTCTTGGTCTCGTGGGTACAGGCTCTGATACTGGATTAGAGGACCCTGTCCTTTATTTCTGCCAGACTGCAAGCACCATATGAGCAGTAGCTAGGCTTTGCTTGTGCACTGCTGTACTCACAAACCTCAGGCCCTCAATCAGTGTGGCAGCAGTGACCGTGTCATAGTGGACTCAGTTTCCGATGGATGCGATTTACACCAGTCAGCCTGGTGGCTCATTCTAAACCCTGTCTTTAAAAAGCCAATATGTGGGAGTTCCCGTCGTGACGCAGTGGTTAACGAATCCGACTAGGAACCATGAGGTTGCGGGTTCGATCCCTGGCCTCGCTCAGTGGGTTAAGGATCTGGCGTTGCCGTGAGCTGTGGCGTAGGTCGCAGATGCGGCTCGGATCCCACGTTGCTGTGGCTGTGGCGAAGGCCGGCGGCTACAGCTCCTGTTAGACCCCTAGCCTGGGAACCTCCACATGCCGCGGGTGCGGCCATAAAATGACAAAAGGCAAAAAAAAAAAAAAAAAAAAAAAAGCCAATATGTGGATGACCATTAAGCTGCAGACAGGCTGCTTATGAAATAGAAAATGGTATTGGTGTGTATCAAGGAAAAAAACTGGTCATGCATTGCTCTGTTTCCAGCTCCTTTCCTGGACTGGGGAGGTTCGCTGCTGTTTTCTTCTTTAGACACACACTAAACAACAGGAGTAGAAATTCATCAGGAAGACTCAGCGCACATCCTTACTCGCCTCCCCGAGCAGAATAGCAGCGTGACAGAGATCACAGCCAGAGCTCCCAGCCAACCGGTCAAACCCTAGTGGCTTTTAACTGAGGACATGCTCTTTCTTCCTAGCTGCTGATGGCAGCTCTCCACCACGGCTTAGGTTTGCCCGGGTTCCTGTTTGTTTGTTTGTTTATTTATTTATATCCCTTTCTTCTGCACTTGGTATTCCTCCGGGCTCCATCTGCCTGCTCCTTGCCATGGGGGTTCCAGGAAAGAAGAAAGTCCGCCTGCCTCTCCCCTCGGGCTCAGCTCCGGAAAATCAAAGACGAGCCAGGGCAGCTCTTCTCCGCCTGCAGCAGGGTCAGCGATTTGTGTAATGTTTCCCCTGTCAGCTTATCTCTGCCGATTTCTTCTGTTTTTGAGCAAGGGGATGGAGCGCTGCCTCCCTGCAGCTGCCTTTTTAAGCAGGTAGGAGCTGCAGCTGTGATCAAAGCCTGGCCCCACGCGCCCCGCCGACAGCCCTCCCTGCTTTATTGTCAAGTGCTCCTTGTGGGGCAGGATTCATCTCTTCTGAGTGAGGTGGCTCCAAGAAAAACCCCACCTGGGTGCCCTGACAAGGAATGAAAGGAAGGAAAGCATTCACATCTCTTGCCCCACGCGGGAAGTGTTTTGATAACATCATCGTAATCGAACCATGATTAGGCTTTTGCATCCAATTCTTGCAGGAACTGAAATGCTGCTCAGCCAACAGGTTTGGACCTAGCAGCCATCTGACTGCAGCTTTCAGTTGCACTGTGGATTCCTGCATTTAGCCAAATGATATCTTGGAGCCACTTTTTCATTCTTATTTTTAGTAATCAGTAATCTTCATAGATAGTAATTTGGGTCTGATTGGACATGTTGGCAACTCTTTGGTTCTAATTATAGCAGAGTTTTGGCCTATGGGTCTTGATGATAAAGTGAACATAGGATTTTAAAGAGATGTCCAGCAAACGAGTTGAGAGTCACAGTCAACTACCTTAAAATAGACAATAAATTGTAGTTCCTATCCTGCTAAAACTGTGCTAGGAGACTTAATCTGCATGAATGTTTTGTCAAGGATTGGATCACCAATGTAGAAGAGATTGTTCGATGGTTCTTCTGGCCAATGCGGTCTTCCAGCATCTTGTTTCCTGTAGGTACTAAGCCCTCTGATGACCCGCGTGGTGTTACTGCTTCCGTGGGAGCCGGCGCACAGCAGATCTGCGTGTTAAAAGCCCTGGCCATCCCCCAAGTTTACCTCGTGGCATCAGGCACAGGTTTGCCCTGAGCTTTGGTGAGGTGTGGAGAGTCAAACATACCTGCTTAGCCCCTGTGGCTGAGGAAAGGACCGCATGGGCTCACGCATATGGAAGCAGCTGGAAAACCCTCCAGCCAGGTGCCTACGTGTGACATGAGTGTTCCAGGTTGCAGCAGCCCTGTGGCTTTAGCTTTGTCTAGGCTTCATCTTTGTCCCAGAAAATGCGGGTTTTACATTTGATCTGTGTGGTCCAATTTTATATTCCTAGCCACATGAGGCTGTTTTAATATAAATTCATTAAAAGAAAATTTGCTTTACTTCCTTGGTCACACCAGAGATGTTTCAAGTACTCAGTTGCCACAAGAGGCTACCGTGTTGGAGAGCACAGACCTGGAGCATCTCTGTCATTATGTAAAGCTCTGCTGAACAACCCTGGGCTCAGTTACCTATCAGGTTTCTTCCAGTCTGCAATTGTGTAGATTTCAACAGCAGGGCCTGCTCTGTCCTTAAAGGAGAATTAATTGCTCCTTTAATGCCCCATCTGCTACCCACACCAGCGACGTGTACCCGCTATAAACCTCACCCTTGTCCTGGGGGGTGAACAGGAGGCCTTCCTCTGGCATCTTTCACAGTCTCTTAGCAGAGAAAAGTTACCTTTCAAATGATATGTTCCTGATCCCTCAGGTAGTTTTATGTAGCTTACATTTATAGGATGAAATGCTGTAAAATCCTGGCTTAGCCATAGTTTTTCTCCTCTGTTCCCAAACCTCTGGGTCGTCCTAATTATTTATTTATTTATTTTTGGCCACCCAGAGGCATATGGAGCTCCCAGGCCAGGGATCAGATCCGAGCTGCAGTCGTGAACTAAGCTGCAGTTGCGGCAAGGCCGGATCCTTAACCCAGGGATCGAACCTGCATTCCAGTGCTCCCAAGACGCTGCCGATCCTGTTACGCCACAGCAGGAGCTCTGGATCATCCTTTTTAGAACTGAGATGGCCTGTTGTCATTTTCCTGAAACATGGGACAACATAGGTTGGGTATCAGCCTCAGGTGAATGGAACGTGTGAGGTGTGGATACACAATCCGGAGCTTAGAAACAGCCACATGGGAATGGATATCCATCCACCTGGCTTTTAGGACTGAGATTGGGGTAGATGAGAGTGTTGTACTAGGGTCAGTGGGCTGGAGGTTCAAGCCAGGAAGAAATGGACTCTGTAAAAAGCAAGCCTAAAGCCAGGTCCCTCAATTCAGTCTCTTCAGTGTATTTGCTCCCTTTTGTTACCTTTCAGTGAGGTCTTCTCTAAACACTTAAAAAAAATGAACTCCCTCTGCCCTTAGCACTCCTGGGCCACTTTTCAGCTCTCTCTCTTCCGTAGCATTTATGTCATCTAGCCTGCTCTAGGTTTACTTGGTTTTTGTTTATTGTCCATCTTTTCCTCCACAGGAGTATAAGCTCCATGTGGAATCCTTGTCTTTTTGTTTTTTTGGCTCAGTGCTTGGGCACATAGTACTTTCAGTGAATATTTATTGAACGAGTGAATGAAAATTGCATTTGCTGCATTGTTACAGTGAGACCTGGAGGTGGAGGTTACTTGTTGGGGGTTCCTATACATGATAGTAAGGAAGTAATGGGTGGTCAGGGGAGGCAGGCAGGAGGTGGGGTCTAAATGGACAGAAAAGGGGTCAGGGACAGACCTCTGGAGCCTGACCTCGGGAGAGGTCCCTGTAGAGGTTGAGGATTTTGTGCAAAGAAAGCAGCTGATCCCAGCTTTTAGCATCAGAGCCAAGAGATGAGATGTTTCTGGGAATGGGCCTCAGGATCGAGCTGGCCTAGAAGAAAGACCATGGAGAGAACTCTGGAGCCAGAGGGCCATTAAGAAGGGCTTCTTGCACCTTGACCTGGACCCAAGGTTGATGAGTGGATGCAAGCTGAAGGTTCAGATTTATGCTTTGGGTGAGAGAGGGCCAGGGCAGAGTCAGGCCACCCTTTCCAGAATGCGTGAAGGGATAGCAAATGCTTAGCCCTCAAGAGCTGACCCAGGAGTGAGGAAGAACCTCCTGCCCCTCCCATCCTCCGAGGTGTGTGGTGACATTGCATGAGCCAAGCTGAGAGCCAGAATAAGGTGGTCAGAGTCATCACTCTCACACGTCACAGCTGTCTGAAGCAGCGGTTCTCAGACTTTATTGAGCGTCAGATCCCCTGGGGAGCTTATTAAAATGCAGAGTCTGGAGTTCCCATTGTGGCTCAGTGGGTTATGGACCCAGTGTAGTCTCCATGAGGCTGTGGGCTTGATCCTTGGCCTTGCTCTGTGGGATGAAGATCTGACATTGCCACAAGCTACAGGGTAAGTCACAGATGTGGCCTGGATCTGGTGTTGCTGTATCTGTGGTGTAGGCTGGCAGCTGCAGCTCTGATTTGACCCCTAGCTTGGGAACTTCCATATGCTGCAGGTATAGCTGTAAAAAGAAAAGGTGGGGAAAAAAAAAAAACAAACAGGAAAAGAAAATGCAGGTTCTGGTTCAGGGGTCTGGGCTTTTGCACTTCTAACAAGTTCTGGGGAGATACTGCTGCTGCTGGTCCAAGTACTATGCTTTAAGTAGCAAGGCTTGATTAAGGAGAGAAACTAAATGTGAGTCGTTGATTATCAATTGCTTTTATTGAATTGATTTTAAAATTCCCCTTGGATGGGTTCAGCACTGTCACTTGAAGATGTCCTGATGAACCGTGCTTTTCACTTTAGTTGAACTAGTTTTTAAGAGAACGTAAGCAAGCATTAAGAAAATCAGTCTTTCTCAATTTTGATTTTCTGTAAATGAACACTTGTCATCATCGTTGTCTGGTCTGGCCTTCAAATCCAAGGCTTCCTAAGGCAGTCATTGAATACACGAGGCCTGAGCTGACTTTTACATCAGCTGACTTTTATATTCCCTCCACGTGAGAGGTGGTTGTGCCCAGTAGGATGTGGTGTGTGCGTGCCAAGCCACTGACCACACTGATCGTGACAGGGACCTGGATTGGTGTTAGGAGAAGTCTATTCTTGTGGTCTGGAGAGGCTAGCGGTGCCCGACTGCTCTAGTTTATAACCATCAGTGTCCTGGGGGAGAAAAAAGGAGGACCTGAAACCATGGATATTTTGGAATTTGTGTTCTGAGAGTCAAGGTCTCCCATAAATAGACCATCTTACCTGCATCTCTCCTTCCTGCCACAATCAATGTTTAGTCCTTGTGGAATGCAGCCAGCCTATCCTGCGGTCCAAGGATGGAGCCAGGGATCTAACGGGACCGTTGGCCGGTTCTGTGATGCCGTAGTTCCCACTGCACTAAAACCTCCTTCCCCCTTTTATGCCCTGGACGGCTCCTCATCGTCCTTGAGAATGTTTCCGCTTAGATGACACTTTTTATAATAGGAGACCTTCTCCACCGTCACCCCGTTATCCCCATTAAAATGGTTGCCCCTCCTCTGTGGTCTCATAGTCAGTACCAAATTACAGTCACTTTTCATTATTCACAGCAGCTCTGTTCTGTAGAGTTGTTGCAGACACTGAAATAGCAAACTTTCAACAATGGGAGGACAGGGTTAACCTCTGGTCACAATAGTTTCATTAACCAATCATTACATATCCTTGTTTATTAGCGGTTTTGTTTAAGAACACCTTGTTTCATCCATGTTGTTGATTCACCAGCAGTGAACTCATGGCCAACAGCACCTAACTCATGCCTCAAAAGAGCTCACCTAACACGTGTTTTCTCCACAGGACACATTCTATCTAGCCTTTGGGCATTTAAGTGCACTAGACTACAATTGGGCACTGAGCTTGGGGGCCATTTTATACAGGGAAATTGCCAACAGAAAGACCCCAAATACAAAATCGAGTTGACCACGAGTAAGTTCCTGTTTTACAGTGTGAAAGTTGGAACAAGAAGGCAGAGCCCCATCCCGCTGTACCTCAGCTGGTAACACGGGCTTTGGGTGATTGAAGATTTTCAGCGCCCTGTGCATGTCCCTGAATGACCATACAGCACTGAGGAGTGTTGATCTTGAGGTTACAAAAGAATTTTGGCAAGTGGTGGATTTTCCAGTATGGAATTTGTGAATAGTAAAACTTGTCTGTACCTTATAGACAGACTAAAACATTGGTGTACAGACCAGCACAGTAGGGGCAGAGGAGAAGAAATAAATGTTTTTCTCTCAAAGAATTTGATGTTTGAAATTTCAAGAAAAGTATCGTAGTCAGCCCGGGTTGAACTGGGACTTCATTTGACTTCTTGCCCTCATTTTAAGGTACAGGATGGTTTTCACGTGAAATTCTATGTGAGCACAGAATTCGGTCCTCACCCTGGGCTCCCAAAGCCAAGCTGGACGCACCCAGGGCTTTCGAGGCTCATCCTTCTCGTAGACTTCCTGCACTTCCTTCTGTGGTAGGATGGCTTCCTCCTTGCCAACCACAGACTAAGATGATTTGATCTTCAGAGCAAAGAGTCTGTTGTGTTTTCACCATTCACCATGCCTAGTGCATAGTGTTTCTCATAAGACTGACCTTGGACCTGGACACTTGAGCTGAAAAGCTGCAGCACCATCTGCTTACCTGTCATCCTGATCCACCACCCCTTGGCCTCAGTTCCGAGACCCAGAACATTCTGAAAACAGAAATATTTTCAGGGCAATGGACAATAAAACCTGGCTGACCTAAATTCATTGGTGATGTGAGGCCATTTATAGTTTTTTTTTTTAACCCCACTTAGAGTGACTAACCATACATTTCATTTTGCTATAGAAATAATGAGTGCACTTGATTACAGGTTGCTGCTGGGGACATTAGGTAAGGCATAGTATAATATGACACATCCAGAATCACCTTTTTGAAGTGTGAAACAGACAAACAAGTTAGGAGTTTGGAACCCATATAGGTCCAAAAGTTTCAGATGAGGCATTGTTCACCAGTAGTAGATTTAGGGATTTTCTCTAGAAATTTCGAGGAAATTAATTTATTTAGAAGTGAGTTAGCCACACACATAAATGACTATGGTCTCTGGCTGGTGAGAGGAAAGTTTCGTGTTATAATCTAATGGCATAAGTCTGCAGGGAGCAGTGCAGAGTAAAGCCCCCAGGGTTAGTCTGAAGGGTGGTGAGAATAGTTCTTTTCGTGACCAGGAAGCTTAAATCATAAAAACAGAGGAGTTGATTCTTCTTAAGACTTTGTCCTAAATATAAAATAATGTTAGTCTTTATTGTATTTTCACATTTATGTGTCAGCTGGTACATGGGTGGAGTTTAGTACAAAAAGAGATTCCTTGAATTTTGGTACTCGTTTCAGAAAACTGACCATAATGTCCAAATCAGCTCTCATTTCACAGAGAAATATTTTGGTAAAATGTACTCTTCTGTTAAAAAAATGCATGTGTCAAAATCAAAGCGGAAGAAGCCTAGTTGACTGTGGTCAGCTAAAAAACCTTTTTCCAGCTAGTACTGTTTTCACTGGTTATAATGTTGCTGTTGCTGCTGCTGCTGCTGATGATGATGAAGGAGGAGAAGGGGGAGGAGAAGAAGGAAGTACCTGAAAACTCAGCCTAGTGGTCTTTTTTCTGCTCCTAAGAGAAAGGATTTTTTGGTCCCTGTATAAATTTTGATTGGAATTACAAATACAGCCTGGGATCTTAAAAACCTTTGTGCTCATTGAAAAAAAAAGAAATCTCTTTTGAGAAAGTAAGCTTCACTCTATAATACACAAATTAGATCAAATAACTCACCTTGAGGAAACTATTCATATGAGAGATATAAAGATTCCTGGTGGCAGGGTTCCTGTTGTGGCTCAGTGGTAATAGACCCGACTAGTATCCTTGAGGAAGCGGATTTGATCCCTGGCCTCGCTCATTGGGTTAAGGATCTGGCATCGTCATGAGTTGTGGTCTAGGCTCATGTCCCTCGTTGCTGTGGCTGTGGTGGAGGCCAGCAGCTGTAGCTCTGATTTGACCCCTAGCCTGGGAACCTCCATATGCCGCAGGTATGGCCCTAAAAAGCAAAAAAAAAAATCCTGGTGGCTAGTTTTCAGGGTTTTGATGGGAAAGCTGTGTGGTATTGGAAGCTTGGAAACAGTATTAAAAGGAAAAATCATAAAAATTCGAATTTTCCTTGAGATGAACTAAGGTAGGTGTGTAGCTCAGAGGTCTTGGCGGGGCACGGGGAGGGGGATGCCTTTAAACAAGATACTTGAAATAACCCACAGACAGGGCTTTAACCAGTAGCTCAGGAATCACCTCCACAGCAGTGAACTGTGTACTTCTGCAGAGAACAGCTTTCTGTGTACAGTGTGCTTGATGAAAGAGATGACTAGTGGATCTTTCTCTAGGCATATTTTGAGATTCTCTTTGTGTTTGGTAGTACATGCCATGCCTTTTAAAAAGAAGGTTGAGATGAGGAGTGTTGTGTTAGAAGTCCTGACATTTGCCCAGAGCAGACCAGCGCTCTCCCTGTGATCCTGTGTGCCCTTAGCACACCTCCCTCCTCTCTCTGGCTCCACCACCTTACCTGGGCAGATGTTCAGAAGCCTGAGCCTCTTTTCTAGGACTCATGTTTGTTTATTTTAAGCTGTTCTTTTTTGAAGCAAGACACGGATGATAAATACACAGGTAGTTCTGATAAAGTGAAACACCCGTGTGACTATCACCTAGATCAAGAACTATGCCTTAGGAGTTCGTGTTGTGGCCCAGCAGTAACGAACCCAGGATGCGGGTTTGATCCCTGGCCTCGCTCAATGAGTTAAGGATCCGGTGTTGCCATGAGCTGTTGTGTAGGTCACGGACGTGGCTTAGATCTGGCGTTGCAGTGACTGTGGTGTAGGCTGGTAGCTGTAGCTCCAATTTGACCCTCAGCCTGAGAACTTCCATATACTGCAGGTGCAGTCCTTAAAAAAAAGAAAAAGAAAAAGAACTATGCCTTAAAGGGCCATCCCACCCCTGGAAGCCCCTCGTACCCTCTCCCATCTGTCACCATCCACTGGCTTTACCTGCCTTAGAACTTAGTGTAACTGAAATAATACGGTATGTACTCTTGCATTTGGCTTTATTTATTCAGTGTTATTTCGGTGAGGAGTCTAACTTGGCATCACTTTTTAAGGGTCTTTTGGGGGCCCCTTAAACGAAATCTCTTGGCAGATTGGCCTGAAAGTACCACATTAATAAGGATCCCAGCTAGTGATGTGGCTCTGTAGGGCTATGAAGTGGGGAATTAGGAGGCAGGATGTCAAGCTGATGGCAGGTGGGCATATTTTCAGAGCACCCCTCTCCCTGCCTTTACTGAGCAGTCCCACTGCAGAGCCGCCACCCCTGGTCCCACAAGGAACCATCTGAATGCTGAGTGTGGCAGTCCTGGCTCTGGCTTCCCCACAGAGGAAGACGTTAAAGAGCCACCCTTATTATGCTAGTGAGCTCTGCCTTTGGCATAACATCAAGTCATTCTGGTAGGATGAATACAGGAAGCCCCGTGGGCCCACCCCCACAGGTGGCAACCTAGCATCATGACCAGCCCTTATGAGGAGCTGTCTGTTCCCTGTGTCCAATCACATTGTCTCTAGGAAAGCAGAGATCCCAGCTTTCTTTAGAGATCACGTTAACCATGGTTCCGAGTGAGTGGGAAGAGGCAGAGCTTATGTGATACGTCAGACATTTAGTAATTCCAGAAAGCCCAAACGAGGGAGCTGGCAGTGTCTCGTTCATTTGGTAGAATAAGATGTTCATTGAGAGACCACAGAACAGTTCTGTTGTAACTGGTTCATGCCATTGCATTATGCATTGGAGAAGATATTTCACCGTGTGCATCATGCCCGCAAGCGGATAAATATTCTGGATTTTCAAAGTTCTCGATTTCCACTGTATTTTGGAGAGCCGCATGCTGCAGTGTGCGCATGTGGTAGACATTCCAGCACTTGGGTATTTTCCTGTCTCAGTGTTGTGAAAACAGCACAGCGCACAAACTTCTTATTTTGTAACCAGGGAAAATTTTAGCATCTAGCACAAGCTTACAGAGAAATAAACACATTAAATCGCTTGCCCCAGTCTTTCTTCCTCAGAGTATGCCAGGAAGTTTGGGAGCAGTCATTTTCCTTCTGCTTTCAAGATGGGAAAGTGGAGACAAAAAAAGGACATGTTTGAAAATTTAGCTAGAACTTGCGCTTCTGTAGACCTCAAAACTGTCCTAGAATGCCAAGTTCATAATAATAAGTCTTGGTGTAAGAAGTTGGAGAGTAAGGGCCAGAGCATCCCAGCCTGTGGTCTGTGGCATCCCTGGTGGGTTTCAGGGGAGTGGAGGTAACAGCGCCCTCAGCCTTCAGGATGGCAGGTGGGCTGCTAGCCCCCCCACCCCGGACGGTTTACTTGTGTGCCAGGCCAGGCAGTGACAGCTTCCTGTGGGTCCCGTGGCATGGTCTGCCCTTGGAAAGGATTGCTTTAAGTAGACTCTCCTTGCACGACTCTCTGAGGGGGCAGTCCAGCTGGTCCTACATGAGTAGGAGCCAACTGGGAAGACTTGGAAGAATGTTCCAGAGGAGGAGCACGTGCAAAGGCTTTGAGGAGAGACTACATCATTGTTCCTCAGGATGGAGAGAGGGTGGTGGGTAGAGCTGCTACAGTGATCTGGACACAAATGCCCCACCCCCGACCCCCGGCAGTCGGGCCCAGGAGCCTCGTCCTCACTTGGGAAGTGTGGATTTTATTCTGAGTGTTCTGAGAAGCCATTGCAGGTTCAAAACAGGGAGTATCAGTGTCTGATGGAGAAGTGTAAAAGCGAAGCATTTTAGACCCAGAGAGAAACTAGAAACGGACTGGTCCCTTCTCTGCATTTTATTAAGTGGAGGAAACTTTCCTGTGCCTTGCTGATGTTGATATTTTTGGTGGTATCATTTTCTCATTTGTAAAACCAGGAACTGGTATGAGATGGCTTCTCATTTCTTTTTGACTCTAAAGATCTTGATCCCTGTGTATGCCTCTTTCTTAGTGTCCTAGGGCTGTGGTAACAAATGACAATGCACTGGATGGCTTAAAAGGACAGAAGCTTATTCTGTCAGTTTTAGAGAGGCCAGAAGTCCAGAATCAATTGGTTCTTTCTGGAGGCTTGAGGGAGAGCCTGTCCCACGCCTCTCTCCTCACTTCCGGTGGTGGCCAGCAATCCTTGACATTCCTTGGCTTGTAGACACAGCCCTCCACTCTGCCACCATCATCACATGGTCTTCTCTGTGTCCTTGTGTCTTCACACGATGTTCCAGTCCCTTCTTAGTCATTGGATTTGGAGTTACCCTAACCCAGTGTAACCTCATCTTGATTATGTTTGTAAAGACTCTGTTTCCCCAGCTGAGACCACATGGACAGGTGCCAGGGTTAGGGCTCAAACATATCTTCCCCCCTACAGCACCTTCCTTCTGCCACGGCCTTCCTGCTAATGCCTTCTCCTTCTTGTTGATTGACTGGTACTTACTTTAATGGCATCTAAACAGCCATTTCACTTGAACAGTTAATAGGTCAAAATACTCTACCTCTGTGGTTAAACAACATGGTCTGCCCTTTTCACATAGATGAAAGGTAGAAACATTGTCAGAATTGTCCCAATCTAACATCCACCAAATGTCATGACCCCTAGAATAATTGTAGAGATTGAAGATGTCTGTCTTTCTCAGCCTTGGCCCTGTAGTCTTTGTTTTCTCATATCCTTTTCTCCCCTATAAAGCTCTTTTGTTGACGTTGCTCTTCTTTGTTTTACTTAACTAGTTATTTGGATTCACTCATGAGTTACTTCTTTCCTGTCTTGTACCAGAAATTATTTAAAACATCTCTGTGTGTGGAAAGTGAAATGACACAAGTAAAATGGGGGTAAAAGAATTTAATAAAAAGGTAGCAACAAAGCAAAAGTGGAGGTGATGAGGAGCTCCAGGGACGGTCCATCATGCAGGTGGATCTCAGGTTGGACTTTGATAACGGCCGGTGTGGCAAGGGAGACCTTTCAGGTGGCACAGTTCTGAGAGTTTCATGGGGCCAGTTTGGAAATTGGCTCTGAGCTCTAGCTTTGGAGATCAGAGCAAAGCACATTTTAGCAAAAGCAGTTCTGCTGGAGTGTGGGAAATGTCGCTAGTTTATGAGACTTCACATTTCCACCTCTGCTAATTTGATTCGGTCTGGCATAAATGCAAAACGATTCCAAGGACAGGATGGAGGGTACTTCCCTCAAACAGTTCTTTATGGACCTCGTGCCCTTCTTTTTTTTTTTTTTTTGTCTTTTTCTTATTTTAGGGCCACACCCGCGGCATATGGAGGTTCCCAGGCTAGGGGCTGAATGGGAGCTGTAGCCGCTGGCCGATGCCACAGCCACAGCAATACTGGATCCGAGCAGCGTCTGTGACCTACACCACAGCTCACGGCAACCCTGGATCCTTAACCCACTGAGCAAGGCCAGGGATCAAACCTGCAACCTCATGGTTCCTAGTCGGATTCGTTAACCACTGAGCCACGACAGGAACTCCCCTTGTGCCCTTCTTAATCTGCGTATCACCCTCATCCTTCCACTTCTCAGGTGGATGTCAGTGGTGAAGCCAATGATAGTGTCTCTGGGTTTGGATAGACCTTCATTCACCCACTAGAGGCACACTCTTCACTATGCAGGATTGCCATGGCAGTTTCTTTTCTTTTTAAAAAATTTTATTGAACTATAGTTGATTTACAGTGTTGTGTTAATTTCTGCTGTACAGCAAACTGATTCAGTTATATATGTATATATTCTTTTCATAATAGTTTATCACAGTATATTGAATATAGTTCCCCGTGCTGTGCAGTAGGACTTTGTTGTTTATCCATCCTGTGTATAACAGTTTGCATCTGCTGATCTTAAACTTCCAATCCTTCCCTCCTATCTCTGCCTCCCCACTGGCAACCACAAATCTGTTCTCTATGTCTGTGAGTCTGTCTGTTTCTTAGATAAATTCATTTGTGTTATATTTTATTTTGCTTTTTTTTTTTTCTTTTAGGGCCATACATGCAGCTTATGGAATTTCCTGGGCTAGGGGTCAAATCAGAGCTGCAGCTACTGGCCTGTGCCACAGCCACAGCAACAGCAGGATCCAAGCCACGTCTGTGACCTGCACCACAGTTCATGGCAATGCCAGATCCTTAACCCACTGAGCAAGGCCAGGGATCAAATCTGCATCCTCAGGGATGCTAATTGGATTTGTTACCGCCTGTTTCCCTAATTGTGTTGTATTTTTAAGTCCACATATAAGTGATATCATAGGATATTTGTCTCTGATATTGTCTCTGATATTTGTCTCTGATATTCACTAGTATGATAATCTCTAGGTCCAGCCATGTTGCTGCAAAATGGCATTTTTATTTTTATTTTATTTATGGCTGAGTAATATTCCATTGTATATATGTACCACATCTTCTTTATTCATTCCTCTGCTGATGAACATTAAGATTGTTTCCATGTCTTGGCTATTGTTAAATAATGCTGCTGTGAACATAGGGGTACATGTATCTTTTTGAATTACAGTTCTCTCCAGATATATGCCTAGGAGTGGGATTGCTCAATCATATGAACATAAATATGATCATTGCTGGATCGTAGCAATTTCTTGATTACATGAACTTTTTTACTTTGCTCTAAAAATGTGTGTGTGTACGTGTATATGTGTTTGTGAACCTAGTACAGCCACGTATATGTCAAATAGGGGTCTTTCTGAATAGTTACAAGGCAAATTTCTGTGCTTAGAAAGTTACAAGAAAGTGATGATGGTCAAAATACAAAATACTGTTGATCAAACCACTTAATAACTTTAGTCCCCATTCTAGCGCATCACTTATCACTTTACTTTCTAGCATCTTCCCCACCCATCCTGCCAGTGTTTTTGTTCTTTGACCGTTTGATGATGTTCATATTGTAGAGTGCTGATAAGTTGCAGACTGAGCAAAAGGTCAAGGATTTCACAAAGGCAGTGGAAGTAATATAGGAGCTGTACTTGAACCACACAGAACCACTGACAGGCTTGGAAGTGTAGAATTACAACTGAAGAAGAAAATGCTACGATGATAATGACTGAGTGGAAAGTCTTTAATTTGTTAAAACATTAACTTGAGTATCACATGATTGAAAGGCCCTTGAACTGAATATTTGTAAAAAATTACTTTATGATTCTGTTCTACAAGACCAGCCTGAAGTGAGAAACATCAGATAGATAGTACTGTAATACAATTTTGTTAGACCAGTTATAATTGCAGTTAATATTCGTTCATTCTTTATTTTGAGAATTAGTATATAATTAACATCTACGTATTAATATTGCTAAATATTTTCTAAACTTATTTATGTAGTTTGTAATTTTGTCTCAAGGTGGAATCTTAACCTTTTTTAAAATCACTATTTACTATTAAATTTTGGCTTCTATTTTATGTTAATCTACTTTAAGTGATCTATTTTTGGTCTTAATTATCTTTTATTAATGAACATCTATACTATCTGTCAGAGGTATAATAGGCGTACTGTTTTGAAGGGGGTCCTTTCAGAATTCACATCCTGCCCAAAGTCTTAGAATGTGACCTTATTTGGAAACAAGGTTGTTGCAAATGCAGTTAATTGTTAAGATGAGGTCATCCTGGAATAGGATGGCCCTTTAACGCAATGTGACTGGTATCCTTATAAGGAGAGAAGAGACGCAGATATACACCTAGAAGGAAGACAGCCTTGTGAGGAAATGGACGCACAGAGAGAACACCCTGTGATGACAGAGCTTAGAGCGCAATGTGTCTACAAGCCACTGAGCGCCAAGGGTTGCCAGCAACAGCAGAAGCTAAGAGAAAGACATGGAACAGATTGTCCCCTCAGAGCCCCCAGGAGGAACAGACCCTGTCAGCACCTTGATTTTGGACTTCTAGCTTCTAGAACAGTGAGAGGATAAATTTTCGTTGTTTTAAGCCACCATTTCCTGATAGTTTTGTTACGGCAGACACTGCAAACTAATACAGATTTGTTACTGCTGTGAGTGGAGTGCTGCTGTAACAAATACCTGAAAATGTGGGAGTGGATTTGGAACTGGAAGAGGCTGAACAAGTTTTGGAGTGCGTGATGGAAGCATCTTAGATTGCCTTCAAGAGATATTTGGTAGAAATATAGCTGTTGAAGGTGAATCTTGTGAGGGCTTAGAAAGAAGTGAGGAGACTACAGAGAAAGCTTCTGTTTTCTTAGAAAAAAAATATATCCCTATATAAAACATCATTCCAGATAGAATGATGCTGGAAACAGGAGTGTGAAAAGTACTTCCAGTGAGGCCTCAGATGGAAAAGAAGAACATGTCATTGCAAGCTAGAGGAAAGGTGATCCTTCCTAAAGGTAGAAAACATGACTGCATAGTAGAACTTAAGAGGAAGAATTGGGAGATTTAATCAAGGCGATTCACAGTGTGGAAGGTGCAGCCTGGTTTCTCCTTGTTGCTTAGAGTAGAATGAAAGAAGACAAAGATAAATTGAGGAAGGAATTCTTGAGTAAAAAGTGTCCAGCACTTGATGATTTGGAAAATTCTCAGCCTATCCAGATAGATGTGCTCTGGAAATGGGACCAAGGGTGTGGCTGGACAGCCTTTGGCTAAAGAGATTAAGCCTGGGGTTGATGGAACCGTTCAGCCAGCTGGCACACGGCAGGAAGGGAGGTGGGCGAATCCAGGAGGGACCTGTGGAGAACTCTCTTGTCTGATGGTACAGAGCCCTTGACGTTCGCAGAAGACTGACAGCAGAGAAGCAGCCAGCCTGGATGGAAAAGGGCAGAGATGGGAGGACATGGAGGAAGAATACTGAGGACAGAACCAAGGCTGCCAAGGCTGGAGTGGGTGGCGCTTCCAGCCTGGCGAGTGGGCCCAGAGAACAGAGCGTCAAGCCAGTGAGGATTAGTCTAAGGCCTCAAAAACTAATGGAATTTGACTTGCGGCCTTGGGAACTTGCTTTGGATCAGTAACTCCTTTACCCTGTCCATTTTCTCCCTTCTGAAGTGGGAACTTCTTTTCTATACCTGTCCAACCATTGTACTTTGGAAATGCATAACTTTTTAAATTTCACAGCTCTGTGGACAGAGAGGAATTTTACCTCAGGGCGGGCATCCCCAGAGTCTCACTTATACCTGATTTCGATGAGACGTTGGCTCTAGAACTGATGTAGAAGTCGGCTGCAACTTGGGGGATGTTGAGATGGGTGACTGTATCACCCGTGGGACAGACATGAACTTGGGCCAGGGGTTGTGGTACTGGAAGACAGGCTGCACTGGGTTGGATGGTGCACTCCCCAGTTCCTATTTTTCTCAGAACCCTAGAGTGTGACTTCATCTGGAAATAGGGTTGTTGTGGTTTCAGTAATTGTGAAGATGAAGTCATACTTGTGTAGGGCGGGCCCTTAACCCAGTATGACTGGTATTCTTGAGAGAAGACACAGACACATCCAGGGAGAAGGCGGCCATGTGAGGCAGCAGACACTCGGAGAACGCCCCGTGATGACAGAAGCACAACCTAGAGTGGTGTGTCTACAAGCCAAGAATTCCTGGCAACACCAGAAGCTCAGAGAAAGGCCTGGAACAGATTCTCCCCTCAGAGCCCTCAGGAGGAACCACCCCTGCTCGTGCCTTGATTTTGGACTTCTAGCCTCTGCAGTTGTGAGAGAATAAATTTCTGCTATTTTAAGCCGCCCGGTTTGTGGTAGCTTGTTATGACAGCCACTGGAAATTGATCGAGGGAGTTTTTGGAAAATTATTCACGTGATCCTTGGACTTGGTGTTATTTTTCAGAACCTAGGCTCAAAGAGTGGTATTAAGTCAAGATGAAAATGGGATGAAAAATTATTTCATTGGCCTGAACTCAATATGGCCTAAATAACTGTTTTTATGCAGTATTTTCTACATTAAATTAGTAGGGTTTTTTTTTTTTTTGTCCCCGAGTTCTTCTATGGCACATCAGGTTAAGGATATGGCATTGTCATTGCAGCAGCCTGGGCCACTGCTATGGCACAGGTTTTATCCCTGGCTGGAGAACTTCTGCATGCTGCAGGCATGGCCAAAAAAATTAAAATAAAAAGAGTTTGTAGATTTTTGTTCAGAGAGATCAGTGGTTTCTAATGCCTTAACTGGAAATGTTTTCCACTGTGATAGGATAAAGGCAGACAGTTCTGTATTCATCTGTGGATCCGTTGGTTCATATCATGGCAGTTTTCAGAGAAGAGTTTTGCTAGCAACTTAAAGCTAATGCATTACCTTTTAGATCAGGCTACGTAAATGTGTTTTGGGCAGGGGAGTTAAAAGTTTGAAACTGGCTCTTTTCAGTAGAGAGGAATCATGATTATATGTCATTATCATCAATACCCTTTAAAAGGAAAGCTGACATATTGTTTGTTTCCAGAACAAACCTGAGATGGTATGTGTGTGTGTGTTTGTGTGTGTATCCTTTGAAATTAAGTGAATGTGCCTGGAGTGGCCTCACTGGAGTTGCTGGCCCTAGTGTCAATATGTCATGCCTGGCAGGTTAGCAGGTTTTGGCAGAGGAAATGAAACCTAGTCAGTTACTATGAGATTTATGGTAGACCTGCTATTGCAGGAAGTGGTGAAAAGTTGATTGATAGTTTGAGACAAAACTCTACAGCAAGAAACAGGATGTATGCTTTCTATTTATACCCAGTTTTCTTTTTCCTACTTTTCAGGGCTCCTTTTGCCCTTTGTTTTGGCTATTTCATAAGGCGATGGTTCCCCCCACCCCCGCCTTTACCCCCTAAACCGTCACCAAATATAAAATAATTGAGGAAATTTTATATCAGCTTAGCCATTGCAAAGGCATGCACTCTCAGCTGTTACTATTACTCTTTCATGGTAGCTGGATTTACTGTAACTTGTCAGAAAGCAGTCTTTAATTTAAAAAAAAAATCCTCCAAATAGGATATTATTTCACATATATAAAGGTCTTTTTTTTTTTTAAGTTACATGGCAAGATTACATTTCCAGAAATTTTCTAAGAAAAACTTATGTTGAGTATGATTTTATTAAAATTTGACATGAATGTGATCCAGCATGTGTCTTAAATGCTGAATCTCTTCACCCTGTAACAAATCTTAACAGGTAAGAGTTCTTCACTTGGTTATAAAATATATGCTGTAAGTACAACCAGTAACTCAGCATATGTGTTCATTGAGTGTATCCACATGTACCTGGTTTTTGTAAGCATTCTGGTTAACGGATAATGTCGTTTGACAAGTCTTTTTGACATGAACTAGCCTGGTCTATTTTGAGTGTGACAGTGAAAAACCACTAACTGCGTTAAATGAGGTGCTTTCTGAAATGGAAAGGCCATTACAGAGTTAGATTCTAGAATTTATAAGGAGTGACTTAGAACCAACTCTAATTGTGCCAGTGTTTGAAAGAACAAAAAGGCTACTCTTTCATGGCTTAATATGTTTCTCCAAAGGAATAATTTCCTTTTCTGTGAACAGTGATTGCTAAGTTATCTGTGTAAAACAGAATGGAAACAAGGCCAACTTTCATTCCTCGAACTCTTGGGTCACATTCTACACCAGTGATATTTTGAAATTTTTAATCACTTTTTACCTTAGCATTTACCTTACCTTGAGTTAAGAATGCTTCTTCTGGAGTTCGCTTTGTGGCTCAGTGGTTAACGAATCCGACTAAGAACCATGAGATTGTGGGTTCGATCCCTGGCCTTGCTCAGTGGGTTAAGGATCCGGCGTTGCTGTGAGCTGTGGTGTAGGCTGCAGACGCGGCTCGGATCCCGCATTGCTGTGGCTGTGGCGAAGGCCAGCAGCTACAGCTCCTGTTAGACCCCTAGCCTGGGAACCTCCATATGCCGCGGGTGTGGCTCTACATAAAAAAAAGGCAAAAAGACAAAAAAAAAAAAGAAGAATGCTCCTTCTGTAAAGTTTCTATCAGAACTTTAATATCAATTTGGGGAACTAGCCACCTCGAGGTAGTAAAACTGGGATAATAAGAGAGAGAGATGAATCAGGGTGGTGAGGAGTGAAAAATCAACATAGAAAAATCAACATATCCCTTTTTTACACATATTGTATAAGTGGGTCACCTTAAACATAATGTAGTGCTAAAAGTGAGAAATAGACTTTCCCCTGAAGGGTAAGAGTTTACCTCTGCTTGTAATGGGCCCGCGTTTCTGTTTGGGTCCCGTGGCTCATCTTTACACTTTTGCCTGCCTGTTAGAGTTGATACTTTTTAGTTCCAGCATATATGAGGTCGTCTTTCTAAAAAGATCCAAGATTATAGGTAAGGGGCTTTGAGGTCCCATACTTACATTGTTATAAATGACAGATGTAATATTTTTATAGTAAACAATAAGATGCAAATAGTTTTAGCTTGTGTAGATATATCTGCTATATTCAAATTTTTTTTTCCCCTCCAATTCTCTGACCTCTGTAGTTAAAGCATAGAGGTATCCTTGATTTAAGATGGCTGAGCTAAGGAGAGCATCCTAGTTTCTTTGGAGAATTCTGGGCCTTGTGCAAAGTCACAGCTTGCTCTTTTGGAAGGTGCTGAGTGGCATCAGATGGGGAAGGAGTCAAGAATGTGACCTTAAAAGGGAACCTTTTTCAGAGCATGAGCATTTGCGGGAGGCCCTGTAATGGAGGGGAGAGTGCTAGGGCTCAGGGTCATGGGCTTCCCGTCCTGACAGGGCCTCGTCGGCTGGGCCATCCCCTCTCAGGCCTCTTAACCTCTCCTGGCTTCTGTTTCATTATCTGTCACATGGGGATAAAAATGAAGCTGATTCCCAGGGTTGTCATTAGGAGCAAGTGTGATGTTTGTGGGGTGTCATCCTTCATGTATTGCCGAAAGTATTTAAAATGACTGTATAAACTGTGAAATGTGTGGTCACCCAAGTGTAAAGCTTCTGCTTAAAATTTTTATTTTGCATATGATAACTTAATAAGAGGCATTGTCTACTTCCCCTGAGTTCATTCCTCTTTATCTCTTAAAGCTGTGTCTCATTACCCAGAGAGGAAGGACCGTTTTTAGCGAGAGAGATGGCAGTGAACTAGTCCTTAGGCTGGCCGGGTCTTGCAGCAGGGAGATTTTTAACCTTCTCTCCTTTCATACAACACCAGCAGGGAGATTTTAAACTGGTCCACCAGTTCTGGCAAACCAGATCCGTGACTGCTGGTAGCCAAGGTTCCAGGATGCATGGCGGACATCATCTAGAGTCATCTTGAACATGAATGTAGGTTATATTGCACCCATCTTAGTGTGTAACTGTGCTTTTAGAGATGCCTCAGACCACCCGGAGTTCACCCAGAGTTAGAGCCCTTTGTGAATCATTATGCAGCTCCAGCAAATCTCATTTGAGTTTTCCTCTGTACCCTGGGCCATCTTTCCTTTTCTAAGCTCTGGCAGTTTCAGCACTGAGCATAGGGTTTTCCTCACTTAAGAGAAAGTTGAGCATCCGTGATGACAGTTGTCCTCGTCCCACTCACCCTGGGACACGGACTGCAGTGGCGCTTCTGGAGAGGCCTGGGGGTGGCGTTGCATCCCAGCAGGAAGTCATTATTACAGTAAGTATTTTGAGACAAAGGGGTCTCAGGTCCATCCAAGCACTAGATGAAAGTCCCCATCCATCACTTCAGCTTTACTGAAACCAAGCCTCATTTCCCCAGTATTATGGGGTAGACTGCACTTGGACTACTGAATTTATCCTGTGAATTCACCTCATCTTGTTTGTCTCAAACCACCCATTTAATCTTTGGAGCTAGGGAAACACAGGAGCCACCTCAGCACACTTACTCTTTTCACTCACTGCTGCGTTTTTTTTTTTTTTTTTCCACTTCTCACATCAGATCTTCCTCTCTGGAACAGCAAAGATGTAGTTTTTGGAGAACTGCCATGTGCTATATGTTGCTTCAAAAACCAAACAACTGAAATGCATCCAAGTTAATGAAAAAGTTTATTTGTTCATTACACTGTTTGATCATATACTATATTTGTTCATTTAGCAAAAGTATCCTCCAAAATGGCCTGAGATGGTTTTCTGGTAAAAATAAGAAGCATCCCATGATGCTCTCTATACTGCCTTTTTTCTTTTTTAGCTAAAAATTTTGACTAGGTAGTACATTCGGGTAGGTTTAAAATTAAAAAAAATGTGGTGAAAAGTCTCCCTCTCACTGTCATCCTCTTTCTTCCTGGCTCCACAGTGCCCACTCCACATAAATGTTAGTGCTTTCTGTAGCTTTCCAGAGTTCATGGAGAAGTGTACAAATAAAAACATGTTTTGGGAGTTCCCTTCGTGGCTCAGCAGTTAACCAACCCAACTAGGATCCATGAGGATGCAGGTTCGATCCCTGGCCTCGCTTAGTGGGTTATGGATCCAGTGCTGCCGTGAGCTGTGGTGTAGGTCACAGATACGGCTTGGATCTGGCATTACTGTTACTGTGGTGTAGACCGGAAGCTGCAGCCACAATTCGACCCGTAGCCTGGGAACTTCCATATGCTGCAGGTGCAGCCCTAAAAAACAAAACAAAAGTTTCATTTCTTCACTTTTTTTTTTTAAAGCTAAAAACCCGCATATACCTATGGCAAGCCTTTTGTCGCTGATGAACCATGTATCTGGGTTAGCCTCTGGAGATGCTCTTTGGTTACATCTCTGCAGACTGTTCTTTGAATGGATATGCCATAGCTGATCTGACCCGTGCCATGTTGATGGACATTTGGTTGTTTCTTATTTTGAAGAATTAAAAGCAATGCTGCGGTAAATAACTCTGGACCTGTGTTGTGTAGCATATGTGCTTAATTTCCAGATGTGGTTTTGCTGCATCAGGAATGCGTATGTTTTCAGTTTTAAAAGTTATTGCCAGATTCTCCTGTATCAGGACTGTAGCTCTTTACTCACCAACAGTGTATGAGCGTGCCTCTCCTCCATAGCCTTGCTGGCAGGGTTACTAAATGTTTGGATTTTTGCCAATCTGATACATAAAAAATGCATTCTCAATATGACTTTAATTTGTATTTCCCTTATTTGACTGAAGTTGTTGAACATCTTTTCATAGAGTCATTTGTATTTCTTTTTGTGAGCATTGTTTGCTTATGTCTTTTGCCACTTTTTTCTGATGGTTATCTTCTTTATTGGGAGGAGGGGGGTCTTTTTAGGGCTACATCTGCGGTTTAGGGAAGTTCCTAGGCTAGGGGTTGAATCAGAGCTGCAGTTACTGGTCCTATACCACAGCCACAGCAATGTGGGATCCGAGCCACATCTGTGACCTATACTACAGCTCATGGCAACACCAGATCCTTAATCCACTGAGTGAGACCAGGGATTAAATTTGCATACTCACGGATACTAGTCGGGTTGGTTTCTGCTCAGCGACAACGGGAACTCCTGGTTATCTACATTTTTAAGAAACTCTATTAGAATTAGGCTTTGCTCGTGTGGTATAAACTGCAAAATTGCAAATATTTTTCTCATAGACTTTTGACTTTTATTATGATTTTTTTTTTGCCTTACAGAAATTGTTGGTTTTTACTATTAGATTTATCATTATTGGCCTTTCTTTGTGGCTTCTGGATTTTGAGTCATAATTAGAAAGGCCTTCCTCACTTTAGGGTCATAAGGACATCTCCTGTGTTTCCCTTTTTTTTTTTGTCTTTTGTCTTTTTAGGGCCATACCCGCGGCATATGGAGGTTCTCAGGCTAGGGGTCGAATTGGAGCTGTAGCTACCAGCCTACTCCACAGCAACGTGGCATCTTAGCCACATCTATGACCTACACCACAGCATATAGCAACACTGGATCCTTAACCCAGTGAGCGAGGCCAGGCATTGAACCTGTGTCCTCTTGGATGCTAGTCAGATTAGTTTCCACAGTGCCACGACGGGGACTCCTATGTTTCCCTGTAATACTTGGTTCTCCATTTACATCTTTGATCTCTTTGGGGACTTAACCTTGTGTGCCACGTGCAGTATGGATCCAGCTTTATTTTCTTAGCTCTTGAATCTGTGGACCCTGTCATCCCCAGGCCAGTTACCAAATAGTCCTAATGTTTCTTCTTAAAATGGTTTTCAAGGTCCAAAAAGTTGGCAGCTCTTGCAGAAGCCTTAAGGGAAACATCCCTAACCAAAGCCCAGTTGAGACTGGAACTGGAAGAGCTGGAAGCAGCAGCGCTTCTAGTCCAGGAGGAAGAAACTGCATCAACAGTGGGAGCTCAGTCTGTTTCTGGGCAGCAGGCAGCTGCCTCCAGTTCTGAGACAAGCGATTCAGAGGAATCGGACAGCACCGCCTCACCCGAGACTAAGGACTCAGACGCAGAAGAAGAGAAGCCCAGAGAGAGTGAATCTGGGGCAGTAAATTCCTTACTCGGTCCCTTTGTAGAGAAAAGTAGCGCTGCCCTGCTCCTGGACTATGGTTTGACGTGCAGAAACAAGGCTCTTCCGAGGTCTGATGTCGGTCAGGGACAGCTGCCTGCCCCTTCCCGGGCTACTGGAGCATCTGGGTCCCTGATCCAGGAGCTCGGAGAACAGCTGGAGACTACAGTTCACATTTCTGAGCCCGAGGGCTCTGCTGCTGGAAAGCAGGGCAGTGTTTGGGAGAGAGATGGCCGGCAGACACCAGAGGATTGACTCCGGGTGGTCGCATTCCCTCTTGAGAATTAGGTCATATAGGGTCTTATTCACTCGATTATAATTCTTCACTTTCACTTTGTATTTCTCCTTAGTGTCTGTAAACATTGTCAGTGAGGTAATATTGATGCCTGTTGATTTTCGTGTTGCACTTTTAAAAATAAAGTTCTGAAGTTTTTTTTTTTTTAACCAAAGTGGAATTAATATTTGAAGATGAAAATAATAGTTCTGCCAGAATCTCTAGAATGTAGAACCCATTCATATCTTAAACTGCTTTCCCGAGAAATGCTGGACATACAGTGAGCTGCACATACCTGAAGTGGATGGTGTGAGAAGTGCCGAAAGACACAAACACCAAGTGAAACCAGTACCACCTCAAGATGCTCTACTCACCCACCATCTCCGGGTGTCCTCTGGCCCCTTCGTTTCTCCTCTGCCACCCCCACCCCCGCATTGCCACCCACCGCCATTCACCAGGCAAGTGTGATCTGCTCTGTCACTGTACATTAGTTTGCATTTCCTAGAATTTAATATAAATTGAATTGTGTAACATGTACTATTCTTCTTCATTTTTTTTCTTTTTTGGCCACCCTACAGCATATGGAGTTCCCAGGCCAGGGCTCAGATTCCTACACCACAGCTGTGGTAATGCCAGATCCTTTAACCCATCGTGCCAAGCTGAGGACCAAACCTGTGTGTCCTGGTCCTGCAGAGACACCACCAGTCCTGTTGTACCACAGTGGAACTTCCATGTACTCTTCTTTATCAGGCTTATATCATTCAGTAAATGTTGTAAGATTCATCGATGGGGCATGTATCGAGGATTTTTGTTTTTTTCCCCTTTCATAGTAGTATTTCATGAAATAGATATTTGGGATGTTTCCAGCTTTCGGTTGTTACAAATAAAGCTGTTGTGAACATTTGTGTGCAAGTCTTTGTGTGGCCATATGCTTTTATTCCTCATAGGTAAATATATAGGAGAGGAACGATGGAGCCATGTGAAGGTGTATGTTTAACAGTTTAAGAAACCGCCAAAGTGGCTGCACCATTTACACTCACAGCAGCAGCACTGAGAGCTCCACCTCTTTCTCATTCCTGTCATCACTTGGTACAGTCTGTTTTAAACATTCTTGCAATTTTAATAGGTATGAAGTGGTATCTCATGGTTTAATGTACATTTTAAGACTGGTAACGTCAAACATCTTTTTATATGCGGATGACATCCACATGTCTTTGGTGATGTGTCTGTTCAAACTTCCTGCCAGTTTTTCTAGGCTGGGTTGCTTTTCTTATTTTTGAGTTCGGAGAGTTGTTTGTAAATTCTAGATACAAGTCCTCAGATGAGTCATCTTTGCATGCCTGGTCCTTTTTGCTTGGATGTCACACATTGTGAACTTTACCTTGTTGGGTGCTAGATATCTTATCACTGTTCTTTAGCTTTGGTTGGATATGCAGTCAAGTTCCTAAAAAAGGGTTTGATTCTTGTGGGTCTTGCTTTTGAAGTTTGACAGGCAGGTCTGGGACAGTGCTCGGTCCCAGACGAACTGTTTCCCAGTCCTAAAGAGAGGTTTTCCCAGGCCCCTGGGATTGTGAGTTTTCCAGTCTGGCTGATAGAAATAGACACCTGTGTGAGCACGGAGCCCTGGTCCCTCTAATCCTTTCTCACGGCTCTTTCCTGACCTCACGTCCATGCTCTCCTCAGTAGGTACTCAGCCCTCTCTAGACATTCAGGCTTCTCAGCTCGCTCCTCTCCAGTATCCTGCAAGCCCTCATTGCCCCTAGCTCCCCAAATCTTCAGCTCTGTCTCTTGAACTCTGGAGCCGCCTGGGTACTTGACTCTGGACTCCAGAGCCCCCTGGCTTCTGCCTGGGTTGCCTCTCCCTGTGCAGCCTGGGCAGTCTTCCAGGGCAGTGGGTATGGCCATCCTACAGCTGCTGGGCTTGGTTTTCCTCCCCTAGGGACCACTGTCTTCCATTGCCTGATGTCCAGTGCCTTGAAAATCATTGTTTCATGTATTATATCTGCTTTGCTTTTTTTTTGGCTGTGTCAGAAAGAGTAGATCTGGTCCCTATTACCGCATCCTGATTGGAAACGTACATCTCCATTAATATTTTAAATGTGATTTTTCCCACTTGGGCATAAGCTCCTAGGGAGCAATGTCTGTGTGGTATCTTGTTACCACGGCATCATCAGTGCCCGTATTCTCAGCGCTCCATAAATATTTGTTGAATGAGTGAACAAATGAAATAAACCAATTTGCTTTGGGGGGGAAATGAAATGAAATCTGATATGTATTCCTCTCAGTAGCATTTTTATTTCGGTAAAGGACATGATCCCTTTTACTCTGGGTCTGTACAGGTTGCGAGTATCTGCATTTCCACTGGAAATTCCAGTTTGTATTAACAGGATAGTTGGGGTGACTGGGCCATACGACACGCCTGTTAACTCCTGAACACCGGAACAGCTTTCTTAGAATGTGTTCAACACTTTTTTCAGGCTCCCCGGAGAGCTTCAAAGTCCCTGTGACCATTGAAAATGCATTTCTCCTCAGTAACACCTGACCTGAAGCCGGTTTGAAACCACGTTATCTATTACTCCCCTCATTGACTCCTGCTAACGTCAAGTTGAGCAAATCCACTCTCTAAAAATTTAAAGCCATGGAAATGTTTCCAGCAACGTCTGTCCTTCCTTAGGAATCTCAACAGGATCTACTTGGATGAGACTTGTCGTGGGTGGAAAAACCTGTTACCCTCTTCCTCAGAAATGAGCAAACATGATCCTTCCTGAACATCCTCAAAGCAAGAAACTCACTGAAGAACTCTCATGAGCGTTTTTTTTGTTTTGTTTTTGTTTTGCCATGAGTTTTAAAGAGAGCCTTAATTTTAGACTCTGAGTCTGCAGTGTTGCAGCGTTCCTTTCGCTCTCTTTGGTCACAGAGGGTTAAGGCTTTGTTGTATCATGTTACCCCTCTTTGTTTAAGATGAGTTAAGAACACTATACCAAGTCTGTAACCCAAAACACATCCAAAGGTGCTCCTTTTAATATCTTTTCAACTAGACAACCTGCCAGCCAACTTGTGGGATCTCCTATAACCATCCGTGTTTCCTGAGAACCTGGGTGACGGAAGCAGATATGTGAGGGGAAGCACAGGGAAGAGGCCTCGGCAACGGCTCAGTGGGAAGAACCAGGGTTTGGGACTGACAAGACAAGGTATGGAGTTCAGAGCCCCAGAGCAATGCGAGCAGCCCACCAGGAGGTACGCCACCCTGAAAAACCTCCCCCTTCATCCTGGAAATGGGCATAGAACTATTTTCTAATCTTGCAGTATATGTTCAAAACACTTTATAAACTGGGAAGTATTAAACCAGCATATAGGGCTTATTGTCTCACTTCCCAGAGCTGCACAGGGCTCTTTCCAGCTACCTGACAACAGGTCACTGGGGGAGCCAGGACTTGGAAAATGAGAGGCCTGTTAATCACTTCTGAGGCATGCTCGTGGTAAAAGTCTACACAGTTCAACAGATTAGATACAAATATTAATTATATCAGTTGAATCACGGCTACCTCTGCTGGGCCGGCATTAGCATTGACCTATTTTTCTACTTTCTGTCTCTCTCCTGCCATTATCCTTAAAGAACGATTGTGAGGCCTTGCCGTGGGCATGATCAGTTTTAGGTGCCAGTGACTACGGTGTTATCATCTTTCACGGGCACAGGGTTAATTTACAAATGAGACAGGGCTGTCCCCTACCACATTCTAAATTGGTTGAACAGCTGGGGGGTGTGGGGGGTAGGGGTTGGTTTTCACACCTGCTAGTGAAAAGTCCATTTTGGTCGCACAGATCAAATTCTGTTACCAAGAACTCGGCGTGGGAGAGAGAGAGGGTTGAGTTTTCTTAGCCATAAAATTTTCTAAAATTCTTTTAAATCAGAGGGGACTGCTGGATATCTGTTTTGTTATAAGGAGATTTTCACGTTGGATCTTACAACTAGAAATTGACCCATATAGTCAATGGTGACTAAAGAGACCCCTCTAAAAGAAATGGAAATGAATTAAAGACAATATAGGAAGGACACTCTAGGCAGCTTTTGAGTTGGCCCTCTATGAAAAAAACCAACTCTTCAGAATGTATTAATTATAAAATCTTTGAAGATGCAGAAATCCTCTGATATAAAGTGATCTGTCATGTAATGTCATTGCATGCCAGGTAGACTGAAGTTCAAGCTTCATAAACATAAATCTCTGTGACTGTTTGGCTGGGCATCCCATGAAAGCCAATCAAAGATGGCAAATGTTTTCTTAACAGGATTCCATCTAAATCCTTGACAGAATTTTTGTTTGCGATCGGCTGCTCCCCTTCCCGCCTGTTTTCTGAGTGTGTTATATATAGTTTCAATCCATACCAAATGAAGGAAGCATTGATTAGATTTGATTTAAGGCCACAAGTGATAAATGCAGCTGGAAATTGATTCATGCCTCTTAAGTGACTGGGGCACAGCCATCCACGGTTGACACAACTCTTGTCTCAAGGCTGGAGAAAACAAACAGGGAAACACATGTCAAACAGATAAATGACTTTGCTGTTTTGAGCTCTCCGTGGAGGCCATTTGTTTCCTAGATAAGGAAGACTGCTCTCCAAAGTCATGAAAAGATAAGCTGGAGGAAAAGGATGGATGTGGAATCGGATGCCTAAGCACTTGGAAAAAAAACAAACAAAGGATGTACCTCCCGGAAGACTCTTGCTACATGGATCTGCTTTCCTTTCCCCTCACATATACTGGAAACAGCCATTTGGCCACAAGAGCCTCAGTCTTAGCCGGGCCCATGAGCCGAAGGCTCTGCCTCTGGTATTTTAAGTATTTGAAGTAGAAGGCTGTTGTCTCTTAAGCTCTTTCCAGAGGGACATTCTCCGAACTGCTCCTGCTGGAGTGAGCATTCGGGAGAGAAGCAGCAGGAACAGCTGAGTGACTTGGGAGCCCTGCTGCCTGAGACTCCATCTGGCCTGAAGCTCCAGCAGTTTGACACCAGCCCAGAGACCCCCCAGAAAACAAGAGTCCTGTTGCAACCCAGGGCCTCCCTCCTGTCCTCAGTCCGGTATTTGCTGTCTTTATGTTTCCCTCCATGCTGCTTTCCCACCTCGTCTGCTCGTGCCGTGCTTTCTTTCTCGTCTCCCTGTGAGTTTGCACAGATTATTTCACCCAGCCTCAAGGTCCCATGCAAATGCCACCTCCTCCAGGACGTCACCCTTCACTCTTCCTGGCTGGAAATAATTTCCCTCCTCTGAACTCCTGCTGAATCACGGCCCAGTCCTGCAGAAAGATCCTGGAACAGTCCAAGGGAAGCCAAAGAGATTGGAGTGGGGAAGAGAGATTCCAACCATGCTATCCCCTGGAGCAGTGGGTTCCAGAGTTCCATATTCAGGGAGTTCTCGTGGCTCTGTGGTAACAAACCTGACTAGTATCCATGAGGATGTGGGTTTGATCCCTAGACTTTGCTCAGTGGGTTAAGGATCCGGTGTTTCCATGAGCTGTAGTGTAGGTTGCAGATGAGGCTCAGATACCGTGTTGCTGTGACTGTGGTATAGACTGGCAGCTGTAGCTCTGATTTGACCCCAGCCTGGGAACCTCTATATGCCCTGGGTGTGGCCCTGAAAAAAAAAAAAAGAAACAGAGTTCTATATTCAAACTTCTGTCAAAATCAAAATTAGAAGGAATTAAATCAACTATATTTTGTCATCACACAAAAAAATTATACCTTATGTGTGGTGATGAATATTACCTAAATTTATTGTGGTAATCATTTCACAGTATATATACATAGGTCAAATCATTGTGTCACACACGTAAAACTAATACAATGTTATATGTTAACTGTATATCTAAAAGTAAAATAATTCTGTAGAAAATAAAAATAAGTTCTACTTACAGTCATTTGAGGCCACCTGGTAACACCAGTAAAGGGCTGAATTATGGAAAAGTGAAGGTAATAGACAGACATAGGGTTCAAATTTGAATAGATATGTGTAGGTATTTTGGAAAAAAAAATTAGAAGGAAACAAGGAGACTAGGGTGGGGTAGGGAGGAGCATGAGGGTGCCACTTAATTTTGTAAGATACATAGATCCATACAGCCTCTATTCTGTGGAAACCATGCTTCCATACAAAGCATGTTGTCATCAAAAATGTAAAATGACCTTTTAGAATATGAGTCCTCTAAATCCAACTTATTTAGCTCCAAGGAAAACTCTCACCTGAGTATCAGAGTTACCTTTCAGTGTTTCTAGCTCTAGTCTTTTTTTTCTGTGTATCTGTATACAGGTGTATACCCATGTTAAAAAAAATAAAACCAGGAGGTTCTCATCGTGGCTCAGCAGTAGTGAACCCAACTAGCATCCATGAGGATGCGAATTCAATCCCTAGCCTTACTCAGTGGGTTAAGGATCTGGCGTTGCTGTGAGCTGTGGAGCTGTGGTATAGGTCGCAGACGTGGTTCAGATCTCATGTTGCTGTGGCTGTGGCATAGCCGGCAGCTGCAGCTCCAATTCGACTCCTAGCCTGGGAACCTCCATATGCCACAAGTGTGGCCCTAAAAAGCAAAATACATACATACATACATACAAACATACATACACACACAAACACATAAATAAAACTGGGAGTTCCCTGGTGGTCTAGTGGTCAGGACTCCACACTTTCACTGCTACAGTCCAGATTCAATCCGTGCTCTGCGAACTGTGATCCCACATCAAGCTGCTGCTGCATGCTGTGGCCAAAACAAAACCCAAAAATCCCACCAAAATTAGAATCATACACTACATAAGTTATATATCCATTTTACTCTCTTAACATGCGGTCAGCAATACTTTTCTAATTCATTGAAGAATCTCCAAGGTAAGGTTTTTCATAGCTGCACTGATGTAGTCTTATTGCAATAGAAGAGATTACTCTCAAATGTAAATTGGATTAATTGGAATTTTCCTGCTGTGTAGTCAGTCTATTTGCCAAGCATGGAGGCCTAGATTCTCTAGGTGCTTCCTTGGCAGCTTTCCTCAGTTGTACAACTGTAGCCTAGTGTGTTTTATAGAAAGAATAACCTTGAATTAGAAAACAGACGGGATTTTCGTAACAGCTGTCACTGTGGATCCACTACATGGTGCCAAGCTCTGTGCTAGGCTTGTCTTGTCCTAAGCTTGTCAAACAGGGCCTGTGTCCCCTTCAGTCCTTCTAAAGGCACAGATCAGCCAATGAAGGGCGTTCTGGGCATGTTGATACCCTGTGGCTCTGTTCTTAGGTGACTGGATTGAGGTCGAACTTCACCCAAGGGCAGGTTATGGGATCTGCTGGTCCAGAATGCTTTACCAAACCAAAGATTCTGTGTTTTGGCAACATATTTGGACCATCTGAGAAACTTTAGAGAAATACTGATATCCAGCCTTCTCTGTAGACAATGGAATCAGAATCTCTGGGGGTGTCTAAATAGGCAAGAAGCAAGATAATCAGATACATGCTCTCAGAAGCTGCACTGGGAAATGCATACAGTTGAGAAAAGATACAGAGGAGAGGGTTAAGACGACAGCTGGTCATGGAAAAGGGAGTGGCTGGCGGGGAGAAGGATGCAGACACGTGGAGCTGTTAAGACACAAGAACACCCTTGGATTCCTACACCACTTTCACCAATTCCAGTTCCATTAGGCTTGACCCTGTGCCTGTGTTTACTCTTGGGTTTCAGAGAGCATCCGTTTTCCTTATTGGTCGTCAAATCAGAGGTCTTTCTTAAAGTAACAGGAAACCTGACACAACTGCCTCTAACTGTGAAGAGGGTTTATTAGTTCATGGTAGAAGTCTAGTGGCTAGAATGGATTTCAGGAGGGGCTTGACCCAGCCGCTCACCTTGTGACCAAGGCCCTGTTTCTTAGGTTTTGTCTGCTCTGCCACCCTCATTGTTGACTTCATCCCAATTTGCTGTCCAAAGGTGGCTACTAGCCACCCCTGCAGCTACCTCCTTTTTTGTTAGTATCCTCCTGAAAAGAGAGTATTATGTTCCAGCACCCATGGTAAATGTCTTAAGATTCACTCTGATTGGATCAGTTTGGGGAAACTCTGAATCATTCCATGAAATGTGCTGGCTGGCTTTGTCTGTCAGGTGGCCATCCGTGGAGTGGGATAGCCAGGGGAAAGTCAGTTCTTCTCCCTCCAGGGACAACCTGCAGGGGAGGGTGCTGAGCTGACAGCTTCATTCAGGCTGCCCCACTTTCCAGGTGACCGCAGTGTTAATTCTGGAGCCGCACTTTGCTCAGGCTGGTCCCAGGGGCTAGTGCTGGGCCATTGCTGCCCAGCGTGGGACTCTGCTCACAGGCAGTTTTTGCTCTGGACTCCCCTTTGCAGCTCTGAAACTTTCTCAGGCTACCAATCCCGTGGGTCTTTCTACTAAGTCTTCCTTCTCTCCAAAGTGTGTCCATGCCTTTTCTGCTAGAGGCCCTCTTACTACTCCTGTTTCCGCCCCTCTTTATCCTTTACACAGGATGCCTTTGTCATTCTCTCTTGGCTTCTGCTTCCTACAGGACCCACCTGACATACTTTAGTTATTCACCTGTACCTTTGATTTCACAAAGGTGCTCAGCTCAAGCATACTTTGCCCCACGGTACCAGAGGGGCAGAAACTATGCCCATTGCTATACAGAAGGGACCAGGGTTCTGGGATGAGAAAACTGCCTTATGTCGCCCAGGCAGCAAGGGGCAGCCTTGGATTCCAAACCGGATCTTCTCCTCTCTGCAGCCTGGGCTCTTTGCAGCCTTAGGTGCAGTCCCCGTGGAGCCTGGTGAGGTGGCCTGAGTCACTCAAGGTCACCTGGCTCCTCGTGGGAAGAGAGAGTGAATCTCAGTGTGTGTCCACTCCAGCAGGCTTTTCTTGACTCCTTCACACTTGGGGGACACGGGCTTTTGGTGGAGATCATCACTGTCTATGGCGCAGGCTGCCGGACCCACTGCCATGCGAAGCCTGGGGACTTGATAAGTGAGCAGTCAACATGCCTGTCATCCGTGGTGCATAACTCATCCTGGCATGGTGTTTAAAAAGAAAACGCAAAGTCACATTGCTGGAGAGGGCCGGAAATTCAAAGCGCAGCAGCAAGCAGGCGGCCGGCCACCCAAAAGCGCTCGCCTGGCCCCTGCTCCCTCCGGGATGGGCGCGGATGTGAGCGCCGCTGCCTTTGGCGCACTGCACATCAGCGAGGGTGCTTGTCCTCCATTACTCGAGCCCACCCCCTCTAATCCGCCGCATTGTCCACTGACGTGTCTAATTATGTGTCTTACAACCGCAGAACTACCCCCAGAGCAGCGGGGCCCTTCTGGCGGAATGAAGAGGATGATCGCTCCATCTGTTCCTCAGGCGCCTACGGGAGGCGGCGGAGGGGGCGCGGGCGGGGGGGCTGCGCGACTGCGCGTGCGCGCGGGCGGGGGCGGGGCGGGGGGGCGGCCGAGCGCAGGTGCCTGGAGAAAGGGGATCCCAGCGGCAGGTGCAGATGCCAAGCTCGCAGCGGCTGAGTATATGTTTAATTACAGTCGACGGAGGGGGCTGTTTTAGTTAAGAATTACAGGAGGCAGGTTCAGATGGATTCTGAGCCGAGCTCGAGAAGGTAGCGGGCTGGAAGCTACCGGGGAGGGGAGACATCTGCGTCTTTAATTGGGGGTGGCGCGCTCAAAATTGCCTGATATGTCAAAATAATCACCTGGGACACCAAGAGGCTTTAATAAAGAAGTCGGAGCGCCCACTGCCACCACCGCCCAAGCTCACTAAATTGTTGTTTGGACCGAGCAGATCCTTAAATCCAAGTATATTTCATTGCCCTCCCAATAACATTTCTGTGTGCGTGGAGATCTGGCTTGAGGAGAGGTTGGAAGGATCACCCGGAGAGGAAGGCACAGAGAAGACAATCAGAAGTAGGCTCTTTTTGGGAACCAAATGCCAGTATGAGCTTTACTCTTTGCAAAGTGCTTTCTTCTCCGTTGCCTGTTTTTCAACAGGGGCAGGCAGATGTGGGCCCATTTGAAGTGGAGGAAGCACAGAGGTGCTCAGGCTTTCCCGGGCGAGGACGCCACGAGGCAGGACCTGAGGACTCAGGGAGTCATGAAAGTTCGCAAAAGAAAGAATGAACAGGAGCTGGTTAAGGAGACGGAGGCTGGGGTGGGAAGAGCGTGTTTAGGTGGAAGGATGTGATGAGTGAGGGAACCAGATTGCTCTGATAACTGAGACAGAGGAGGGGGCTCAGCCAGCCCACTGGATTGGGACGCAACCCATGGAAAGCCACATCCATTTGTAGACCCAGACTCAGCTTTGTGGCACATTTAAAAAGAAAGAGAAGAAAACCCAGTATACAAAATAACTGAAAAGCAATTGGATAGTCCCTGGTGAATTTCCTTGTAATTACAGGCTCTAAATCCTCTTCCCTCCTCTTTCCTTCTCTTCCTCTCTGTCACTCTTGTAACTTAGGCTTTGCCCAGCCCCAGTCGAAGAGTCACCTTTCCCCCTCCAAACTTCCCCACCTCTATCCCAGATTCTTTCTTGCCCCCACAGTTTCCTTCCTTTCTCTCTACTTCCCCTTTCTGTGGCTAAGATTTTAATCCTACAGCACCCATCTTCCCTTCAATATAAATTCCACTCACCTTGTGGTTCCTTCCTTAGATGGTTTAGGTCAGGAGTCTACAAACTAGACCTCACATGGGCCACACCCATCCCATCGCCTATTTTTAATGTACAGCACATTAAACTGAGAATTAAAAAAAATTTTTTGTTTTGGCTGCATCTGCCACATGCAGAAGTTCCCAGGCTAAGGATGGAACCCATGCCTCATCAATGACCTGAGCTACTGCAGTGATAATGCCAGATACTTACCCCACTGCACCAGAAGAGAACTCCTAAAAATGTGTTTTAAAATGATTGAAAAGGACTTGTAGAATTTTTTTTTCTCATTGTATGTTACATCTTGTTGTATGTTTCCCTACATAATAGCCTTGAATTTGCCTCTTGACCTACAAAGCCTAAACTCTTTTACCATTTGGCCCTTTTTAGAAAAAGTTGAGGAGAAGTGGGCTAGGGATACTTATCCAGTAGCAGTTTTTGTCTGTTAATTTGTTTAGTTTTTTTCTTTTGGGGCCATTCCTGCAGCATATAGATGTTCCCAGGCTAGGGTCAAATGAGAGCTGCAGCTGCCAGCCTACACCACAGCCACAGCAACACTGGATCTGAGCCTCAGCTGCGACCTACACCACAGCTTACAGCAATGCCGGATCCTTAACCCACTGAGTGAGGCCAGGGATTGAACCCACATCCTCACGGACACTATGTCAGACTCTGAGCCACAATGGGAACTCCTCCAGTAGCATTTTGGGCACCTGACCCAGGGCATCTGGGGTTTTCTAGGCCCTCCTGGGAGAGGCTGTGAGGGAAGCTAGAATGACAAAGATGAGGCTCCTGCAGGCCAGTCTGAAAGGACAGTATTCTACGGGAAGGAGACGGAGGCTGCTTTCAAAGGAAACCCACTGGCAATTGTCACGGGGCCAGCCAGGGTCATACTTGTTTTTCCAGGATGGAGTGTGACTTAGAGCCATCTCCTCATTCCTGGGCTTAGAAATGGTGGCATTCTGCTTCAAGATTCTCTTTCCAAAAGCTGTGTCCCGGGAGTTCCCATTGTGGTGCAGTATAAAGGAATCTGACTAGTATCTGTGAGGATATGGGTTAGATCCCTGTCCTCACTCATTGGGTTAAGGATGCCAGACAGACACAAAGGCATCTGCCCTACTGCCCAGGAGTTCAGGTGGTTAGGGGAAGATGGTTAGTATGAAAGCCTTTTAAAAATGCTCAAAAATAAGATAGAATAAGGCTGCAAAAAGGTCTCAAAAGGAACACAGCTTTTGGGGTTTTTTGTTTTGTTTTGTTTTATTGTTTTGTTTTTTGTTTTGCTTTTTAGGGCTGCACCCAAGGCATATGGAAGTTTCCAGGCTGGGGGTTGAATTGGAGCTACAGCTGCTGGCCTATGCCACAGTCGCAGCAATGCCGGATCCTTAAACTATTCCCGCCCCGCTCTGTAATAATGGTACTCAGTCCTCGTCTGTCTAAAGGACTGTCGTTACTCTCTAGTCTCACCACAGAAGTAGACCCATGGCAGTAAAGCAAATCACAATAAAATGAAGTATGTCTGTACTAAGTACAGAGCACACGACACTTAACTGAATTCTTTTTTGATTTTTAGATTTTATTGAAGTTAAATTGATTTACAATGTTGTGTTACTTTCAGGTGTACAGCAAAGTGACTCAGTTAAACATACACACATACATATCCATTCTTTTTCAGGTTCTTTGCCCATATAGGTTACTACGGGATATTGATTAGAGTTCCCTGTGTTATACAGTAGGTGCTTGTTGATTATCAGTTTTTTATATAGTAGTGTGTACCATGGCAATCCCAAACTCCTAATTTAACCCCCATACCTTCCCCCTTTGGTAACCCTAGGTTTGTTTTCCAAGTCTATGAGTCTGTTTTTGTTTTATAAATAAGTATCATCTGTATCATTTTCTTAGATTGCTCATATAACTGATATCGTCTAATAATTGTGTTTCTCTGTCAGACTTACTTCACTTAGTATGATAATCTCTAGGTCCATCCATGTTGCTGCAAAATGGCATTATTCTGTTCTTTTTATGGCCACATAATATTTCATTGTATATATGTGCCACATCTTTATCCATTCCTCTGTTAATGGAATGCTTCCATGTCTTGGCTATTGTAAACAGTGCTGTAGTGAACAGTGGCGTGCATGAATCTTTTTGAATTATGGTGTTCTGAGGATATATGCCCATTAGTGGGATTACTGGATCATATGGTAGCCCAATTTTTAACTTTTTAAGGAACTTTCATACTGATTATCCATAGTGGTTGTATCGATATGCATTCTCACTAACAGTGTAGGAGGGTTCCCTTTTCTTCACACCTTCTCCAGCACTTATTATTTGTAGACTTTTTGATGGTGGCCATTCTGACTGGTGTGAGGTGATACCTCATTGTGATTTTGATTTGCCTTTCTCTAATAATTAGCAATGTTGAGGATCTTTTCATGTGCTTTGCGGCCATCTGTATGTCTTCTTTGGAGAAATCTACTTAAATCTTCTGCCCAGTTTTTGATTGGGTTTTTTTTTTTAATCGAGCTATTTGAGCTGTTTCTATATTTTGGAGATTAATCCCTGTGGGTTGCTTTGTTTGCAAATATTTTCTCCCATTCTGTAGATTGTCTTTTTGTTTTGTTTATCATTTCCTTTGCTGTGCAAAGGCTTGTAAGTTTAATGAGACACATGCTGAATTCTGACCAGAGCCACCCCGGTAGGCACAGTGCCTGGTCCTGCCCCTTGATGGCCATCCTGGGCAGCGTTCACTGCAGTCATCACAGCCAGCATGTATTTGTTTTTAGGATGAAGTGGTCAGACACACATCTGACAATTTAGAATTCCTCTTGATCGTGTCCTAATGTTGTAACACTAAGAGTCAAAAGGTCGCAGTGTGTTGAACCCCTACTGTATTCATAATTCTTACAGCCACATGTTTGTCTATACGTCTGACTTAGTATACTTTTACTTTTAGTATAAAAGTCTCCCTGAATTAGTTTTGATTTTTTTTTTTTTTCAGGGTCGCATCCACAGCATGTGGAAGTTCCCAGGCTAGAAGTCTAATCAGAACTACAGCTGCCGGCCTATACCACAGCCACAGCAATGCCAGATCCGAGCTGTGTCTGCAACCTGCACCACAGCTCACGGCAACGCCAGATCCTTAACCCACTGAGCAAGGCCAGGGCTCGAACCCGCAACCTCATGGTTCCTAGTCAGATGCATTAACCGCTTGCGCCACGATGGGAACTCCCCTGATTTTTGGGGTTTTTTTTGGTTGTTTATCTTTGTTTTTTTACTGCCACACCTGCAGCATATGGAAGTACCTGGGCCAGGAGTCAGATCGGGGCTGCCCCTGCAGCCTCTGCCACAGCTTACAGCAACGCCAGATCCTTAACCCCCTGAGTAAGGCCAGGGATTGAACCTGCAGCTTCCCAGAGACAACACTGGGTCCTTACCCCACTGAGCCACAATGGGACCTCCTGAATTAGTTTATGTTCTTCTCTTAGGAGTAATTTGCTTCGTATAATTTATAATTTTCTCTTTATATGAGGTTGTTCATATCAATTATTAAAATACCACTTACTCTAATAATGATAGCTCATATTTAGCAGACACTTACCTGGCACCAGACTCTGGACAAAGGCTTTGGAAGCCTGATCTCCTTTAATCCTCACTATAGCCCGGGGAGATGGGTGCCATCTATCCATTTTACCAGTGAGAAAACTAAGTCCCTTGCCGAAGGGTACAGTTATTAAATATTGGTGTTAACAACTAGTTTTTGTTTTTGTTTTTAGGGCCGTACCTGGGGCATATGGAAGTTCCCAGGCTAGGAGTCTAATCGGAGCTGCAGCTGCTGGCCTATACCACAGCCACAGCAATGCGGGATCCGAGCCGCGTCTGTGACCTACACCACAGCTCACTGCAATGCCAGATCCTTAACCCACTGATTGAGGCCAGGGAGTCGAACCCTCATCCTCATGGATACTAGTCACATTTGTTAACTGCTGAGCCACAAAGGGAACTCCCTAAACTTGTTTTTATTTTAAAGAAAGACACAAAGTATGGGCTAGAGAAATGGGAAGGCTTCATGAAGGACACACATTACTTGCTTTGAAACATCAGAATTTACTGCCCAGTAGCTGTATAACCTGGAGCATCTTACTCAACTTCCTTGGGCCTTGATTTCTTCATCTCTAGAGTAGAAGTGATTTCTTCTTGGGGGAGAGAATGAAATGAGAAATATCAAGCTCCTACACACTATTAGGTCCACATTTAGAGTTCAGTATCTTTTCCTTTCTCTTCCACCAGAGGAGACTGGATGACACTGGTTTCCAGAGATTACATGCAGTGCAATTTAAGCTCCATGAGAATTTGTTTGTCTGTTTTTTTCTTTTCAGGGCTGAACCTGTGGCATATGGAAATTCCCAGGCCAGGGGCTGAATCACAGCCGTACCTGCTGGCCTACGCCACAGCCACAGCAACGCCAGATCGGAGCCTATGCCACAGCTTGCAGCAGCGCCAGATCCTTAGCCCACTGAGCAAGCCCAGGGATGGAATCGGCATCCTCACGGGTACTAGTTGGTTCTTAAACCATTAAGCCACAAAGGGAACTCCAGAATCTGTTTTTTAGGAATTTTGTTTATGCTGTATCCCTGGCACCAGAGCAGTGCCGGGCACATCACGGGCACTCAGTACATGTTTCTTGAATTGAGTCCTCTCTGTGAGCTTGCGATGCTGTCACGTGTGACTCGCAGTAGCTTCCCCAGGGCTAGTTGGGAACAGGAGGAGGAGGGGGATCCAGGAGCATAGCTTTGCAAGGAGCAGGAGAAAGAGCCCCTCTTACCTCACTCAGCAGCCCTCCGGGAGCCAGGCCAGGTGGCCCACAGTGTTGTTAAGAGCTCCGCCCTGGCTGCCCAGCCTGTGAGAGCAGTTTGACACCTGCTGGAGATGCCAAGTGTCCTAAAGCGGTCAGTGGAGGCAGCTCCACCCCGCCTCTCTCTTCCTTCTTCCAGGCTTGTCCAGGCCTCTGCCCGCGAGCCCCTACCTTTCTGCACAATGGCCAGGCTCAGAAAGAATCCTTCTCCAATGCCAAGTATCAGTGGGGCTCCCTGAGGGTGTAAATTATTCATCAACAAACCCGGTACCCATCTGTCTCCAGTCAGCGCTGCTGGCAACTCTCCTCGCCCAGAGCTGCCCAGGGTACCCCCGACCCAGGTCTACCTGCGGTTCCTTCAGCGTGCACACGAGCTGCCTACCCTGCGCTTTTGGCCTTGATTGAAGAGATGATGGGAGCGAACAAGAGGCTCTAAAGTGTATATTTGAAATCAGTTTGCTCCTTGAAGCATCACAAAAACAGAAGGCTGAGGGATGCCCCCTGAGAGGGCATTGCTTTGGCACCACCTCAGCTTGGCTCCACTCATGGCATGTGGCTAACGGCCTCCTTGCACCCTTGCTCTGGAGAGCTTGGCAGAAGTGGGGGGAGGGGAATGTGGCTCTCTCAGAAACAAGGGCCTTTCAGAGGTGGCCTCACCCACTGGGCACAGCCTCTGAGAATCAGGAGTAGCAGATGGCGGTGGCCTCCAGGGAGGGCTGGTGCACCCCACAGGCTTCCAGGGGGAGGAAGTAACTTTTCAAAGATTTAAGGAAGAGGTTCAGGAGTTCCCATTGTGGCTCAGTGGGTTGAGGACCCAGTGTTGTCTCTGTGAGGATGTGGGTTTGATCCCTGGCCTCATTCATTGGGTTAAGGATCTGGGGTTGCTGCAAGCTGCAGCACAGGTCACAGACGCGGCTCAGATCTGGCATTACTGTGGTTGTGGTGTAGGTTGGCAGCTGCAGTTCTGATTAGACCCCTAGCCTGGAAACTTCCATGTGCCACAGGTGCATCCATAAAAATAAAAAATAAATAAAAATAAAAATAAAGAGGTTCAATCTCCTGTGAACCCAAACAGCTTCCAGAAAGCTCTGGATCTGACAGGTGTGGCAGCAAGTGTGTAGGACAAGAGGCTGAGGAAGGCATGTATGTGGACTGCTGGTCATGAAGTCTCTTAATTCTAAGGGACAAAAAGGCCGTTTTCCTATGCTGAATTGATGGGGAAGGAATTATTTGTGGGCATCTTTTGTAACCAGTGACTGAGGGTCTCTAGGGGAAAAAATTGGGCATCCTCAGAGGAGGGAGGTAGACTGCAATGAGGAGTTCCTCGAGAGCAAATAGCAGTTGTGACCTTTGCCTCAGTAGCAGGCCAGTTAAAGATGTTTATTTGTTGTAGTTACTTGTACTTTTAGAACCTCACCCGATGTTATATATTATATATAAATACGTACATATATATTATGTGTATTATATGTATTTATTTATAGTTACTATATATATCAACATAGTACTTATATACTAAATATATATCATATGTATATGTATTTATTTATATACTTTTTTAAAGAAGTTTTTTTGGCCACATCCATGGCATATGGAAGTTCCCGGTCCAGGGATTGAATCTGAGCTGCAGCTGCAACCTACACACAGCTGTGGCAATGCCGGATCCTTAACCCACCGCACCAGGCTGGGGATCAAACCCGCACCTCAGCAGACCAAGCCACTGCAGAGACAATGCCGGATCCGTAAGCACCTGCGCCACAGCAGGAACCCCCTTAAAGAAGCTTTTAAAGAAGTTTGCTTTTGAACTTACTTAGCTGTGAATAGTAGCTCATTTAATTTGCTATTAGCTGTGCTTCCTAAGCAGTCATCATGCATACTTGCAAAGAGTTCTTGCAAAGTAAGGAAACAACTCACAAATTGTCTTCATATGCAGTAAAATCTTTATGGAAACTAAACTTGACAAGGAACAAAATAGGCCTAATATTTGTAAACATTGAATTAGACATTTATTCATTCCAGTTTTGCATATTTTTCTTTAAATATTTCAAGCCAGTGCTTTTTACTTTTTCCTGGTCTCTGACATGTTTGTGAGCCCTGGAAAATGGTGTGTACATGTGTGAGCATGCGGGTGTGTGTGCACTTGTGTGTGTGCGCGCGTGCGTGTGTGACTCAGTGAACAGAACAGGCTTGCCTGGCCGGGCATGAGTCGATAAGGAGCCTGGAGGAGGTGCTGTCAGGGTCTCCATGTTTCCAGAGTCTTCTTTCTGCAGGTCTTACTGTCCGTTTCCCTTGCTTTGAAACAATGAGCTTGTCAGGGTTCACAGTTAGATAAGAAGGTCCACCACTCATGTTCAGTCAGCACCTCCACGTGTGGAAAACCTCAGGTGGTGCCAAACCCAGTAGGGCCTGCTAAGAAATCCAGCAACAACCACAGCTGTGATCCTCATGGCATAAGAACCAAGAAATAAAGAGGAATGGCTGGTGCCTTCACCTGGCGTGGGGTCTCTCGAGGAGGGCAGGGTGTGTGTTCTGGCATCACTTTACCCAGCAGAAGAGGAGTTGTTTTCATGCCAGCCTGACTCAGAGGGAGGGGAGGAACAGATGGGATGGGAGCTTTGTCACCATCACCTGATCGGTGGCCTCCTTTCATTAACATTTTATAGCCTGGCACAAGCAGCAGCAAGCATTCAACACTAGCATGGGGTGGACCTGGTTCTGAGTGTCAGGGGGCCTTGGAGATGCAGGCTTATGGCTCCCAGTCTGGCCCTGACCACCCAGTGAGCCTTACTGGCTACTGGGGAGAGGGGTGCGGACCGAAAGATGGGGGACCAGCCCAGAAAGGGCAACTTCTGACTGCCAGACACTGTGCCCACAATTTGCTTTCTCATTTTATGCCTCAAGCAATTGTGTGTCCTTTCTCAACTGATGGAGTGGCAACTAAAAAGTTAAGATGATGTACCCTAAGGGGCACAGCTAGTAAGTGGCAGAGGTGGGGTTCGAATTCACAGCAGTCACACTCAAAGTCTGCACTGCTTCTCTGCACTCTGCTGGTGCCCCGGATTTCCTAGGAATGTTCAGACTCAAAAGAGTATGTTAGGGGAATTTCTGGTATTCAAAGACAGATGAATGTCCCTTCCAGTAAATTTTTTCTTCCCTGAAGCCGAGAAGAGAGAAGAGGTGGCGGCAGCCACGGTGCCTCAGTGTCGGGCAAAGATGCCCAGCAGAGGAATCAGGTGGGGGCTAATATCCAGGCTGTGTGCCCCTTGCTAGTTGGTCCCCTGGTGAGACCAGAGAAGTGTTGCTTGTCAAATCACGTGCTCCTGAGACCACATCCACCCAACAGGTGCCTGTTAATAAATTGCACAAAGACACCACCTAGATTTGGGTTTTCCTGGAATCAGACCCAGGGACACATATTACAGTGCAAGTCTTTTGTCTGAAAGGTGATGCCAGGAAGCACTAGTGGGGCATAGGGGGGTGAGACACGAAGCGGGGCAGAACGGTCCAGCTGAGTACTGAAGGTTATCGTGCTGGCCCACCAGAGCCCAGTCTTGCTGGGGAGCCCTGAGGAACAGCAGAGAGCATTGTCCTGAAGTCATCCCAGTGCTACATCACTAAGAGCTGCTTCTGGGGGCTGTTCTGCTTGCCCTGCACACAGCCTGTGCTCCCTGGGTGCAGAAAACCCCCATGCCGGGTCACGGTTATTCCTGATAAGCTGGCCCAGTGGCAGGTGTATGCAGGGGGGGCGGGGGGGATGCGGGTGGGTAGCATCCACCCAGGCACCCTCGGGTGTGAGCCGGACCCTGTGTCCAGGACTTCTGTTCTGCTGCATCTAATCAGCTCAAATGACTGTCTTCATCCCCCCAACCCCGTTCATCAACTGCAGTGTGAATATAGGCATTCATCTGTAAGGTTGTACCCCCATGGTCTAAATAGGGATTGTTTCTGGGGAAAAAAATAATAGTAATAAAAGCCCATGACTGCTAAAACATCCTCATGACATAAAGCCCCCTGAGTTTATAATCAAGTCTGGGGTCTGTTCCTGGCTCTGATGTGCCCTTTCTTCATTCTCTGCCACTTTCCCTCCCCCTCCACCCCCACCCCCCACCTTCAGAAGCCAATAAGGAAATCCAGGTTTCCTGGCTTCCCGCCTTCCTGTTTTTATCCTCTGGAGCTCTGGAGGGGTTGGCAGGTATGGGAGGTGGCTGCCTGGACTGCCCACACCAAGTTCAGGAGCGGGCTTGCTGGCGGTTGTCTTGACACTGTGTGTGTCACTTTCTCTCACACTGTTTATTTAACGGAGATGGCAGCGGCCAGTGGAATCTTCGAGGAGGCTGAATCTACCAGTGGCATCACCCTCAACACAGCTGAGTTCCTGCCTCTGCTGAATCCCCAGACCTCAGAACCCCCTGGGCCTCCCCCAACTACGTGGGTCTGCGGTTTTGCTTGTACTCAGGCGAAATCACCAGCCTCAGGAAGAGCTGAAGCAGGAGCTTGGCAGAGGCGTAAAGAGTTGATTCAAATCAGAAACCCCCGAACTCGAAATTGTGACTATTTGAGTTTCTGTTTCCTCCAGCTCCGTTGCCAGGTCATTCCCTGGAGGGTTTAGATCCTACTTTCCAGTTCCCCTTGACGATTTTTGCCCAGCACAGAACGGGCTCCCAAGGAGGGGACAGCGGCATCCTGTTGCTTCATTTGGCAGCGCCTGTCTAATGAGGTGTGAATCCCACAGATGCCTCCGGGGTGGCTGCCATCGTCATTTATATCAATTGGTGTCATTAGAGGAAGACGTCAATCATTCTGCGCTGTTTCGTCACAATCTGTCATAGTCCTAACCACACATGCTGCACCCTGGCTTTGTGCTGGGGTGAGCACATGCCTTCCTGGACCCTGCTCAAGAGCCCGAGTGTCAGTGAGAGGGGGTCCAAGAAGGTAGGACCTGACCATGATCTCCTCCCAGGAGTGAGGACTTTCCTCCCTTCGCCTGTGAGGGGACCAGCCAAGAGGTCACAGCCATGGGCTTAAAGCCCGCCTCCTTGGGCCTGAGTCCCCGCTCTGCCCCTAATAGGCCAATTTCCTTGGAAAAGTGACCCCACTTCTGGTGCCTCAGTGTGTTCATCTGTAGCGTGGAGTGATGGCTATGCCACGATCCTCCTAGGGTTTGTGGGAGGGTTAAATGAGCTAATAGTAGAAACATCTTGGAACACAGTATTTTCCAAATAGGTAAATTATCTTTTTTTTTTTTCCTGTCCACTGCAGATAGGCTCTGAGGGTTCCATCAGCAAAGACACACAAAGACCAGTAAAATGAAGAGTGAGGGACCCAAGAAGTACATAAGGAAAGGGGTAAGGAGAGAGGGTTGTTGTCTGTTGTATTAAAGAGGGCTCTTTGGGCTGCAAGGAATACTTACCCACCCAGTGACTAGCTATTGAGCACCTACTGTGTACCAGGCCCTGTGCTCATTACTGGGCTTACAGCTGTGGCCTTGTGGCACTCACATTGGAGTGTTACTTGTACAAAGCCCAAGTAAACAAGCAAATAAATAAGATAATTTCAGAATGACAAAGATAGGAAGAAAGTGAACATTGTGGGCTGAAAGGGTGGAGTGGGGTGGAGGGCACGTTTAGGTTGAGTGATCAGGAAAGACCTCCCTGAGATGGTGGTGGGAGGAGAAAGAACCAGCCACGTGAAGCTCTGGGAGGAGAACGTTTCATACAGAGAGAGTGGTGCGGCACGTGCAAAGGCCCTGAGGCACATGGCAACTTGGAGAGTTAGGAGAACAGCAAGAAGGCCATTGTGACTGGAGCAAAATAAAGGAAAGAGACCAGTTTGCTGAGGCTGGATGAGGCCAGATGGTGTGGGGCCCTTACTGGGTGTAGTAAAATGTTCAACTTTTATTTTAAGGACTTTGGGGCTTGAAGCAGACAAATGGCATAGTCTCCTTCACCATTTTAAACCACTTAGAAACTGAACTCAAGGTAGCTTTAAAAAAAGGAAGGATTTATTAAAAGAGGGCAGGAATGTCCCAGGGGAACCATGGGCAAAAATTGCGCTGGCTTTGAACTCAAGAGGGTGAGTCTTTACCCCCGTGTTTGGTGTTTTTTGCACTCTCTGCATCCCAGTCCACATGGCACCAGCGGCTCCTGTGCTATATTCTGCAATCCAGGGTCTCAAGGGCAATGCGTCTCTTAGTTCTAGCACGCCTCAGCTAAGGACTCAGGGACTAGCTTGAGCCAGGAGTCCATTCCTGGACCAATCATCTGTGGCCAGAATGGGGTGGGGTCATACTTGTCATCCTGGTTGAGGGTCATGGCAGGGGGAATAACTCTCCAGAATGGAAGAGAGGGTGCAAGGCAGAGTAAGCAAAGTGTCCAAGTTGCCTCAAACCCGGAAACTAAAGAATGTGGTGGCAAGCAAGCTCAGAATTTAACTCTGAGTTTCTTGATAGGCAAAGCTAGAAAGAAACATGAATGGGTTTCACAGATCTCATCTGCAGATAAAACAAGAGGGAACAGATCATTAAGAGAGAAAAGTGTTTTCTTTCACTAAGCTAAGGGGACATTCTTAAGAGGGTTTCTATGGAAGGGGAACTGAGAAATATGATGGAAGATACAACAGCAACTATTTAATTTAAATTTCTCAGTTGACACAGTTTTTCTGAATGTGTGGAGAATCCCTCTTGGTGGGTTCCGGAAGTAGAAGGGACAGAATCTCAGCGGTGGGGTGAGCAGGATAGCTTTGTGGGGAGCCAGAGCTATGTCCCATTGTGTTTATCTCTGATGACCTCATTGGTTCTTAGAGACTTCAGCATAAGGCTTGAAAACTCAAATGCCCCCAGACCAGGGAGACACGTGTGACATGGGCTGGGTGCCCACATCACAGTCAGTGGCAGCTGGCCATGCAGCTCGGTCAGCCAAGAGACGGTAGGAAATTGCTGCTCCTCTGCTCTAGCCAAGTGTGGCCTCTGGGGTCTAATGATTTTCCAAGAGGAAATGGAAATTCCAGATTGTTAAACCTTGACTGTTGACAACTCATTGAAATCTGTTTGAAAACTTTGAAAAGCCAAACACAACAGGGGTGAGGGGTGAAGGCAGCTGCAGCCAGGGGTGTGCAGCCTCTGTGTCCCTGTGACCAGTTAGCCCGGCCTCACGTGAGCTTCCTGGAACACGGATGGCTCAGCCGGGCTTTTCGCCAGAACAGGAGACAAGGAGACCCCCAGGTGTAGACACCCTGGGTCCCGTGGTGAGGCACCCGCCTCCCTCTCCCTGCTTCAGGCTCTGCGCTAGGCCCCAGGTGTCTGATGATGATTGAAACAGACCTGCCTCTGCTCTCAGGGGCTGTGTATTCCAGTCAGGGGGCCAGACTTTGAACAACTAACCGCACGATGAGGTAGTTAACCGGCGTTGTAAGAGGTGCTGAGATGGAGGCCTACAGAAGGCCGCCTGGGGTGTTTACAGGGGACGTGACCTAGTCCAGGGGGTTAGGAAAGGTCCCCAACGATGACTTCAGTAGGAGTGGGGGCGGGGGCTGGTTGTCCTTCCGGACAAAGGAAGCGGCTGTGGTGGCCCCGGGGTGGGGGGAGCCTGTGGTAGGAGGGCAGCATTACCGGATGGGGCTGGGGAGGAGCCTATGCTGCCAGCCACGCTGAAGACTTAGAACTCAAGAGAAATTATCCCAAACTTAGAAACAGGGCGGAAAGGAAGACTGTAGATTCTTTCGGTATTGGACTAGAGCGTAATTCACCAGGCCCACCCACGATGACTGAATTTTCTATGGCTCCTACCTTTGTTTGCTTTTGCCCTTTGCTGACTGGGTCTGACTGCTGTGAAGTTGCAAGTACAATGAAGACAGCTGTCGTTGTGCAGAGAAGCAAGTACTTTCTGTCTGGTAGAGAAGATAACCCTAAAGTTTATCACTTCATCGCCCTCAAGGACTTTGATTTTGTTTCTAACTTCAAACATGAACAAATAAATAAAAGCTTACCTGCATACATCTTTCTTGAGGGACTGATTAAACTCCTGCCATCAAATGCTTTTTGAACCAGCTCTACCATACCACTGGTTCTTTCATTAATGAGTTAAAGAAACATCTAGCTTATTTTTATTATATGTCAATGAGAGTTGGGTTTCCAGAAATCACTGTCTCAAAGGGATATCTGCACTCCCATGTTCATCGAACCAATGTTCACAGCAGTCAAGAGATGGAAGCAACCTCAATGTCTAATGAAAGATGAATGGGTAAAGAAAATGTGTGTGTGTGCGTGCGTGTGTGTCTGTGTGTGTGTATATATATATATGTGTATGTATATATATATATATATATATATATATGGAATATTATTCAGTCATAAAGAAGGACCTTCTGCCATTTGTGAGGCATGAATGAACCTTGAGGGCATTACACTAAGTAAAATAAGTCAGAGAAAGACACATACCATGTAATCTTGTCTGGAGTGGAAACTAAAAAACCAAACTCAAGAAGATATAGCCCTTAAATTGGTGGTTGCCAGAGATGGTGTGTGGAGAGTGGGCAAAATGGGTGTAGGGGATGTGTAGTGTGATGACTATAACCTGAAATACTGTTGTGTATTTGGAAGCTGCTGAGAGTAGCTCTTAGATGTTCTCATCACATTGCTCCACAAAAAAAGTGTGGAGCAATGTGAGGTGATAGATATTAACTAGGCTTGAGATTTTTGTAATATATACAAATATCAAATCATTCTGTTATACACCTTAAACTATTATGATGTTATAGTCAATTATATCTCAATGGAAACAGGGAACAAAAGAGTAGGGGTTTTATCTTCTAAACTTTATTTTCTTGATAGAACTTTCTCCTAGGCATGGTGAGAAACCAGAGGGTTTTAAGCAGACAACTGCCATGAACTTATTTGCTTGTGAACCAGTGTTCATGTTCTGAGAATAAGAAAATCAGGCTTCTGTTTTGATCATCAAATGGGGGGCTTTCTCTGTTGGAACAAATAACCAGTTTGGTTGAGGACCAATCTACTCCTGTTATCATCAAGCGTAGGTTTATTATAGGGTCTTTCTATAAACATAGGAGACTCTAATCATTGCAGTGTCCATTTTGTTAAGGTTTAGAGTGGTGGATAATAATTTATTGTAATGGGATCTAAAGTAATGAACTCCACTTACAATTAAAATGTTTTAGAAAGCTCTCTTTTTTCCTGGGTCTCCCCAGGAGGCCCAGCTCTGACAGAAGTGGAACCACTCAGCCACCAGGCAGATTGCTCATTGACTGTGTCAAGTGTCAGAAGATTGGGCTATATCTTTAAAGCGCTTAAAAAAAAAAGAGAGAAAATAGCAGTGTCCATTTTCCATTTCCATAAATTATTGAATATGAATTTAATATCATCTGGTTGGAGAAGCACTGGAATTGCACGTGCTAATTGGCAGGTCCGGTAAGCGGTGTTGGGACTGCAGAGAGTAGACCAGTCGTTGTTCTGGAGCCTGTGGTGGGCAGAGTGAGAGGACCCGCCTCTGGGGCAGCCAGGCCAATCCACCTGGTCTCAGCCAAGAAAGGCAACAGAATTATGCTACAACCTTCCTCTGTTATCTCCGTAAGTCCTCCCAGTGCTCTTGCGGAGCCTGTCACCTGACCTCAGGTAGGAAACCAAGGCTCTGAGAGGCTGAGTGATCTGCCCAAGGTCAGGTGGCTGGTAGGTGGCCGAGGTGACTTCACTCTAGGTGTTACCAGTTCAGCGTGCCAGTGTGCTTTCCTGTGGTTGGCAATGTTCTTCACTTCAGCTGTCATTTTTCTCAGTGTTTATATTCCAGTAAAATCATTCCAACTGATACTATAGGAAAAGCATGACTACCCCTACCCCCACCTTGCAGAATTAATGCTCAGCTTTAGGCAATTGAATCACTGAATCAGGATTTTTTTTTTTTTTGGTCTTTCTGCATTATCTAGGGCCGCACCTGCAGCATGTGGAGGTTCCCAGGCTAGGGGTCTAACAGGAGCTGTAGCCGCCAGCCTTCGCCACAGCCACAGCAACGCGGGATCCGAGCCACGTCTGCAACCTACACCACAGCTCACGGCAACGTCGGATCCTTAACCCAGTGAGCAAGGCCAGGGATCGAACCCGCAACTTCATGGTTTCTAGTCAGATTCCTTAACCACTGAGCCACGACGGGAACTGCTGAATCGGGCGATTATGGTTCTTCCCTTCCTCCCTCCCGGCCAGCATTCTTTCCTTTCACTCAGAAGTATGAAGCCTTCAAGCTTTTGTCAAACATCATCTACTCACTAAAAACCTCTCGTAGCTATTTGACTTAAAATTGCAACCTGCTTGAGCCCTGAATCCTCCTGTCTGTCACCTCATTCACTTTTTTCTTTTTTCTCCCGTAGCAGTTGTCATCTTCTAACATATATAATATTAAATAACATATATACTTTTTGTGTTATTACTAATAATTACTATTTGCCTTTCCTAAACAGACTTTAAAATCTCAAGAAGGCAAGAATCTTTAAAAACATTTTTTTTTATTAAAGTATAGTTGATTAACAATGTTCTGTCAATTAAGAAGGCAAGAATCTTTGTGTTGTTTGCTGGTGTATTTCACATGCTTGGAACAATGACTGGAATGTCGTAGGCGCTTAGTAAATATTTGTTGCATGAGTGAATGAATGAATGGATGGATGAATACCTGTTATATGGCTTTTTATTGTTTAATGAAAACCAGCAAGGCAAGCAAACCATTCGTGTTGTGCACATCTGTATTCTAAGTGTTTGCAATATGCTTGCCTTGAATTCTCATAACATAGCAACTGTTATTAGCACCATTTTACAGATGAGGAAACTAAGGCCCTGAAGGGTAGAATAGCTTGTCCAAGCTGCTTTAATTGTTTTTTTTCTTTCTTTCTTTCTTTTTGTCTTTTTGCCTTTTCTAGGGCCGCACTCGTGCCATGTGGAGGTTCCCAGGTTAGGGGTCTAATCAGAGCTGTAGCTGCTGGCCTACACCACAGCCACAGCAATGCGGGATCCGAGCCGTGTCTGCAACCTACACCACAGCTCACGGCAACGCCGGATCCTTAACCCACTGAGCAAGGCCAGGGATCGAACCCGCAGCCTCATGGTTCCTAGTCAGATTCGTTAACCACTGAGCCATGACAGGAACTCCCCAAGCTGTTTTAAAAATGAGTCTGTTGAGGTATAGATTTTATATAATACAGTGGATCCATGTTCAGCGTACAGTTGACAGGCGAATACACCTCTGTAGCTATCACCCAGCAAGAGGTGGAACCTCTCCCTCGCCTGCAGCGATGCCCTGGTAACCCCTCATTTCTTTTCTGTCTCTATGGCTTTTGCCTTTTCCAGCACTTGCTGTACAGTGGGATCCTATAGCAAGTGCTCATTTATGCCTGGCTGGCTCTCTGGCTCAGTGGCATTATTGGAGATCCCTTCGTGTTGCTCTGCGTAACAGCACCTCACTCCTTTTCCAGTGCTGGGTGATGTTTTCTATACGGGTAGACCACGGTTTCTTTATCCATTTGCCTGTTGACGGACATTGGAATTGCTTCTGGTTTGTGTCTCTTAAAGATAAAGCCACCGTGAACATTCATGTGCAAGTTTGCTGTGGACCCCCATTGTCATTCTCCTGGGTAGATGCCTAGGAGTGGGCTTTCTGCATTGTATGATCCCCATATGTGTAACTTTAGAAGAAATGGCCAAACCCCTTTCCAGCATGTTGGTACCACTTTGTGTTCCCGCCAGCAGCATATGAGAGTTCCAGCTCTTCCACGTTATCACCAGCATTTAGTGTGGTCAGTCTTTTTAACTTTTCATCATTGAAGTAGGTGTCCAGCATTACCTCTGTGTGGCTTAACTTTTCATTTCCCAAATAACTAGCGATGTTGATTGTTTTTTATGTGCTTGTTGGCCAGTAGTATATCCTCACTGGTGATGTGTTTATTCAAATCTTTTCCCCATTTTAATTGGATTATTTGTCTTATTATTACCGAGATTAAAGAATTCTTTATACTATTTTTTAACACATCTATTCACTTACAGATAAAATGCATAAAATCATATTGTATAATGTGATTTTTTTCTCCCATAGTGTGAGGACTGCCTTTTTATTTGTTTAATGGTGTCTCAGAACTATTTTTGAACCAAAGTCTGTCTGCTCTTCATTCCTTTCCATTTTCCCAAGTAAGGCCCATCTCAAGGAATACTACCCTCAAGGGGTGAGAAAATAATCATGAAAAATGACCAGAATACTCAGGGGAAAAACACAGCCATGGCCTGTGTTTGTTCAGAGGGTTCAGAAACAAATTACCCTAATGGGAGACTGAGGGAGGTGGAGAGAGAGTTAATCACTAGCCCAGGCTTGGTGTTATTTTAATCAAGCATAATAAGAATAATGAAATGATGCACCTCTTAGGCTTTATGGCTTAGCTGTTTGTATGGCAGGAGAGGATTTCAGGAACAAATATAAATGATGGAAGCCCAGGGACTTTTCCTATCTTGCTGGTTTGTCCTTCTACCACCCCACGGGTTGGGGTTGCTTTGATGAGGTGAAAGCAGCAGAACAGGGTTGGGGTGGGGGCAGGGGAGATCAGGAGACCTGGGTGTGTTACTTGGAGCAGATGCCCTGTTCCCTGGACCCAGATCTCTTAACATGGGGAGGATTTGATGCAGCAGCTTTTTGGTGAATGTTTAATGCCTAATAAATGCTTCTCTCCCAAAAAGTACATGTGTCTACATACATATGTATTTATGTTTTTATAAAATATACGTCTATTTTCATATGCAGCATATGCGTGTTATAAAATTTACTATTAGCGATGTATAGTATACAATTTAAAATAATAAAGCATAGACTATTCTATTGTACATTCTACATAGCCAGTTGATTTTTGTGAAAAGTGTTTGTCGATTTTTGCTGAGCTGTCCCATCAGTATCCAACTGTTGCAGCTGACAAATGAATGTGGTTCTGACATGAACATTTGTTGATATCTTTGTTTATGTTAAAGAGGAAGATGAAAGTGAAACAACAAAGACACATGTCAGGACGTTATGCATTCATTAGTGGCATGAGTGATTTCTCTGCCGAGTTGGATAATGGTGTTGGAATACTGGAAGAATATTTCCTTGAGTTTTGCACTGTTCACAGTGTAACAACTGTATATATGATACACTGAATTCCTGACTTTTTGCCACTATTCTTTTAAGTATAGGCAGTCAACAAAACAGTAGATCAAGCTCTGATGTGTAGTGTTGGCCAATGCCTGTGGTGTAAAGACTCCTACCTTGACTTCTGCTAAGCTATCCATGTGATATCACTGAAATTGGATTTGGGCAGGGATGTGGGGTTATATGCCATTATATAGTATATCCACTATACAGATACAGGAAATATAAAGAACCTCAGAAGTACACATAATAATAAAACATAGTAAAATACTTAGGAAGAGGTGGTTGTATTTATGACCTTTATTTTTAATATAATTTAATAGAAGTTTATGTAATTTACCTTTTAATTATGGCTGTGTTTAATAAAACAGCTTGGAAAACTCCTGAAAATTTCACCATCTTCTCTTGGGAGGGTACGAGCTGGTTTCAACACAGCAGAGGTTTGATAAGATTCAGCCCAGTGTCCATGGCCAGGCTAGATTTCTGAGAAGGGCTAGCATTTCAGATCCTTCATCTCCCAAATCACTGTCCCTCCCAGCCAGGACCCATCCTGCTTCCTGTCTGAAAGGAGCAGATGTAAAGCGGTGTGTTCGTCTGCTCAGGCCGTCATAACAAACACCACAGACTGGGTGGCTTAAACAATAGACATGTATTTCTTACTGTTCTGGAGGCCGGTATGGCAGCATTGTTCTGGCAAGGCCTCTCTTCCTGGCTTGCGGATGGCCACCTTCTCACTGTGTCCTCATGTGGCCTTTAGACTGTGCGCACACTCCTGGTGTCTCTTCCTCTTCTTTAAGGGTCTCTTCCTTTTAGATCAGGACCCTACTCCTATGACCTCATTGAACCGTAATCACCTCCATAATGGCCTTATCTCCAAATGCAGTTACATTAAATGTTAAGGCATCAATGGATG